>JAYEVH010000350.1:0-154871 GCA_036346255.1 Ampelocalamus luodianensis | reverse complement strand
GAGACTACTCTTGGTACACGCGGAGTGCCTTAGTGCATGATATCTTCGTGGAGGAGTACCAGGTACAGCGTGTCATGCCCAGTTCGATCTGCGACAGGAGGTCCCAACCCCTTGGGGGGGAGGCGGGTGCCGGCGCACGTACACGCGTAAGTTCACTCTTTACTTCATTCGTATAATATGTGTTACATCCGCACCAAATATTTTTCTTACCGTCCACAGGTACACTAGGAAGGGAGTTCGTGGCACGACATCCTGGTCCGACAGGATGGCCCCTTGGGTCGAGGGTCCTTCTTCCCGTGGCATTCGCTTTCGTTGAAAGCGAGAACACGGATAGCTGGCTGTGGTTCCTGAAGAATGTGAGGATTTCTGTTGTGCAGGACCGTCCCAACGTATGCCTCATACATGACCGGCACGTAGGCCTGCTGCGTGCAATAACTCAGCTACAATGAGGAGAGAACGTACCACTTCCATGGCCGAATCTACAGAGCAAGTGGTGCATAAGGCACTTGGGTGCGAACTTCTATAAGCAGTTCCGCAACAAGGACTTGATGAACTTATTCAAGCGCCTGTGCAACCAGAACCAGCAGCGTAAGTTCGAAACACTCTGGAAGATTCTGGACGACCGAACCCAAACCCACAGAAGGGAGGCAGCGAGAAGGGCCGCCTAGCGACGAGGCCCCCGTATTGCCACATCTACCCACAGACGCTCCTAGTGCCACGAGGAAGACAGGGGCACAGGTCAAATGCTTCTCAGACTGGATTGAGCACGAGTCTAAGGAGAAGTGGTCGCTGCTACATGACAGGGGTGGTGCTCGATATGGTATCATGACAACCAACCTAGCTGAGGTCTACAACTGGGTCATGCGCGGCGCCAGGTGCCTCCCTTTGGTTGGTATTGTGGAGGCAATTCTCCGCGGTACCACAAACTACTTTGTTAACAGATGCAGCAATGCGTCGCTCGCCATGGCAAATGACAGAGTACTCTACTCTGCCATGATCACCGCATACATAGAGGGGAAGAGTAAGAAGGGTGAGATGCACCAGGCATTCAAGATGGGCACGAGGAAGCTTCGCTTCGAGATAATGTGCAGCGATAAAGGACGTCGCGGGACTAACCACGAGAGGATCACCCATGAATGCACGCTACGCCGCGATAGTTGCGTATGCACTTGTAACAAGCCCCTTCTTTTGCGTAGGCCCTGCTCCCATGTCATGGCCGCCTGTTCGACGGTGGCGCAACATCCCGGGCAGTACCTCTCTCACTATTTCACCAAGAAGGCGGTGATGCAAACATGGAGTGGAGAGATGTATGGTTACGCCGTTGTTGGCCATTTCACTAGCCATCCAACCTGGGAGTAACTAATCTGGGCCGCGGACATTGCTAGGCTCAAGGGAAAGGTTGGCCGGCGACAGGTACGGCGCATCAGGAACGATATGGACGATGCAGAAGTCGGACGTCGCACGAAGAAGTGCTCCATTTGCGGAGTCAGGCACACCTTCAAGACATGCCCCACGCGAAATACTCGGGACCAAGGAGACATCGGCATTCGGACGTCGCGCGAGACCTCATCCGTTGCCCGACTAGAAGCGATCTACATGGGAGAGCGTTGACATCGCGACGCGAGAAAAATATTATTATCAATGTTCGAATTATCATTTCAATTAAGTGTTATGATGTTCTGCGCAAGTTACGTAGTATCGGTGTGTATGAATTCCGAGCGAATCGCAATATCACTTACCTTCCTCTTTACGAATCGTTCATACCTCAAATATCATCTTTAAATTCTCCAAAAATTTATCGTAGTAGAACAACATCGACGATGATAAAATGTTATTGCGAGTCTAACGATTTCGTACGTTTAAAATTCTGAAAATCACAAAGCGCCTAAGTGGAATAGGCAAAATCAAAAATTGGCTAGGGTGAGGTATATATCGCCGATTGAATCGCGATAGGTTCTGTCGCCGATTGAGCGTGATTGATTCTGTCGCCGATTCAATCGGCGATAGCTCTCTGTCGCTAGTTGAACGGCGATAAATACCTCAGCGGCAACAAAGGGGGACAGGTCCTGCGCGATTCAATTGGCGATAGGTTCCTGTCGCTAGTTGAACTGGCGACAGGGACATATTTTTGTAATTTTTTGGGGCGACTATTTATTTTTGTAAATATCTTTTAAAATAATATTATTTAAAAAAAAATTCAACTCTAAACCATATGGTTTTAGATGACATGGCATCTAGTAGGCAACTCCACATTGATATGGCATCCTAATCAACAACAGCAAATAAAATAAAGTGTAAAATATATTCTTTTTAGAAAGTATAAAATAGTATTTGATACTAAACTCGTTCTTCCTCGTCTCCTCCTCCTCCCTCTCCTCTCTCTCTCTCTCTCTCTCTCTCTCTCTCTCTCTCTCTCTCTCTCTCTCTATATATATATATATATATATATATTCTATGCTGAAGGCAAAGCATAGGCTAGCCTCCGTGGCGCCGTACTTGTGGAGGGTCTTGACATTCGGGAGCAGCACGACACAGAGGTCGCTATTAGGATCCAGATTAACACATCTGAAACCCTATGTGTATTATGAACTAGTCTCATGATCAGTAACTAGCTCACACAGTGATACATCGATGAAATATCATCCATTCAAAGAATTAACTAAGAAGGTAGCAAAATAGGAAAAAAATAGTAATAACTGTACCTTATAGTCAATGTTTACTTAACTTGTTATGCAGGACTTAAGAAACAAATGAAACTCTAGCAATGAGAAAAGATAACTTGTGGTGGCCATTCGACATGCCAACAGGACAATCGAGTGGGGAGTGCATCCTAGTTCGCAAAATTTTCAACGTACTCCTCAAAGAGCTCTTGAGTAGCTTGATCTTTTTCAACTGAACAACAATGTTTAAACCCGTGAGCATATAAAGTACTCAACAAGCCGTATGGAACATTATGCAATTAAAATTCATGCAAGGATTGATCAAAGGAATAACCATATGGTTCTTTTGCGGAAAACAAGTGTTGAAAGTAAATACAGTAAGTAGATTGTAAAGTATAATTGAAAAAAATATAAATAAATAAGTAAATAATTGTTTTGAAACGACCAGTGAACCTCTCATTCACTTCCTAACCAAACCACCAAGTGAACATCCTATTCACCTTCCAACTATTTTTGTAAAAATTATATACCTCATGTGAAATCTCTAGGCATTATCCATAACCGGGGACATGGTTGTTCGAATAATTTTTAACACTCTGCAGAGGTTGTATAGCTTGACCCACAAGAGATAAATCAACTTATAATATCCAGTCACACACTTCTATATATGTGCGACTAAGTGATTATCATAAGGCATTTACAAAGCTCCTTCTCAACTCGATTACACTGCTAAGGTTTTAACACATAATGTTATGGCAACCAGACAGGGCCTCCCTCTTGCGCCATGTGAGTATACATCCATCCCGGAACTCACACCACCACAACAGAACTGAAGTTGAGATATTACTAATTAATTAGTCAGATCCATTCCATATCAGACATGTGGTTGTACGATATAGTCTAGTTTAATAGCGCACAAGATTAAGTTCTTAACAAGTACTCAAACGAGACTACCTTATCTCAATGTATGAATGACACCCTCTTTACTGCACGATCACTCGCCTGAGCGTAAACCATTTTGTTTAACCATAACAATGATAGTCCCTGCCATGTCACAAAAATTTTATAACAGTGGCACGCACCACAATTTCATATCTTATTAAGTCAAATTAACATTATTTGATCATGTGACATGAGTCCATCGTATAATTAAGCATGACTAAGTATTTCTACGATAACCTATGTCAGTGATACAAATAAGTCCAACTAATAATGACCATCCTATGGTGACAAATGATTCAAAGTATTCAAATAATCAATTGTGGCATAATGACAAATAGGTGATTAACTACTCCCAAAAGCAGTTGATATAAAAGTACCATGCAATTTGATATAAAATAATATACTTTTGAAAACATAGGTTCAATATGATCAAAAGATTATGACTTGCCTTGGCCTTACTCGATTACTACATTTTGGTCTTCAAATCTTGTTCATGCTCCCGCTTGAAATTTGTTCTCTAAACGAGAGAGATGAAACGAACGGAACACAAATAAATTCAAAAGAAAATCAAATAAAATCCAAAAGTAACAAAACCAACTCTAGAAGAAAGAGCTCAATTTTAGATGAATTTAGGAACTTGAACGGGCTGAATCGGAGATCGAACGAAGAAGAACGCGCTCTCACAATATTTAAATCTAAGAAAAAGAGAGAGAACACTATTTCAGGATTTTGCAATTTTCTTTCTAAAAGAAATTCTAGATTACGGCGTCAGCATTACATTAGTAAGAGAAAAAGAATTTAAGCCAGAATTAAATTTCTAAAGGAAAAGATTTGGGTCACTGACAGGCAGGGTCAATGGTCTATAAACCAAGTCCACGGAACTGGTTCACGGCACAAGGTGCACCTGGGTTCACGGATCGGGAACTAACAAGTGGGACCGACTTGACAGACACACGTATCACGATGGACCAAGTCCATGGAGACTTGAGTCTAGGGTGGGGCTCTTGTTGACATACAAGCATCCACGTGGCGACCCACGCGGCACTAGGGTGAGTGCCGGTGACCTAGCGGGTGGCTCGAATGACACGCAACGCGGCGGCGCAACTCCGACAACAACGGATCGGCGAACGAAGATGACTCGAGGGCGGTGGCGAACTCACGGGTCTTGCGCCAGGCAGCGGGACAACGAGAGATAATTGGCGAGAAGGAGATGGCGAGAAGGAAGCAACAGTGGTGCTACGGTCTTCGACGAAAATGGGGCTCTAGCGACGCTCTGGCGAAATGGAGGAGGCGTCGCCGTCGGGGCGATGCGACTTCGGCGGTGGAGACGAAGCACGTGGTTCACCAACGGCGGCAAAGAAACGAAGACGAAGAAGACAACGGGCTTGACACTCGAAGATTTGCTCCTAACGACTTTGAGGCGACTACGGGGCTCACGGGGTGCGACGTGACGAAATGATGCGAAAAATGAGGGGTGGCGAGCTTTTAAAAGTGGTGGTGAGGAGTTCCACTCGGACACGGCGGGAAGCCATGTCAGAGACGGAGACGAAAACGAGCGGAACGCGTCTAACAGGTGGGACCCACTCGTCAGTTGCAGCAGGGCGGCGTGGACACGGGTGCGATGTTTAGCAACGACGAAGCGGGCTAGTTACACGTGGCTGGGCTGCGAAAATGGGTCGAGCACGGGAGAGGAAGTAGGCTGGCGAAAAAGAATTCGGCTCGAATGGATTTTCGGAAATTCAATGGATTTTTGAATTTCAATCGAGCTCAAAGAAGTAGCAGACAAACTCCAAAAATTCCAAGAAAATTTCAGAAAATACTCTGGAACTCAAATAAAAAGGCTTTGAATTTAATTTATGTTTAGATTATTCACATTAAGTGGTTTTAATTTTTCAAAATTCAAATTTAAACTTTAAATTAACCAAAAAAATTTAAAATGATTATTTTTGTTTTTAAAGGCTTCAAAAGAACCCCAAATTTGAGATATTACAATCACCGTGGATGAGCTCATAGTCGGCGGCAACGCACCAGATTTGTCCAGCGACGGTGCAAATCGAGGGGTGACGACGACAATGGAGCTTGAGGATAGTGGCAATGCATCGGCGTGGGGGAGAGTAGCATGGAGAGGGAAGCAGGAGGGAGGAGGAAGGGGTATCCATCGTCGGCTTCGCCTAATTTACTTGACTCAAGTCAATCGGCTGATACTTGAGTTGATTTGATTTGGTCGAGGCATGTTTCTTCTGGCACTTATATTTGGTAGCCATGGTGAGCCTTGTGAGCCATCATGGCAAAGCAGAGCAGCGCCAGGCGATGGCCGGTGAGCCGAGCTCGGCTGGCTCGGACTTGAACAAAGAAATGGATGGGAGAAGAAAGAGAGGAGGAAGAAGGGGTGCGTCGACTCTGCTTGTGTGTCCACTTCGCTAACGTGGACTACAAAACCGTTGCCGCATTGGAACAAAATTGGACTGATTCGGTCAAAGGGGGTCATATGGCCAGGTATTGATAGTGAGGGATACATTTTAAACGGTTTTAGAGTTGAAGGTTGAAAATTTGATCAAAGCTATGGTTAAGAGTTGTAAAATGGATTTTTCTTCCCCATAAATAAATGGTAACCGCATCCGAAGATGGCAAAGTTTTCAGGCTGTTGGGTTTAATGCTAAAATTGTTTCACCAAATGCTTGCGATTTTGATCAGTCCTTCGAAATTTAAGGGATTTTAGCTGGAATTAAATTGTTTTTCATGAAATACATGCATTTCAAACATGTCAATAAACTGAATCCCAAGTTCCCAACCAATTTGTTACATCATGTGTGTGAAAGTACGAGGGATAAATATTAAGAATCTTATGTACCGGCAAAAATCTAAATGTAGACAAGTGACTAGGACGAGTGTCCTATAATGATCGCTGCTACGAGGAGTTGAGGACTATAAAAATTGTATCCCTATTCAGTACCGCTGTTATGTCTTGTGTTTGACAGTGAATGCTTGTATCACCGGTTCACCACCAACGATACGCTGTATCAATTAACTCACTGGTGCTATAAAGCTGTAGATTTTTTTTTTATTTAAGAGGAGCTTAAATCTCCCAATTTCAATTAATGAGATCATCTACAACAGTCCACGTCAGCTGTTACTAAAGAGTTGTCACATCAGCATTTAGGTGATGTGGATGAGAGAAGGTAAGGTTGTTTCTAGATGAAAAAACTATCAAATTGTTAATACAAGACACAGGAAACAACCAAATACTCTATTCGAGACTTACTTGTTACCTAAAAACGCGTTTTGTGGGTCTCACTGTCTTAAAACAAAATATACACCCGATCATTTGTGTCGTTCGACTTTATTATTGATATGATAAATAAGCTAAAACATGTAGGCCACAAAGTTGTACTTCATTATTGATCATCAAGAATCATGCATATTTGTAGCAATTAAAGTCTTAGACACAAACTCAAGAAATAATTTATTGAAAGACTTGTTTCTTTTTATTAGATTAAGTACTCTCTCTTCTCTTAGTAACAAACTAAGAAATAATTTATTGTAGATGCTCTGAAGCCAGCAACTACAGTATAAGTAGACCCTGGTGCCGAGCGCGGGTGAACTGGGGGCACGCCGACCTTCCACGCCAACTAAGCATCGCTGAGTTCCTCTAGATGGAAAGGTAAAGCCCATGGTTAGTCAACATAGTTCAATCAAGGTGGCACTCTGAATTTACTGCCGACGACCAGAGTTTAATTCCCATATTCCAAGATCGAGCGATTTATTTACGTAGTTTTACTGATATAAATTCTTTTAGGCGATTTTCTAACATGATTCACATTGCTTAGTTAAACCGGTGGCACATATAGGTCACGATCTCTGATAATTGAGATAAGATGATTACGGCCCACAGACGGAGTCGTAACCCTGCCTTCCGATCATTACCCTCGCCAGCTGTCCGTCCTTCCGGAAGAATTGCAAGGCTAAAAGATCAGAAAATGTCGAGTTAGCAGAACCATACCTGTATTACTTTAAGAAAAGCAGAAGCATACTTTTCGTGGAGATTACCATCGTTACCCAAAGCTCTCGCACCGCGTTAACACTTTGTTCGGCACAAAGCGCGCGGGGCCCACGCGCACCGCCAGCAACTCGGGCCCTGAAAAGAAGGCGTGGGTCAGGTCGGCGCGGCGGATCCGCACACGTCGCGTGCCTGCCGCCCACGCGGCGCTTGCAGGCTGCAGCTTCTGCTCCCGAGAGGCCAAATCGAACCAGCGTGCGGGTGATCGTTGTTGCTTCACCAACCAAGCGCATGGCAAAGCTTCGGCGTCCCATGTGGGCCCTCGTCCCACTTCGAGCGCGCACAAACCTCCTGCCCGGCATCGAGTCATGTCATGCTGCTGTGTCCACGTCGCGCAAGGCCTGAAGGCGCGGCGTGCCGGTGACCGCACGATCAGCCTCGCACCAAGGCGCCTCTCGACTACGAGCCGTCCGATTGCTAACCCTAACCTCATTCCCGCCCTCTCTCCTATGCCCTCGTAGCCGGTTCTCCAGGTACTACCACCACGCCATTGAACCCTTCCTTCCTCCCCTGGATCCCACCTCTCTCTCTCTCTCTCTCTCTCGCTAGAGCCGATCGCTCCCGCAGGCGTTGTCCGCCCAGTTGCCGACAACAAGAAGTGACATTGTTTGCTTCCTCTGGTGCTGCCATCCGCCACCATCTGCCCTGAGCCTCTGACCACGTCAAATGTGGGTGAGTTCGAGGTGGATTTGTTTGCTCCCGCCAGGGGCAGACCTAGTATAGGGACATTGGTATATAGTAGATATATTAGTTATATATACTAATAACTAGGCTCAATACTCTGTACTTCAAACCCCTCATGATTTCAGCCCATCCCACACCCTCTCTCTCCGAATCACCCCTACTATGTGCGCAACCCTGCCCAAGTAACTCTCGGCCCAAGTGGCCAAGTTCCTAACCTAACCCATCCCCCCCCCCTCTTTCAAGCTATGGGCGCAAGGTGCGCCCGACAGGGCAGCTAGGTCCGAAGAGGGAGCGCTCGCCTCACTGCGGCGGCCGACGGGGGTAGGAAGTGTGCAAGTGTGGTGGTGACCGGCGGGTGGCCGCGGCGAGTAGCGTGGAGATGCGAACAAGCAGGCAATGCGAGGGCACGAGGCAAGGTGGGTGAGCAGGGAGCGGTCGGCGTTGTGGCGAGGTCTCTTTCTCGGTAAGTTGTGCTCAGTCTACCATTCTCCTCCCAATTCCGAAATCGACAAATCACAATTAAGTAGCTGATTGAATGATTTTGTCTTTGTGAAATGTGGATAACAGTACCTTCAAAAATGAAGAAGTCTATATATTTGAAATATTTGTGGGATAGAGCAGAGAAGACTCACATAATAAAGGAATTTCTTTGAACTTTTAAATTGGTAAACAAATAATTTCAAGAAGTTAGCAAGGTGGTTACAAGAAAGAATCAAATGACTACCCCTAAAATCACATGAAGCGTTGTGGAGTTAAAATTGTATTTTAAAAAAATAGATGTTTTTTATAAGAACAACTTGTGAACCCTTACATTTTTCATCGATAGATATTTTGTTAAGTCCAACACCTCTTTTGAAAATTTGTTCAAAAAAAAACACCTCTTTTGAAAATAATGGGTCCGCCGCGACCTCCCGCGGCCGCCTCCTGCACCGAGCTGACGAACTAGCTGTCGTGGCCTGCAGAATGAGAGGATCGTCTCCTCCGCCTCCTCTCTCTTCTCTTTTCAACACCTTCACCGGCGGCCCAAGCTTCATCGGCGACCTCGACCTCCTCACTGCCGGCCGCATTCCTCGCCGACCCCTGTCCTGTAGGTAACGCCCCCAACTCCCTCTTTGTAGATATGTGGTTCTTCAAACATATTTGGATTTTTACTGATAAATTTTGCTTGATGTCTATTTTTTTTAACTCGTAGTAGTAAGAGATGTGAACTGTGTTTCGCTTTTCGCCTGATGTATCACTTTTGCGGACTATATTGATCAGCTAATATTTCATATTAATTCATTTATCACTTCTGCATAGGGCATACATTGTGCATGATGATATTTACTGCAGAGCTTTTATGTGGCTCTTACACCGTGTTAGTTTGTTGCTAGATTACTTAGCTAAATTAGTTTGGATATATCCTTGGCTAGATGCTCCGTAGCCTGATGTTGGATCTGGATTGGTTGCAAAAGACAAAGAATTGCCTGTACCTGATCGGTTCTTAGGGAAATTTGCAGTGATTATGTCATGTACCGATGTTCCATCTGTAATGTAATATGTGACCAACTTTTCGAGGGAAATGCGATGGATACGTGGCTCCATCTTGTTTTGTTGGTTCCCAATAGTTCCTGAAGATGCCCTTCTCATGGATGGTGTTCTATTCTAATTGGCAAGCTGAACAATCTTTCCTACTCTTAGTTCACTGTAGTTTGTAAGATTGAGGAGACTGGTTAGGGAATAGGCGGTTTTAAAAATCTCTTTTGTCCAAAACTGAGTTTTGTACGCGGAAACATAAATCAAAACGATTTTGCACAATTAAGACTTAAATCAACTAGTCTCACTAAGTGCATCAGCAATCGAAGCCTAAATCACGTTTTGCAATTCTAAAATGACAAGCAATTCAATTCAATGAGTGTAAATTGTAAGAATGTAAATGAGCACAGGGAAGCAAAGCACAAATGACATATGATTTTTTTACCGTGGTGTTCAGAGACTTGTCGGTCTCTCCTAGTCCACATTGAGGTAAGACCAAATGAATTAGACTGGCTCCACAAATTAAGCTAAGCACCTCAATCCACTAGCGACAGCTCTTTCTCCCTCTGGGTAAGTGAGCTCCAACCTTTATAACATACCGGGCTTCTTCACAAGCTTTTTGAAGAGATCATCAGGCACAACTCTTTCGAGCCGTCTAGGTGGCAGCAACAACCAAGGGTAACAAGCCAAGTCTCTTTCTTGATTCTCACCAAGTGTAACACATGCACAAATGGGTACTCAATCCACCTCTAGATGCAACACATACAACTGGAGATCTCTCTCCTTGCTCACAAAGCGCAATACATGCACAATTGAGTGGAGAGGCTTGCACTAGCTCAAGAAGATGAAATAGGAAGCTAAGAGTCTTCTCCCAACCGACCATAGCGAGTATTTATAGTCTACACATCAAAACCTAGCCATTGTAACCGAAACAAGCAAAAATACATAGGACCGGACATGTCCTCCTCCTTGGCCAAACATATCCTCCTCGAGTATAACAGCTAATGCATTAAATGCGATAAAATGATCCATGGGCTAGAAATGAACTAGGGCGGACGTGTCCTCCCTCTAAGGCGGACATATAGCTCTCGGTTCATCATGGACATGTCAACCAAACATAGGACATGTCCTCTCAAATACAGTTTTCATTTCAAATGAAATAGTGTAAGTCAAGAATTGATTCACAAGCAAAGATTCTTAAACTCAAGCTTATCCAAGGAGAAAATGCATTACTTAAACAATTTGCAAAATACATTTGCAAATTTTAGTATCATGCCACAAGGAGTAGATACATAGACTTCAAACATTTGCAAACTATAGTTCCATGCCACAAAGAGTAGATGCATGACTTCAACCATTTGTAAAATACATGTACAAATTATAGCTACGTACTACAAGGATTATATGCATGAGTCTCAACTATTTACAAAATATATTTGTAAACAATAGCATCATACCACGGAGAGCTAGAGCAAGCAAGATTGAACTATCAACATATGATGAGACTGAAGCTATATTAGCAAATAGTCTCCCAGCCAAACACTGAGACTGGTAAAAAAAAAACTAGAAACATATCCTTAGTCTATACTAATTATAGCTTTGCCATGAGCATCCACTTGGAGCTTTCACTTAATGACGAACAACTCTTCTCCAAGTCCAGGTCCTTGTCTTCATAGCCATCATCAACCCATGATGCCATCCACTTGACTTGATGTCCATCAAATCATGATATCATACAAAGTTTTCATCAACAACCGGAACTAAACATATTTCACCAACTCATATAGAATATTAGTCCAACACATTCAGTTATCATTAATCACCAAAACACACCATTAACATATAATGGATGGACTAGATTCTTCAATCTCTCCCTTTTTTGCGATTGATGACAACCTAATTGCAAATAATTGAATTTAAATCATTCTGAGTATATTTCAACTACAAAACTTTTATATACTCAAGGAATGTGTTTCAAAGTAAAGATCCTCAATATGTGAAATAGGAACATGGATCAATACTAGGAAATATCAAAACACATAATGAACTTCCTCTAGATATGTGCATATATATATATATATATATATATATATATATATATATATATACTAACAGAAACAATCTGCACATATCCAATTTGACACTTTGGTGGAATTCACCATATATTTTGGTTCCGAGGAATGCAACAAGACATAAAATCATAACATCGAATGCATACCTCCGTGATTTTCATCTTTCCATCCAAATGAGACTAAACAATATCATACAAGCGTGTTAGTCCCACATTTAGATTTTTCATTAATCACCGAAATCAATTTAATTGAGCTTGAACTTACATTGTTCCATGAACGTTTTTGCTTCATTGTTATACTTGGTTCAAGTTACGCAAGGCTTTTGGGTTTTGCTATGTGTCGAAGCATAGTTTCCTTCTCATGAGGTGCTCCTTTTCGGTTTCTTCTATTCTTATTTGCTTTGTTGCATGACCACTGGTGTAACCATCTCTGCTGCACACTAATAACCATTTGTACCAAGCACCACACAAACCATTGTAGCCTACATTGTGAGAGTGATTTTGAAGAAAATTTCTTACTTCCACCATGAACCAATTAGCATCTTCTTTTTCCTATGGATTTGTACATTTTGTTCTTGCTTTCAAATATTTCTTTTGTTTTATATTATATCATAGGTGATCATATGGGACAAGTGCTTGATGTAGTTTGAGATTTGTTGGACCGGAAAGACGACTAGAGGGGGGTGAATAGGAGCACAAACTCTTTTTCTCCTAAATCGGATTCAACACGATGTTTACTCCAATAGCTATGAAGATCAATCAATAAGCACAGTGGAAGACTTATATTGAATCCAATCAAAACCCCGAAGCAAAATTAACAGAAACTCAAATCACAAAGTCTCGGGCGGTCTGACCTCTCGAGAAATCGGGTCAAATAAATTGCCTAGCGGTCAGACCTCTCACAGGGGCTGTCTGACCGATTTGCCTAGCGGTCTGACCTCTCAGATGGGCGGTCTAACCGCTCCTGACAATGAACAGCAAACAGAGCAGAAAAACAGCCCAAAAACCGAAACTAAAATCGGTCTAACTTTTGATCTACACGGCCAAACTTGACCAAATTTGGAACACACCTTCCTAATGATATTAGGAACCTATTCCAAGCAACGATTGAGTAGATCCACAACAAAGTTTTGACCTTTTTCCATTTTACCGAATGAGGGTTCAAAACCGAGCAAAAACCAAAAACTTAATCAAACACTTGCTCGTGAGAGATTGATGATCCTAGATGTATTCCCACATGTCACAGCAAGGTAGATGACGGCAAGAAACCAACCAAAAACTCGTGAATCAAAGAAAGCTCCAAAATCATCAAATCAAGAGAATGAACACAAAAACGAAATAGAGACTCATCTTGTGAAATCTGGTTGGATTGATTTGAATAGATGGATGATTGTTGTTTACAGCCACTCCAATCTAGGAGGACAAAGCTCACCACGTGAGTACACACTCAATCCAATCCCTAAACCCTAGCTCTCCTTTTCTCTCCTAAAAAATCCTAAACCAAATAGGGCAACAAGTGCAAAGGGTTTGGCTAGCTCTCCTTTGGCTTCAGCAAGCCCCAACAGCCAACACAACACCTCTATTTATATGGAGGCTAAGCATCTAGGGAATATACCATTAGGGCACCCATTTAACCCTAACACACAATGGGTTAACACACGCACGCATCTCAAAGCGCCGCCTTCATCATCGATTGACCTAAACCGCTTCTTCATGCGGCGACCCGCGCCGCGGTTTAGCCAAAATGTCACCAAGGCGGTATTTAATGAAATGACCAAAATACCCCTATCTCGATCTTTCTCTAAAAGACCAAGCCCAATCCTAGTGAAGCAATCGCCTGCTTCGCCACGTGTAGCTTGATCAACAGCTCCATGTCGTCAAGTCTCTTCCGTCCGGATCCCACCGGCACCACTGAGCACTTGCAACGACTCCTGCACCGCTTGATCCAACCAGTCGCACCAAACCGCCCGTTTGGTCATCTATGTCCATTCTGCGCCCCGCTTGAGTCCTCTGATCTCACTCGGCGTCCACGATCGCTCTGGACCTCAGCTCTCCAAGCTTAGTCTCGATCCTCCTCACCGTTGACCGTCATAGACCTGCAAGCCACCTGCACAGCAATAGACAAGCAAACACGAATCCGGGAACAAGTTCTTCACAACTTGACCCATGTTAGCCAAAACATGCATCATGCAAAACATATGCACTGATAAACATGAACTGGACCTAACAAACACACATCGCCGCCACGCGGGACGACGAACCAAGACACAACCGGTCAGACCGCCACCCTTGGTCGGTCCGACCGCTCCTCTGGCCGGTCCAACCGCCAGCCAAAGGCTGGTCTGACTGTCAGTCCATGACTTAGCCAAAATTCCAACTTGGAAATCCGCGACCTCTCTGAAAATTTCAAACGAATAGAACTTTTGCCTAGAGGCTCCAAAAATTATGGGACCAAGAGCAGTAGAACCTCATCTCTTACCTACACCCTCTATTTCTGGCCCAGCTCAAAAATCCAAAGTCCATAAAGAGGTCGGTCTGACCGCTCAGGCAAAGCCGGTCAGACCGCTACACTGGCCAGTCAGACTGCCACCCTTGCCGGTCAAACCGCCAGCAACCAAATCAGCCCACAAGACCAAGGCATGGCCGGTTTGATCGCCACCGTGGCGGTCGGACGCGCGAGGCCCGGCGAAGCAAGAACTTCATCAAAAGGTTTTCCAAACACCTCGACGTTATTGCCAATTGTTTAACACATTAAGATTAGGATCATATCCACATGATCTCCACAATCTCCCCCTTGATGAACACATTGGCAATCTTCTCAAAAATACAAATTGGAGGTTTGAAAATGAAAATACCCGACGTTTTTGCGCAAAGGCACAACTTGGTCCATATGCAAGAGAAAGCAATGGAAATGACCAAGCTGGCTTCAAAATAGCATAAGCAAGCGAGATAAGGCAAAAGAAAGCACAAAAGCTTAAATTTCCAGAGAAGTGACAAAAATCTCACTTAAGGTCCATATGAAAGAACAATTGTTCTATTTGATCTTTGATCATTGTGAGTCTTCAAGAATTGTAATTCAAAATAAAAAAAAAAAGACAATAACGTCAAAAGAATGCAATTTCAATACTCCCTCTCACTATGATCATCAATTTACAAGGGAAATTTTCAGAATTTTTAATTTGACCCAATTTCTCCAAAAAAGCTAAAGCTCTCCCTTTAACAATGAGAAGCTATTTCTTTTCCCCTTTACAAAACTTCACCACCTTAACATCCTGAACTTCTCCCCCTTAACCTGAAAGCTCTTTTTCATATTTTTGTCAAAACTTCTCCCCCTTTGACAATGGATTCATCAAGAAATCATACCTTCCTCTCATCCAGAGAGAACAAGTGCAATAATACGAAAGAAGCAAAAGAAAGAGCATGCATGAAGTGCAATGGGGTGGCTTCATTTTTGTTTTGATTTTTCAATTTTTAGTAAAAAGAAGTTTTGGGGATTACTCAATTGAACAGGCTAGCATTTCTACCATTACTCAAGATACAACAAGCCTAACAAAGCTAGCAAGATCATATTAAGACATGTATAGCAAAGCTAAACTAGTAAACTCAAAATATCACATGTTGTTGGATTAACTTAAGCAACGCTTCAAAATTAACAAGTTCAACAACAGGTATCCTAAAGGGATAATGGCCATGTCAGAATGTCATTGTGAGATCCAGAAGCTAGCAAAGACCATCTTAGAGACAAAAAGTCTTGAATTGAATCATTTAGCTCAAATTGTCTCAAAAGCCCAAATTTCTCAACAGATTTTATTTTCAATAAATATTGAAGTTGAGTAAAGGTCTATCTTGGTGAAGAAGACCCTGGACTAGGAGCCATCCATAAACTTTTCCCAAGCTTCAACCAATTTTTACAATTTGTTTTTTTTAGCCATGTGCTAGATCTCAAGCCTTGCCGCGACCATCTCAAGCACAAAAAGCTTAAAAGATTGGTCTAGGTCATCCAAAACTCCCCCTGAGTTCATGCCTAGTACAATAGCAAACCGTCTCATGAGAAAGAATTGGTGAGATCAGTTTTTTCGCACAAAAGATATCATTTTTTTTTATTTTGCAAAAGAGCAATTTTAGATTCTTAAAAAAACAAGAAGCTCCATAAATGTTCAATTCTAGATCCAAGAGCTAACAAAGCAATTTTGACAGGGCCAATGTCACAAAAGGATCACTAGTTGAGCAACTAGCTAAAAGATCCATAAATTACAATTTTCAGTTCAAGTTGTCTTAAAGTGCTAGCTCATTTAGCAAAGACATTGCTGCACATATTAAAGCATGATAATTCTAGCAAGTCAAAGAACTAGACACGCTCTTGAGCAAGAATTGAAATACTAAAGCTCAAGAGGGTAGGTAATAAGCAAAGCTTCATCAATTTAAAAGACAGAAGCAGTAAAGCTTATATTACAATGCATCTTTTTGAATTTTTCATTTGTATGCAATATGACACAATGAGATGCACAAAAGATATAAAAGCCTAAAAAGATCACAAGGATCAAAAAGATCCAAAGAAGATACCACTTGAATAAGGTATCAGAAAAGATTCACAAAAAGTTCACATGAACAAGAAAAGTTCAGATGAACAAGGAAAGCTCAAATGAACAAAGAAAGCTCAGATGAACAAAGAAGATTTAGAAAAGAACTAACTCACTCTCAAACCAACCCATAGGGATAGATTATCCCTAACTTGCTTCTCAATGTGGCAAACTTTGTTTGGTCAAAAAGGTTTGAGGGGAGATCTGCCAAAAGTGCCTTGAACACCACAAACTAGCACAAGGACTTCAACCTCCACAAGATCTCTAGGGAAAGCAACTTGAAAAGCTAAGAAGCGAAATACCAACACTAAAAACCTTACAGGCAACTCAAAAACCTGCTAAGACTAGTGACTGGGAGACAAGCTCGACCTAAGCTGTGAGAAGAGTGTATCCTAGAAAAACATGGGATAAGAAGAGTGTCTAGAAAAGACACGTGCTAGAACAGAGCCTCCTATCTACCCTGAACTCAACAAGCCCAAATGCTATGCAAGGTAGACTAGGAAAACCATACATAAAAGTAAGGTATAGAAGCTCGAACCTGAGTCACACTACTTGGCAGTGAGATGTAGTCATAATGGATGAAGATCCATTCCTTGAAGCTCCAAAAAGTAGTTGCGCTTACCCATCATCCTCATCTCAAAATTCCTTCGTCTCCTAGAAGTGATAACCAGTATTGAATGAACAAATGAAGAAGAACCAACAGCTGGGGTCTTTGACCACTTGTTGGACCATATATTCTTCTTCTCAACTGAAAAGGTTACACCAAAGAGACAGAAGAAGTCTATGCCTTGGTACTGAGTTAGTGAAACATTATCTATGAAAAACAGTACCAAGACACACGACTAACAAGGATGGCAGCAAATGATTCAAAGCTCATAAAAGCATATAATCAATAATTCAAAACATGAGCATGAAGATAAACAAATCAATTGCAGCACATGCTATCCAGGATATGATAAAGCTCAAACTATCCTTAATCCACAATAAGGCATAGGAGCAAGCAAACAAGCGCATAGCATATCACACGTCATATATACAGTCAAAGGTAAGGCATGCTAGTGAAAGCTATGGCAAGGCTCATGTATCCACAGTTAACAATAAGGCACAATAACCATGTAAGCATGTGGATACATAAGACAAAAATCAACAAGAGCAAGATTAAACAAGTACAAAATAGCACAAGCTCATGATGACAAAATCATGCTCATACAACCATGAAAATAATGAACAACAATATAATACATGGATATATAAACAAGAATCAACAAGAGCAATATAACAAAGGTACAAGACAGCACAAGCTCATGTTGACAAAACCAAACTTATACACCCATGAAAATAATGAATAACAATCTAGTCCATGGATATACATAAGCAAGGTACTAGCAAAACCATGATAAAAGATATCAAAAGAGTAACACATGCCTATATGATACAAGTGAGCACAAAGACAAGCACAACATGCCAAGAATGAATAATCTTGAAAGTAAATGCATGAAGGTATAAAATTACTCACAAAACAGGTGTAGACGCCGATCATGAAAGCACATGCCTCTTGGAGACCATCATGAGGGTGGAGAACTATCAAGTGTCCCGATCATGTGATGAAGCAAAGACCGAACCTCTTAAGTCCATGTTCTCCAACCCGCGTTCCCGGTACCTACACATGAGAAAGGCAAGATGTCCAAGTCTTGGATCCGAAGAGTTAGAGAGCAAATACTTGGGAACCCAAACCTTGGACACACCACCACGAAGCGATCAAAACATTATGTGAGTTAGCATGATGCAAATGATGGTCCATGCAAGAAGATCCAATATCATCCTTGAAGGCATGCGCGAGTGGATAGCTCGATGAGGAAAACGAGGTCCATCTCTAGAAAAGGCGATGGCCTTGCTTGAAAGCACCAAGATGAGAACCAACAGAAGCATCAAAAGAACTCACACAACCTCGCCGTGGGTGTGTACCTCGATGAACAAAACGAGGTCCATCTCTTGAAAAACAGCGAAAATCCTGCCTCAGGGCAGCTCGTAGGCCAAAACCAAAACCAAAACCATGAAAGCCAAGACCACGATGTTGTCCAACACCACTAGAAAAGATGTCAAATAAGCCATCAACAAATCGAGTCTTCGTGCTAGGCTCTTTAGTGTGCATGTCATGAGAAAGACTATGCCCACTAGGAGACTTAGAAGCATGAGCTCGACGCAAATGTTTTGCACGTCGGAAACAAAAATCCACATGATGTCCATTCTTCCCACAAAATGAGCAATGGTGTAAAGATCTACTAGTAGACATGGTCTGAGAGGACGAAGCATCATTATCGCTCAAAGAAGAAGTCTTGGAAGAACCAACATCATGAATCGTCCTCGTATCGGTACTAGACTCACACATGTCATGAGAAAGACTATGTGTGTTCCTAGAGGTACGACGACACACTCGATGCTCAAATTTTAGACGGCGAAAGCAAAACTCAAAAGTGTGTCCATCTTTCTTATAAAAGGTGCAATTGTACTTCTCTTTTGAAGCTTTAATACCATTTGAGAAGGAAGCACCCTTGTCTTTGGAAATCCCTTGGACAGCACAAGAAGAGTTCGAAAGAGTCGAACCTCCCAAAGAAGAGCTACTCAAAGCGATGGAACAAAAACTAACATCAAGTGACTCACTTTTAGCACAAAAGGACTCCAACTTCAACTGCAAAGATGCAAGAGAAATCTTAAAAACATCAATCTCGAAGTGAAGGCAAATACAAGCGTCACATGACTTGGCGCTCATATCATCGCGCAAAGACTCAATCTCGCTCTTCAAAGAAATGCAAGATGTGCAAGAAATTAATGATGCTTTTGAATTAAGCATGCAGTTCAAAGCATCAATTTCAGTTTCTAAACAAGCACAATTCTTGCAAGACACTAAACCATCCTTAAGCAATTTTTCATATTCAAAGCACATGCTACAAGGCCTAGCTTTTATATCAATAATTTCAGCCCTAGCATTCTCTAATTGCTCAAGGTGAATGGAATTAGTCAATTTTAACTTCTCAAATTCAGCAAGCATGCCTACACAAGAATCACAATCATTTCTAGCCATAGATCTAAAATTACCTATTTCTAACTTAGCATTATCAAGCTCATGATGTAAGGCAACACAAGAATCACATGGCATAGAAGCATTTGATTTTAATAATTCATTTTCAGATCTTAAGCATGCAAGAGAATTATTCAAGTTATCCATGCCTTCAAGTAAAGAATCATAAGCATGCATGGATGTTTTCAATTCGGAGAGCTCATGAGACAAATCACAATTCTCGCTTTCTAGCAATTTCACTTTCTTCCTAAGAGCAATCAGTTTAAGATCATATGATAACAAGACATTTATGAGTTTTTCTTTGCTCACCTAGCTTAGCTCGAGTAGGGGATCGTTCTCGGAATAATCATCATGATCATCCTGGAAAAGCTCGTCATCATGTTCATCCTCAATCGCTACTACGCATATGCCACCGGGCTCCTTTTCCTTGGGCTCTAAACATAGCTCATCCCTGAAACTAGGACAATCAAAATCAAAGGGGTAGCCACAAATATCGCAAGTGAATTGCTTCTCAATTGACCACATAAATATCGTATGTTCAAGCCTCTTGTCACGACGGACATCAACGGCAAAAGAACCACGACAAGATACAAAGAAACGCTCACAAGTCGTCAAATTAGTCGCCATGCTCAAAGATCGGTTAAGATCACAAAAAAGCAAACCTGGCTCTGATACCACTTGTTGGACCGGAAAGGCGACTAGAGGGGGGTGAATAGAAGCACAAACTCTTTTTCTCCTAAATTGGATTCAACACGATATTTACTCCAATAGCTATGAAAGCTATGAAAATCAATCAACAAGCACAGTGGAAGACTTGTATTGAATCCAATCAAAATCCCGAAGCAAAATCAACAGAAACTCAAATCACAAAGTCTCGGGCGGGCTGACCTCTCGAGAAATCGGGTCGAATAAAATGCCTAGCGGTCAGACCTCTCACAAGGGCAGTCTGACCGATTTGCCTAGCGGTCTGACCTCTCAGATGGGCGGTCGGACCACTCCTGACAATGAACAGCAGACAGAGCAGAAAAACAGCCCGAAAACTGAAACTAAAATCGGTCTAACTTTTGATCTACACGGCCAAACTTGACCAAATTTGGAACACACCTTCCTAATGATATTAGGAACCTATTCCAAGCAACGATTGAGTAGATTCACAACAAAGTTTTGACATTTTTCCATTTTACCGAATGAGAGTTCAAAACCGAGCAAAAACCGAAAACTTAATCAAACACTTGCTCGTGAGAGATTGGTGATATAGATGATCCTAGATGTATTCCCACATGTCACAGCAAGGTAGATGACGGCAAGAAACCAACCAAAAACTCGTGAATCAAAGAAAGCTCCAAAATCATCAAATCAAGAGAATGAACACAAAAACGAAATAGAGACTCATCTTGTGAAATCTGGTTGGATTGATTTGGATAGATGGATGATTGTTGTTTACAGCCACTCCAATCTAGGAGGACAAAGCTCACCACGTGAGCACACACTCAATCCAATCCCTAAACCCTAGCTCTCCTTTTCTCTCCTCAAAAATCCTAAACCAAATAGGGCAACAAGTGCAAAGGGTTTGGCTGGCTCTCCTTTGGCTTCAGCAAGCCCCAACAGCCAACACAACACCTCTATTTATATGGAGGCTAAGCATCTAGGGAATATACCATTATGGCACCCATTTAACCCTAACACACAATGGGTTAACACACGCACGCATCTCAAAGCGTCGTCTTCATCATCGATTGACCTAAACCGCTTCTCCATGCGCCGACCCGCGCCGCGGTTTAGCAAAAAGGTCACCAAGGCAGTATTTGGTGAAATGACCGAAATACCCCTGTCTCGATTTTTCTCCAAAAGACCAAGTCCAATTCTGGTGAAGCAATCGCCTGCTTCGCCACGTGTAGGTTGATCAACGGCTCCACGTCGTCAAGTCTCTCCGTCCGGATCCCACCGCACCGGTGAGCACTTGCAACGACTCCGCGCCGCTTGATCCAACCGATCGCCGAACCGCCGCTTCGGTCATCCATATCCATTCGCGCCCGCTGAGTCCTCGACCTCACCCGGCATCCACGATCGCTCGGACCTCGGCTCTCCAAGCTTAGTCCCGATCCTCCTCGCCGTTGACCGTCATAGACCTGCAAGCCACCTGCACAGCAATAGACAAGCAAACACGAATCTGGGAACAAGTTCTTCATAACTTGACCCACGTTAGCCAAAATATGCATCATGCAACACATATGCACTGATAAACATTAACTTGACCTAACAAACACACATCGCCGCCACGCGGGACGACGAACCAAGCCACAACCGGTCAGACCGCCACCCTTGGTCGGTCCGACCGCTCCTCTGGTCGGTCCGACCGCCAGCCAAAGGCCGGTCTGACCGCCAGTCCATGATTGAGCCAAAATTCCAACTCCATGATTGAGCCAAAATTCCAACTTGGAGATCCACAACCTCTCTGAAAATTTCAAACGAATAGAACTTTTGCCTAAATGCTTCAAAAATTATGGGACCAAGAGCAGTAGAACCTCCTCTCTTGCCTACACCCTCTATTTTTGGCCCAGCTCAAAAATCCAAAGTCCATAAAGAGGCCGGTCTAACCGCTCAAGCAAAGCTGGTCAGACCGCTACACTGGCCGGTCTGACTGTCACCCTTACCGGTCAGACCGCCAGCAACCAAATCAGCCCACAAGACCAAGGCATGGCCGGTCTGACCGCCACCGTGACCGGTTAGACCGCCAGAGGCCTGACAGCAGCAAGAACTTCACCGAAAACGTGAGTTTCTCCAAACACCTCGACGTTATTGCCAACTGTTCAACACACTAAAATTAGGATCATATCCACATGATCTCCACAAGATTTTCCATGGCTAATTCAGTGAGGGGATTAATATGGGGTTGATTTTTATTAATGTTTGTTCAGCAAAGAGACTACTTTAGCGATTATTATGCCTTGAAAGATGTTGAATTTCTTGATGCATATATCAGGGTGATGTTTTGGCGTGGGTCTCTACATTCGTAAAGAAAGAGTGATCCTTCTAGCTATGGATGGAAATCTGATCAGCATACCTACGATTATGTTTCAGGTGAAAGAGGGCCCAGGGCCTACGCCCATGACATTGCTCTTGCTACTGATACCACTCTTTTCTTTTAAAATGCTTAGGTTTTTACAGTTATGCCTACCAACAATGCTCCGTGCGATTAGGAACAGGGATGCTAAGAGGAATGGAGGAAGCAGTCAAAATTCCATGGACAAATTAGTTGTTTGTTTCATTTTTCTGTAGGTAGAAGATGAAACAATCATGCGAGAGTTCTATGAGCTGATGTGTGCAGAAGGGCTTCTTCCAAAGCTACATATTTTGTTTTTTGACTTCTTCCAGATGCATGCAAATGCTTTGAAAGGCTATAAAGTTTGTGCCAAGTTTCTGACCGTTCTGTAGGAGCTTTTGAGCTCGGCATCATTGCAAAGAAATCAATGGACTATGTAGTGAGATCTGGGTCTATGTGAGATTACTAGATGTATTGAGGACACTATGTAATTGAATTTAGGTTCTTTGATGTAGTGTGTGGGCTCTTCAGGGAAAGGATTTGCAACTCTATTGGTGAGGCTCTCAGGCATTAGGAAGGCCTTCCACAGGTTTATATGTAAAGTTTCCTACTAAATTTCTGCAAGAATCTTGTATTTAAATGAAGCATAAAGCAATGGTAACAACAGCGAGTCAGTGACCACCACAGTAAGCTCTTTTGCGGTCTTAAAATTGAAACGTTTAGCACACCACACCAGTAAACAAACAACAAATCAATACCCCCTCCATTCGCATTTATTTGTTAGTTTTGATTTTGATTGATCGGGCTCTAACTATTACTTTTTAAGCAATATGAAAGTAAATACCTTTAAATGTATAATATTAGTAAACTACTTTTGATTACAAATCTATGGTACATAATTAGATATTTTTTAAAGTATCATTAGTCAAAAGCTAAGGAAAAGTCAAAATTGACAATTAAATACGATATTTTTTCTGCTGCACCCGGAAGTGCACAGAGCACGGCTTAGCAGCAGTGGCCACAAGTTCCAATTGCCTTTCACTATCAAAGATATCACCATCGTTGAGATTCACGCCGTCAGCTTCCGAATCCATCGACTGATGGATCTGTTGACACTTGGCACTTAAAGGAAGAGAATAATTCTAGTATCAGGACCACACCAGCTTAGCTAACCCAACACGGCAAACGGATAGCTCCGGCCCGAAGAATACGAGGCACTTTTTGCACCCTTTTCCGGTTACAAATTCTGCCAAGATTTGGGTGGACAATTTTAGGGTACCTCTAGTTGCTATCTATCACTCAGTGCCACATCTAGCCATCTAGGTGGCAAGGTGTGGCTTGTCAATTTTTTGTGGCTAACAAATTGGTGGTCACACCTTAGATTTGGCAAACCTTAGATTTGGCAAAAGTTTAAGTCTATGACAGGTGAGGTCTAAGGCTAAAGAACTGTGGCAAAGAACTATACAGTTGTTATAAAAAGTTTGGCAAAGTGTGGTAGTGAACCAAACATGCTCTTAGGTGCCAACCAAACACACCCGCAATTTTATTTCGTGACAGTTTCCTCCACGGACGGTGAAGACGTCTCGTTGCAAGCCAAAGGACAATTTGAAAATATCCGCAGAAATAATATTCATGGATATATGCAAATAGTTGGTTAGATTAGCAGGGTTAGGATAATTCTGTAGGACACAGCACTAGACTAGCCAAATTGAAACAACCACCTCATTTGCAGCTCCAGAACATCTGTTCTACATGTCAGTAACCGCATAGCAAACTTAGTTACATCCATAAGCAAAGGTATTAGCAGCTCAAGTGGGCACACCCAAGAAAACATTTGTCTCGTGATACAATAAAGAATATTAATGGAAATTTTGAACTTCCAGGTACAAACAAAAGATAATAATCAATAGAGAATGACAGCAAGTGTGGTCATTTTGCTTCTGGCTGGGAGACCTGCTTGTTCTGCCGAATTGACCTTGGAACAAAAGTGAGGCCACGAGAACGACGATGGCCAAAGGTTATGCTCGAAGGTGTCGAATCTGCTGTGCTCAATTTTGATACAGCTGAGGTGAGCTGGTCAATCTTCTGTTCAACCTCCATTTCGTTCTCCTTCGCCTCCTTACTGTGATGTTCATTTTCTTTTGACTCCTTATGATGGTGTTGCTTCGGTCGGTAACTCCAATTTGTTTGCCTTGGGCTCTTTCCATCAACATCCATCAAAGTATCCCTTTTATCTTCTCCCTTGCAAGCAGGTTGCTTCCGATGATACTTCTGACGCTGGCGCTGGGAAGGGTGTGCCCTTTTGAAGAATTCAAATGACTTGGGAAATTGATGCTTATCAACAAGGTGCTGCTGCCGACTCTTGTAGCTCTTCAACTTCACCCCACAACCCTCCACCAAACACTCATACTGTTTCAGAGATTGCATACATCAGTGTGTGGATGGTTATCGAAAGTTAGGGAATATACAAGTATTAGCAGGATCAAAAATATGTGAATTCTAACTGATACCGCTGCTGACTACTAGGAATAATTCTAAGCTGATCAGCCTAAAAAGATACTAAACTGGAAATTCTAAGTTTGCATAAAATTGGCTGTTGTGCAATTGAAATAATCAGCGTGTAAAAAGAATATTTATGGAAGTGGTAAATGGATAAATAATTATTACCATTGGAAAACCATGGGCAACTTTTGCTTGAAAGAAGGAATCATGTGCCTCTGAAATATGAATGCTCAGCAACCTTGAAGTTGGATACACTCTTGAACACACAGAGCATGAGGCAGTATGCCGAGTGCTATAGTGCTCCTCAAAGTTCTCCAAGCAATCTAGATGGGCACCACAACCAGCAATTGGGCAAAAAAAAGTGCTGCAAGAGTTTTAGACACATGATCAAATCAATAGAGCAAAAGAATGAGACAGTAGTTTGTAGACGTCTAGTTTCCATTTTTACAAACATTTAGTGATTGCAGACCACCAATTTATTCATCCAATGCAAATAAATAAGACACACAGTCCATCGAGAATTATGAGGCATAGTCAAGTACTCAAGTGTGACTGATTATGTAAATTTCTAGCTGCTCCTTTTTATCATCAAATCTTGATAAGGCATTTTAGAATGTAGTTTTCCTGACTTACTCTGTTTCCACTACATTTCTTGCAATGCAAATGAGATTTACACAAAACTATCACTCAGACCTGTCAGGTCCCTGTCGCTCTTGCCAAGTTCAGGAACATATGCGAAACGCTGGCCAACAAAAAAATTCAACTTAATGCGGCACCGAACATTTCCCTAGGCTCAGGGATGTGGCATAAAGGAGATGCAAATGGAACAGCACATTAACATCAGCAGATACAAACCTCCAGAAAATAAAACAGCATGATATAGAGATATAATGATCAATCTCAGCAAAAGGGCGTGTAAAGATCATTGCTTACTTTGCACTCGCCACTTCCATCTTCTCGAGCTGGTACCGGTCATCTTCCGAGAGATCCAGAGCGACCTAAACAATTAACATCCTACACTTCAGGAGGAGCTAGAAGGGACATGTAGAGTAACAACAAGCACTACTTGAAGAAATTTGCCTACGTCATGCTACACAAGCTAATGGATCATGACTCTGCGTGACAAATCAAAGAAACAGGTAAGATCATTCATCTCCTCGGTCCTCACCGGTTGAGCACCTAAATTAAATTCCAGTAAAATCGACCAACCTGGTAGGTATAACCCATAGTTACCAAAAACACGAGATTCCGGTTCGTAGTTCGGCACTTGTTCTTCCAATTTTCACCGCGAACACGAACCGTACCCTAAACCGGTTCAGGTTCAATGAATCCGGTTCGCGATTCGCGGGGTTTTTATACCGGTAACTATGGATTAACCGTCCTAGAGACCAACGAAACCAGAAGTAGCACAAGCGATTTACCACTCTAGAAACATCACCAAGCATGATTCCTGCAGGAAAGCAGCTAGCTGTCGTGGGTTCATTGTTCATTCTATCACGGATCAGGCACCAGTCCTCGGCTAAAAGTCGGATTGAGTTGGGATTCGTCTCACCCTACGGGCCACTAGAAACAAGAAGCGCCTACCTAGCACCCCAACGAAACATTCCAAGAAACCACACCACTGCGGAGCAGGAGGGGAGGGGAGGGGAAAGGGCAAGGGAGCCTACGTACGTGCTTGGCTAGGAGCTCGCGCTCCATGTCCCCGGCGGCGAAGAAGGGGTCGTCGGGGGCGAGCCGCCGCCGCGCCGCCGCCCAGAACCCTAGCCCCGGCCCCGATCCCGCCCCCACCGCCTTCGGAGCCTCGGCCTCCTCCTCCCCCCGCGCGCAGACCTCCATGGCCTCGTCCGGCTTCTGCTGCATCCCTCCCCCTCGATCGATCGGCTCCGCCGCTCTAATTCTTCCGGAGGCAGCGAGAGATATGGGATTCGAATTCGAATGGTCGGGTTCCGCGATGCCGGAGTAGGGAGAGAGTTAGAGGCCGTGCCCGTGCGCGTGGGGATCAACGGATTCACTCATGGGCCGTGTCGTGCGTGCACTGCAGGTGAGGTGATCCCGATTCGAGCCCAACCAAAGCGGCTGACGGGCTCCTGCCATCCAGGAAGGCCCAGCTACGTTCATTTCCCTCCATCCATATAAACAGCAGGACGCAGCCATAAACCATACTACAAACTGACATATGTTGCGTTGCAACGATATATCCTATGCACACAGGCTCCGTGCACGCATGTATTGCTACACTTTAAAGCTGCTAGCTTTGGAGCTCAACCGCACCCGCTACGTCGACAGCAATTCGGCCGCCGTCAGATCGCCCCAAGAATGGCTTCGCGCCATCCGATCCGACGCGGTGTGCTTCGTCCGAAGTCGCGGTCTAGTGAAGGCCACGTCGGCCGGAACACGCGCGCCCTATGATCACAACGATCGCAACGCACAAGCCTCGCGAGCGCCCGATCCAGCGGCTACCTCGCATCGGCCGACTGCAGCGCTCCTGCGGCTCACGTTCGGCGCGGGTGCTCTTCTAGTAAGTATAACACCCCGCGCTTGGCTGCACATTTTGCAGCAAACCTCCTATCCCCAAAAATACATGCACGTTTACACGAAGGAGCCTGTGTGCATAGGATACGTTGCCAACATACATACATAAACTCGTACATTCCCATAAAAATACAGTCATACAAACATTGTACTGTATACATTCCTCACGTCTCTCTCAAGGGAAAAACAAACACAAAAAACAAATACGGATTCGGTAGAGCATTTTCTGTTGAATACAGATTCGGATATCCGGAGATACATAGGTCCGGAGATGTTCGATCCGTTTATATTCGATCCGTTTCCATCTCTACTACCATGCCTCGTTGCTCCCTTTCCAACTGGCATTGGACCCAGAAATGAATTTGAGTTTCAAGAAAGACCAAATTGTATAAAAGGTAAATACTGCCGTTTAAAAACAAGACGCTTCTCCAGAACCAACTTTGCCTATCTGCATGCACAATTGCCACATGCAGAAGATGCCCCGGGCATCGGAGGACGGGAGGAGGCAGGCATACAGACACACACACGCGTGAAAACGAGGAAGGCAGGAGGCATCAGCACTGCCGCACTTTCAAGTGGGAGCCAGAGACAGCTGAAGTGACGTGAGGTGACCAGCTTCAGAATTCAGACTGATGCCCTCTCATGTCACTGCATCTCAAGGACCTGAGATTATGTTCTTGTGATCCAACATTGCAGTGCAGGGACAGGGATGCAAGCAGCTCCAGCCGAAGCACCAATGGAGGGCAGCCCGGTTTCCATGGTCGCATGATTGTTGTTGGTGAAACCCCATTTAAGGAGGAATCTGAGACCAGTGACCTCTGCATGCGCATTGGCTGCCAGGCGCGCATGCCCATCCAATCTCGAGTGTCTTATTCTTTCCAGCAAAGATCACGGTCAGATCGACGGATTTGGGTGGTTCTTTTGGTGCTGCGTACACGCTAACCCTGACATGTTTAACTTTACCTCTGAAGCCTCGATTTATGGAGCTGTAGCCTGGAGGCTGGGCTGGAGGAGAACCTGTAAAGTTTTTGCTTCTGGTTTGATTCGATTGATGTGACCCAAAATTGGTGTGTCTGGTTTACACCCAGCCCACCCAAAATTTTGGCGCGTCCATAAAAATTGGCCACCATTTGGACTACTGGGAAAGTTTGGCTAACCCAACCAAACTTTGGTTGCACCCATTCATTTTTGGCCAAAGCGTTGTCAGTTTGAGGGCGCGGAAAACGTCCGCCCGAGAATTGGCGAGTCAACATGTCCTTGAGATTTTCTCACCGTTGATTCTTGTGCTTGATTAATGGCCGCTGAGCTAGATTAACTATCATAATCTTTTTGCATGCATACATTACTTTGTACTACTTGTCTATGAGATGCTTCATACACGATTTCAACGTCACAAAGTTCACGCGATTTCATGCTTCATACCAGTGGCGGAACCAGGAATTCAATTGACCCGGGGCAAATTTGTCTACGCTTCTCGCATAATCTTGCTGTCATCAATTGCCGCAAATATCTCTCACTCAATATAGCATATCATCATATAGTAATATTGTACATCTGTAGTTCTATACTCTAGGAAATCAAAAATCAAAACAATTTAAACAATGCTCATTGCTCAAGGCTCACATAGACACATCACACATCAGTGGCTCACCTCACCTCACCTCACCAGCTCACGGCCGGTGCCGGCGCCCGGCAGACAGGCGGAGCCGCGGAGGGCGAACGCCTCACGGCCGTGACCCAGCCGCCCAGTCCCACGCCTTGCAGGCGCAAGACAAGAACCCTCACGCCGCAAAGACCCGCGAAGTCACCGATCATCGCGTGCCACGCGCCGCAAAGACCGCCGAAGTCGCCGATCGCCGCAGCCGGCAGCCCGCGCACCGCAGGCCCGCCGACCGCCGACCATCGCAGCCGCGCGCGCCAAAGACTCCGCCGAGGCGCCGACCGTCGCAATCCCCGGCAGCGCACCGCAAGACCCGCCGAAGTCGCCGACCGCGCAGCCCCGCCGACCGCCGACCACCGCAAAGACTCCACCGAGGCGCCGACCGCCGCAGCCGCGCGCGCGCCAGCGATCCGCCGAGTCGCCGAACACCGCAGCCCCCGCACCGCGCTGCAGCACCCGCCGGCCGCCGATTCGGAATTCGGGATTTAGGGTTGAGTAGTGGAGGTGTGGAGCTGGATACTTGTAGTGGTGTGGGCAGTTGGATTGGGCCAATGGGCCTTGAGGCCTCGCCTTGCCGCCTTGGGCTGCCTACCACGGCCCACACGGCGCGCAGCGCGCATCGCCATCACCGAGCTGGGCGCGATCATGGCGACGGCGGCTTGGTCGAGCTCGTGGGCGCCGGCGGGTCGACGCGCGCGCACGGGGGTTCTTCCTCGAGACCCGGCACCGCCCCGCTTGCCCTCTACAGTAGTTCCGCCACTGCTTCATACTACATGTTTGGCAAGTGAATTGGCTTCAAACCAAATGATGGCCAAACCATATTTCCAAAAAAATTGCAATTAGTATGGCTACAATCCAAACAACCACGTCCTAACAAAAATTTTGGTCATGCTGATATGGGGTGCCCGATCTTCACGGTGTAGGATCAAAAGATAACAGGTGATCTATGTAACCTGACGAACCGATGATGTCAACCACTATTTTGATACAACAACCTGCGACAAAAGAATTCACACAATCATATGCTCTGATAAATGTCTACCGAACCACGCGAAGGTAGACATGCAATCACTCCTAATCACCAAGAAATCACAAAACAAAACGGAAGAGAAAACTCGGAGATACTCCGGATTTCAAGGAGCAATCATGCTTTGCACAAACCCTAAGAACAAGATAAATTTACTTATCTGAAAAATTATCATAAAATTGGTGGTTGAGAGTATATAGGATGTACACATTGGCTTATATATGTCTCCTACAACTTAGAAAACAAACTTGGACTCCAGTACAAACAAAAAAGGAAACCCTAAAGTTACAGTCGTGACTTGTTTCGGAGATGTCGGCGCACACACATGAAATCTGGGGTTGGCACTACAACCATTGTAAACATACTCTGTTTGTGAAAATTATGGACTTTTTAATCTAGGCCCTGCTAGCTGCTCTGAACCGAATCCGAATTGAAAACATCTCCTCGTACCTTCTCTTTCTTAGCTTTGGCTCTTCCCAAACCGTGAGGGACAAGTAAAGAAAGTCTTATAAACCTTGCAAAGGTGTGGAATAGAAGGAAACCATCCATACATGCCAATATAAAGCCACAGACCCGATATGTTTTCTATCTCCCGCGCATCGTTCTGACAGCCTGCGCAACATGCACTCTATATAGTTGTCATAACTTATTGTAGAAAGCTCTAAATCACGCACCGTTTGATCCGTTAGAAATTAGACTTGATAAATTTTCCAATTATTGGATTTGCACATATTGGAACCCTCTGAATTCATGCAAATATCTTGAAGAACTTAGTGGACAAAACTACAATCACCATGCTGACTAAACATGATTGACCTTGTATCTTCCTATTGGACCGGATGCTTTCCTCCATGGTGATGCTACTAATATCTCCTCCCTTGGGCCGGCCTTCCTCTCCTCCCTCTGGCCTGCACTATTTTTAGATGTCCAGCACACATACAAACCAAGCCGTAGTCGTATTCTTTCGAACAATATAAACATTAAGTTTAGCTTCATAGTATTTTGAATTACCTAATTTTGAATTGCCACATGTAGGTGTGCATATGATTAAGCTAGGACAGTCCTCATCGCATGCCCTTGCTTTGGTCATGCATAACTTTTGGTAGGGCTAGCTGGGACTCAAACCAAACACAAATTTTTTTAAAAAAATAATATATTTTTTAAAAAAATTACAAAACTAGGTAGTCGCCTCAAAAAATTACAAAAATATGTCCCTATCGCCAGTTCATCTGGCGACAGGCTCTGTGAGGACCCGGAATATTTAACTAGTAACACTTAACCTCCAAATGGTTCTAGCGTTACTAATTAAACATTCTAAGCCTCGATGGACATATGCTTCCTGCACTGCAAGATATGCACATCATCACAAAATTACACATCATTTCCATACAACATACATCACTAAGTTCAACAACGACATACATAAAGTAAAATTATTACAAAGGAGCCGACCGGCCAAATAGAACAATATACAAGAAAGACAGCGGAAGCAAAAGGTGTCATAAGATGGCTAGAACAAAAGTCGACCGGTTGGCCAACATAACCCATAAGGCAACCGACCGGGCCGCCAAGCTAGTCGCCCCGCAAGCTACCACAACAAAGCTCACAAAAGTGAGGCCCCTCGAGCTCACCTTCTTCCTCTGCAACAAATACATTTAAGCAAGATAACTGAGTACACAAAGGTACTCGCAAGACTGACGTGTGGAATAGTAGACCTATTCATAAACTACATGCAAGCTTATTTAGGTGGAGGTTGTATGTCTCATTTTGCACCAAGCCAACTTTATTTGCAATAACGTAATACATTTAAAAGCAAGTTTACAAACCAATTTTAATGTTGAAAGTAACAGCGAAAATAATAATAAATACAAGCAACCACCTAGAAGTGACTATCCCAATAGCCACCACAACATAGCACGAATCTCTGATTCGTACCACCCATCAAGTTTTAATTAAAAAGGTTGTAGTCTAACTCTTGAAAGCTTACCCAAGCGTGTCCATAACCTAGGACGAGGCTATTCGAATAGTTTTAACCTCGCAGGTGTACCAATGTACCCACACTTCAGACCGCCTTTAAGCCACAAAGCACACTTCCGAAGGTATGCCGACACGGCTAAGTCCTACGAGACGCTTTCCAATATTGTGCATTGACTACGAGCCGCTCGTATGGATATAAACCCATACGCTTACATTGCAAGCCGAAAGACAACAAATCACATCACGGGTGAAGTCTTTCGGACACTACAATGCTCCCAACACCATCCCTCCTGCGACTCCCTGCGACTCGAAGCCAATACATGCCAAAGTACTAAGTCAAGAGAGGTCTCATACCCTCTAGTGTGGTTAGCACGCATAAATTTGCCTGGATAACAGGTACTCACAAGATGTTCGGTCCTTAATTGACTCGGGCACCATTCCAGTCACACCCGAAAATCACATCATCTTACCATTGTGCCCAAGTCTAAATCATTTTGCTTTTCAGTTTTAGTTTTCATAAGTAGACATGGCACAAGGTGGAAATCATAAATCATAATAGGTTTTATATGATCAAGGTTATCGACAAGTCGATAACCGCCCATTTCTACCGAAGCTAAGTATGGCTAAGCAATTAATTCGCAAACTACTAAGTGACAAGAGCTCATCCACGAACTCTAAATCACAGCAATAGCCTAGGCTCACGGTAGTAGAGGATAATCATTTGTCTTAAGGAATGCATCTACTAGGTCAACTAGCGACAATAGTTTAACACAAACTAGCAATGCATACATAGAATTTGTAAACAACATAAATACTTAAAATACTGGGATTAACATGATCAAATTGCTTGCCTTGCTGGATTTGTTCTTGCTGCAGAGGGGAGTGCTCAGGTTCAACAAATTCTTCGGAACCTAACGCGAAAAGGCGATAAAAACCGATAAGAACGAAAAACACCAAAAGGAACTCAACAACAAAGAACATTCAAATCCCATGAAATTTCTACAGCAGCTACAGGTTGATTTTAGACAATTTTAGAAACAAGAATCACTTCATTTGGACTTAGTATGAAAAAGTTATGGTTAATCTAAGTTCTCTCAGCCTGAAAATTCATAATTAAATTAATTTCGGTTACTGTTCATGACAAAAATTTCTAGAATGATCAGGAACTTGAAATTTTTATGGTGGGTAGATATGGTTATCCTAACAACAGCAAAACTGAGTTTGCACAATTTGAAGTTGAAATGAATTAGTTATGATTTTTCTAAGTTCTAAGACTAGTGAACCATTAATTTCAGTGGCAAGGATCATATGAAGACCTATTCTATATTACAGTACAATCCTAGTGGGTTTTAACAAAACTTAGTTTGCTCAGTTAGGAGTTACAGAGAATAAGTTATGCATTTTACAATTTTTCAATGAATGTCTAAACAACCATTTCATATTAAACAAGTTCTTGCAGTTTCTATCATTTTCTACTACATAACAAAGGTTTAAATCCATTTTCAGATTAAAGTTCATACTATAACAAAGCTACAACAACTGGAATCATTCAAAAGGAGCTAAAATGACAAAGTTATGCACTTTTGAAATTTGAAACATTAAAAGACTTAGAAAATTTGAGCTCTGGAGGTCCCGATGAATCAAGAAAAAGGAGAGGTCGTGGGCCGTTGATCTTGCATCGCAGGCCACGACTCGAAGCTGCAGACGGAAGACCTCCTCCCGCGTTGGGGAGGTCTGGACCGTTGAGATCTAATCCAACGGCCACGACCAGTGCATGCACAGCGCACGCAAAGGAGGTCCTCGCGCCTAACAGAGGTCGTGACCGTCAGATCAAGATCTGGCGGTCCCGAGCACTAGGGGAGGTCCTAAGGCTTTACATCCAAGCAAGGAGGTCGGGACGGTCAGGATCTCTCGGGGGAGGTCCCAACGGTCTAGATCTCCAGAGGGAGGTCCTACGGCTAAATCTACGGAGGGAGGTCTAGCCCGTTAGATCTAAATCTAACGGTTTAGACCAGAGGAGGAGGTCCTAACGTTATGGATCTAAAGGAGGAGGTCATAGACGGTCAAGATCTCCAGGGGGAAGTCTTGATCGGCTGGGATTTACACGAGGAGGTCTTGGGTGGCCAAGATCTACTCGGGAGGTCCTATGCGACAGGGTTTCAACGGGAGGAGATCTGGACGGTTCAAATTAGGCCTAGGGAGGTCCTAAACGGTTCAGATCGACGCGGAGGGAGGACTTTTACCAAGAGGACCTTGGAGGAGGTCCGGGGGCTATTCTTTTATAAAAGACCAGGGGTGGTCATTTACAAAGAGGACCCCGAGGGTGGTCCTGAGGTGGTCTTTGCAAAAATGACCACGGAAGGTCTTTTTGCAAAGACGACCCCGAGGATGGTCTTTGAAAAATGACCAAGGGAGGTCTTTTGCACACGGGAAAAGATCTAAACGGCTAGGATTTAACCAAGGTGGTCCTAGACGGTTAGGATCGACTCAAGGGGAGGTCCAAGCGCGCAAGATTTTACACGAGCGGATCTAACGGCTAAGAGCTAATCCCGGGAGGTCTTTAAAGGCCGAGATAGAACTAGGGAGGTCCTGGGACTTAGAAATTTACGCGGAAACCCATCTACGGTACAGATCTAACCGAGGGTGGTCTTTGACGGCCATGATTAACGCAGGAGGGAGGTCTTAGCGGAAATACAGGAAGTGATCTGACGGCTAAGTTTTAACTCGGAGAGGTTTTAGACAGTGCGGATCACTCTAGGAGGTCGAGCGGGGAGGTCTGGGCGGGTTTTTGCCGGACGACAACAGGAGGAGGAGGCCCACTCGCAGCGAGAGGCCTCCACGATTCCGACAGCCAATCATTGGCTACAGGGGCTGTCCGAATCTTACGCGACAAAAGCCCAAGCGTCTAAACGAGCTCACCGCCGGCGATGGGGACCTCGCCGGCGCCGACCAAGGTCACCATTACACTCACAAAACGCCGCGGACCTACTAGGGACACTCTCGACGGTGGTGACGGCCTTGAACGCCGGCGAGCTGGAGATAGGCTAGGAGACTAAATGCGACAAAATGAAAAGCTAACGAGGTTCAAAACGACCGGGTTTCCAACACTAAGTACTAACCTGGGAATGAAGGAGGTCCAAGAAAGGTCGCAGGAGCTCCGGTGACGGTGGTGCTCGCTGGAGTTGGGGAAGACGACCAGCACGGCTCCGAAAACAAGCTCCCCGAATTGTCCACCTCTGTGGAGGTTAAACAAAATAAGTTAGGAAGACTTGAGTTGACCTAGAGAGCAAGGTGACAGCCAAAAAGGCAATAAAGAACCACTGGAGCTCGGAGGTCTTCAAGGAGCTTCAAAGTCGACAATGGAGGCAGGGAGGTGGTGTTCTTAGGTGTTTGAGTTTGGGGCTCACACTCACAACCGAGAGAGTTCAAGCAGCAACCAAGAGTGGGAAAATGATATTGAGGAGGGCCTTGAGCTAAATAAAGCCGGGGAGCTCGGACAAGGGTATGGACAAGCCCCACTGTGAACAAAGTCCATGCTTCTGCCATGAACTTGCTAGATTTGACAAGAGCAGGTAGGTAGGGGAAGACTTCTAGGGCTAGGCTCCTGACACATTTAATGCATGGCAGAAAGAGACGTTGGGAAGGACCAAAAAGTGACAAGACCGCTCCCAACACTCGACCACGACACGCGACGCAGCGCGTGAAAATCATGACGACCAGACCTCCAGGAGGTCGTGAGGGAGAAGAACAGGGCTGCGGGAGAGGTCCTAGATGATCCCGATTTGCATGGGGTGGTCCTGGACGTCCCAAATCAGCCGAGGTGGGGAGGTCTTTGCGGGTGAGGAGGTCCTGGGAAGGTCCTAGGAGCCGTGGGGAGGTCGTGGGCGTCGGATTCAAATCCAACAGCTTACACACGCGCGCCCGAGTGCGGGTGAGTGGACTGGGTCCAACCGTGTCGGTTGAGTTAGGCTCGGGCTCGAGCCCGAGTCTGACTCAAACCAGATTCGATCTTTCCTTGTTTTTGAGAAGGGCTGACATTTGGAGAATTGTTTGAGGTAGCAAACCAACTCCAAAAATTATGAAATTTTTACAGGAGCTTGCTAGCTGAGTTAATGACCTTGTGTAAATTTTACAGAGGTTTTTGTGCTATACATTTTCCTCCAGGAATTCCACAAGGTGCTGGTCCACAGTTTGACCAGAATGTAATTAGGTTTGACTGACCTCCAAAAGCATTCAAACAATTTCTAAAAATTGTGAAATTTTTCAGAGAGGTCACATACCAACCCAAGAACTTAGGAAAAATATTTCCAGGAGATTATCACAAGATGGAACAAGAATGTTTTTGAAGGATCAAGATTTGGATCAAAGACTTGTGATTTTGTATTTCCATAACTTCTTGTACAATAGCTGTTCAGTACAAACAGGAAATACAAGATGTAAGAAAAAGTTTTAATTTCTACTCATTTTCTTACATTTGAAACACAAGCCTAAAATTGGGATGTTACAAGCTCCTATCGCCAGTTCAAAGAACAGGTTCCTGTCGCTAGTTCAACTGGCAACAAAAATCTAGGAATTTTTAAATATAGTAAATAAATTTTAAAAATTACGAATTTTTCTGGAGCTTCCTCATACAATGTTCTTTCTTGTGTAATTTTTTCAGAATTTTATCCCTTCAGAATTTGTCTCCAAAATTTATTTAAGTATATCATTTGTAGAATTTGTACATATACCAAATGAGGTCCAAAAATTATGAAATGTTTTGTGAACGCTCCTTATATAATGTTATTGTTTGTTTAGTTTTTACAGAATTTTATATGATTAAAATTGTCTAAAAAATTATTAATTTAGGTTTTTGATGCAGTGTATTTGATTGTGTAAACCATTAATTTTAGAGACAATTTTAGATCATATAAAATTCTGTAAAAACTACACAAATAATTTTTGGACCTCATTTGTTATATGTGTAAATTCCTACAAATGACATATTTAAATGAATTTTGGAGACAAATTCAAAAGGGATAAAATTATAAAAAAAATTACACAAGCACGAGCATTGTATCAGGAAGCGCCACAAAAAAATACGTAATTTTTTGAGTTTATTTACTATATTTAAAAATTCTTAAATTCCTGTCGTCAGTTAAACTGACGACATGAACCTGCCTGCACTGTTCAAGGTTCCTATCGTCAGATGAACTGACGATAGAGATCTATTTTTGTAATTTTTGAAGGTAACTACCTAGTTTTGTAAAAAAAAAATTAAAAATATTATTTCGAAAAAAATCAACCAAACACACCCTATTTACCATCGTTTCCAAGAGCAGTTTTTATTTTCTAATCCTTTTTTAAAAAATATTTTAAAGATAGCATCTTCTTAACAACTTTATTTCCAATTCTAACCCCTTTGGTCACGCCATTAGCAAAAGCATGTTGTCACGCCACGGATCTTGGCGTGACAAATGAGTGTTGTCACACCACTCCTCTTGGCGTGACAAGACTTAGCCCGAACACGGACGCGTGTTGGCTTGAGGGGTTATCTGGCAGGTTTGGTCACGCCGTTGTAGGTGACGTGACAGTACAGTTTGATCACGTCACAGGTCATAGCGTGATCAAATGGGTTAGAATTGAAAATAAAGTTAAGAATAAATTATCTTTAAAATATTTCTTAAAAAATATTAAAAAAAATAAAAACTGCTCAGCGCATGGATGATGCTAGGTTGTCTACGTTTATTGCCGCCCACTAAATTACTCTCCATGCGGGAACCACCACGTAATTCAAAATTAGTTTATTACTCCCAAGCTTTCCTTCCCCGTCCTCTCTTCTCTCTCTATCAGCAAGAACACCGCCACCGCTGTCGCCCGGCTCGCCTCTGCCAGCAAGAACACTCGTTGGACCATGGCGGATCCCGTGCCGCCGCTTCTTAAATCGCAGTGGAGGGTCCGATTCGACGGCAACAACATGTCTTCATCCGGCCGCGGTGCACCTCACGCGACGGCGGCAGTCTGGAGGAGGCGTACGTGCAAGAGCCAGCGGATCTAGAGCAGCGGCGACTCCCAACCCTGGCGAGCACCCTACCCTCCCTCCGTCCTCGGTCCCAGGGGCTTCGACGTGGCGGCCTCAGTCCAGGGGCTCGATTTGCGTTCGGCGACCTCCGTCCGACGATGCAGCGGCCTTCACCCCGGCAAGACACATCTGATCTGAGGCGCGAATGGCTACAAGTGGACCAGCATTTCTTCATTTTCTTGGCATTGAACCAACTACTTGCGCCAAACCCAGAATATTTTTTGTTAGCTCCGATGTCACCAATGGCTGCAACGATGCGAAAGCTCTCTCTCCTCTTAGCATTGGTTTGGAGCAACACTGTGGATGGCCTAAATCCTCGGGACTTTTACGCATGAGTTTTTTTAATCCTACGGGGAACTAACTATTTCCAATGGAACTCTTGTGTTCGAAACAAGGCCAATAACCAGATCACATCTGCTAAGGCAATCATATTTCAGTAAATTTTGATAAAAAAAATACCCTTCAATAAAATGACAAGCAGAATTCAAGATGTAGTTATGACAGAGATAGCAGGTGTAGTTTGGAATAATATACCTAAACAAGAGGGAAATGCCAAATATTTATGATCAAACCTTGTAATCAAAAGAACCAAGTGTTCGAGGATGAAGGGAGTAGCACAATCCAACTCTTCAAACTTTAATAGGGACCAAACTCTTTACGACGTTCAGAACATTGGAATTGCAGATCATCCACAGTGTATAGTGTCCACCTAAACGCAAACACCTGCAATATCAGTTAGACACTAACTTTCTCTTTTTTTCATCGCCTTTTTCACCAACTCTCTCTTGGTGGGACTCGCCCACTGCTACATTTCTATCTTTCATCGCTTGGTTATTAGTATGTCGCCGACATGTTACCGCTTTGCAGTAATTTTTTAGGTGCGCATAATCTTGTCGACTACCACTTTACCCGTAACATTTTTGTCGCTGATTTATTTTCCGTCGCAAAAGATCCAGATTAATAGAAAAAATAGGGCATATTTGGGCTGCATAAATTTAACGAGAATTTTAGAAATTTTACGTGAGACAATTCAATTTCTTGCAGGAACTTTGAGAAAAATCCCACATTCCAAAATTGGTCTTAGTGCATGCAGCTAGGCCCATTATGCTCGTCCCAAGTTAGGTTATTGGTTTTCCTCGTCTCCATATTCTAGGAGCATAACATCAGCCAGAAGAACAACCCCTATAGGGCTAAGTTTCTACCCTAGGGAATTTTTTTTATTACTTAACCTAGTTTTAATTTATTTTTATTACTAACCCTTCGTCAACTTTATTTTCAAATCTGACCTTTTTAGCAACTCTATCACCCGTAGCGTGGCAACACAACACTGCCATGTCATATGGTAAGTCTAGCTAAATAGTATTTCTTATCACATCACTGATGGTGGAATAACCAAACAATATTGTCACGCCATTAGTGGTGGAGTGATAAGATTTGGACACGCCAGCACGAATGGCGACGTGGCCAAAAGAGTTAGAGTTAGAAATAAAATTGACGAGAGATTAATAATAAAAGTAAATTAAAATTAGGTTAATTAATAATAAAAAAATTCTACCCTAGGTGAGAGGGCAACATTGTTAGCAGAGCCGGCTTGATAGTAGAGACTATGAACTTACTCCTGCAAAGCCAACACACGATCATGATCTCGCAAAGCAATGCTGACCTCCCCGTACAATTGCACCACAGAAACTTGTTAATTACACTCGGCTACTCTCGTAGACAGCAGCAACACTTTGACAGAGACACAATCACACGAAAGCCATCCAGAACCAACCAAAGAAGAAACAAAGAACGAGAGGAGGACAGGAAATGATGGTAAACCCCAGGCTTGAGTTTCACCCCGAAGGGACACCCGGCAAAGCAACCATTTCTTTTCTTTTTCCAAAAAATAAAAAGAGACGGCACTCGCTGATAGACCCCACGTGTCAGTGACAGTTCGTAACGATTTTGTGGGAAAAACAAGCTTCTTGGTGCAAAAGGGGCGGTGCTGGACCCTAAAATATAAGATTCAAACTTCAAATAATATGGTTTCGAACTTTGAATTTTACTTTCTCTTCTACTGTTAATGCAATGACGTACAAAAGCGTGTTCTTGAGAAAAAAGAACTTCTAACCACGAGCGACCTCGAACCCCATGCACGCACGCACGTGGTCGCTCGTCTCCCGGACTAATTAACTCTAGCTTGATCACGTTTGTTTAAGTAATAAGGAGAGATGCTGTTGTACTATAGGCTCCATTGTTAACCAACAAGTTGTGGCAACAGTCAACTTCAACAATATTGTTACTGCCTCCCCATTATCTCAAAGAAATGCAGCGATGCCATCAACTTAGGGGTGATTCGGAGTGTTGTCAAGCAACCACAACCGGCTGTAGTTGCAAAATTATAATAGGGTGAGGAGAGAGAGTGAAGTTGTTTCTAGATGAAGAAACAATCAAGTTGTTGATACCAAGACACAAGAAATAACAAAATAGCTATTGGAGACTTGGTTGTTACTTAAAAACGCGTTTTGTTGATATCAAGAATCATCATGCACACTTGTAGCAATTAAAGTTAGATACAAGCTCAAGTAACAATCTATTGGAAGAGTAGTTTCTTTTTATTAGATTGAATACTCTCTCTCCTCTTTGTAATAAGTTAAGAAACACACTATTATAGATGCTCTTAGAGACGTATTAATGTAATAGCTAGACTGGTGTAAGTTGGTAGACAGCAACATTACATGGCTCACTTGCCAAAGGACGACACAAGAATTTAAATCCATGGTGTAGTAAGCCGGCAAGAGTAGATGCAACGGCAGCAACATGATCAATTTTACTTGCCGGCATTGTCAAAAGGAGACAGGCACTGGACAGTTGCCAAACACTGAAGGGATCTTTTGGCAGCTGTGAGCTCAACTATTTACATCAACCCCGCAACTACCACCATCCTACCCATCCTATAGCAATAGCTAGTGAAGTACGTTACATTAGAGCATTTACTATGCAAAATACTTATACATAAGTGACTAAGTACATCTCTAATAGTCGAGATAATCTTATCTCTAACATATGCTACATCATGTTTAAAGACAACATCTCCAATAGACAGTCTCTAGCACACTCTCCAATATTTATATTTTATAATTTCCCTTTAAAACGGACCTACATGTCACATACAGTAGATTAATGTATCATGTCTTGTTTCGCGTGTATGATAGTCTTTTCAAGAAGAGACGACTTGTGCTCTCTCTCCTCTATGTAGAATTTTGTTGACGTAGCATAGATAAGAGACAACAATAAATACACTATTGAAGATGAACTAAGGAGAGATAATATAGCTATATCATCAAGCATTTGCATAAAATTCATTTTATCTAATGCGAGCATCCTTTTTTAGTGCTTAGATGTTATAGTATCTTATTGATTAGATATAGTTATATATATATAAGCACATGTTAAGTATCGGTGCCTACTTAAGCATAGATGCTATAATATAAGTGCTTTATATATCCTGCGTAGCAAGAAAAACAACTTTTAGTTGCTAAGCAACTCTGTAAGCACCTATGCTCTAAATTAGCTAGAAATCGGCGGTGGCTGAAGTAAACCGCGTCTTGAAAGGAAAATGGAGTGCTCATAAGATTAGCATTTAGCAGTTGATAATAGTGAGCTCATATTCTTCTCCGTGCTTCCAATTAGTGCGACAAACGCGAGAAGTTACTGCTTTTCGCTCGATCCCAGAATTAGCCAAAACGTTGGTACCATCCACACTCGCTGGTGAAAGTTTACTGCGGAAGTTTTATGGAGATCTTGCTGTCCAACCAAGTCTCTTGAGATTAAATACAAGGCAACAAAAAAGAAACATTTGTGGCACAATCATATATCCAGATGCTCATAATGCAAGAAATATCTCCAAATAGAATCAAAAGCATCTTCCCCAAATCTCATCTGTGCAGGCTGCAGAGTACAGACGGCTCAAAAATCACAACCATAGTTAACAGAGACTAGAGAGTAAATATAACCATAGTGCTAAACTATACATATCACCAGGCACTCAACCTTACAAAAAGCGGTTATTGGCTAATTACATGTAATTAACAACCACCATTACAAGCACACCATACCATCGTCCATCCGTTTAACCACCTAAAGGTTAAAAAAGCTCCAATTGTAAAAAGGAAAAAATAAAAAAGAGGAAAAGTTACATAAGTCAATAGAGTGCCCAAGCTAGCTGAAGGCTCAATGGACCTTCTTGGAGAAGAACCCCTTGATGCCGAACAGCCCGCCGACGACGACGCCGGGGCTCCGGGCGCCGGCGCCGGCGTCCACCCGGCGGCAGCTCACCTGGTGCCGGTACCCGATGCACGAGTTCACGCTCAGGTTGATGCCCCGCATGCCGCCGCTCCCTGCGCCGGTCTTCTTGCCGCCGCCGGCGGCGGCACGCTTGTCCTTCTGGTGGGCCCGCCTATCAGCGGGCTGGTCTGCCGGGGTGTGTTTGGTCGCCGGGCGCTTGATCTGCCATACGGGGCTGGACCGGCCCACCGGCACGCCGCCGCCGCCGCGGCCAGGGCTCGGGGCCCACCGGCGAGGAGGCGGCGGTGGCGCTGCGGCGGCCGCCTCACCGCGGGAGTTGCTGCGCGAGCACGGGGCGCTGCTGGCCTTCCGCGGCGGCGGCCGGGGCTTCGACGACCCGCCGCCCCCACCGGCCGAGCGGCTCCGGGAGAACGGCCAGATGTTTATGTTCAGCTCCGATCCTCCGCCTCCGCCGCCGCCCCCAGTGGACGCAGCCGGTTTCCTGCTGCCGCCGCCGCCATCCTTGCGCGTCTTCTTGTCCTCGGCCGGCTTCTTGGCGAAGATATCCGTCCATCGCTTGGAGCCACCGGCGGCCGCGGGTGGCGCCGGGGAGGTGATGGCAGCGGACGAAGCAACAACGGCGGCGAGGGAGGCGTCCTCCTGCTCCGGCTCCGGGGTGGCACGGTGGTGGCAGCTGTCCGGAGCAACCTTGGGGAGGAGGATCGGGAGTGGGAGGAGGACCCCGTCGGCGAAGAGCTCGTCGGCGCAGCACGGGGACGCGGCGGGATTGGCGTCGACGGGCCAGAACTCGAACTCCGGCGAGGACATGCTGCTCCTCCGCCTCTCGGCCGCGTCCATAGCGGCGATTTGTTTGGTTTCTTGGGGAGGCGAGGAGGAGAGAGATTCAGAGGAGGAAGAGGTGGGAGGAAGCTGGCGAGGATTTGTACGCGGCTTCCAAGGCAACGTAGGAGGAGGGGCAGTACGCGAGGCCATAAGAGGGGGGAGGTGGGCCCCGCGCACGCCCTACCATTTCTACCACGATAATAAGTGAGGGAGGGGAGCTGCAGTTAAGAGGGTGGGGTGGGATGGGATGGGAGCCACCGAGGAGTGGTGGGCCAGAGGTGGAGGTGAGGGCATTTTAGGGAGGGGATTATTTATTCGGCGAAATTCGCTTCTGGATGCTGCTCGTTCTGTCGTTCGTCAAAACACACCGTGAAAATCGATATTCGGTTAATGAACACCACCAAATCTATGATTATTTGCCACTGCACACTAAAGCGATTAAACTAATTTTTCTGAGAGGTTAGGAGATAGAATCTTTCGAAAATGATCTGTGGTGCCGCTGAACCTTATAAACCGGGCCCGCACGTCAGTGTGAATACAACACCATGCTCTTCCCCATGTCTTCGACCCCGTCCGTGTACGACATACATCCCTCAGCCCCAACCGATGTGCCGGCGGATCCTGAACGACGCGCTGCCACAGAGAGAGAGAGAGAGAGAGAGAGAGAGAGAGAGCTCAGGGACCTCCACTCTCGTCTTCTCTCCTCTGTGGTTCTGCTCTGCCATCTCTGCCTCATCCCATCTCCTCCTCCGGCCATTACCACGCGGCCACGCCAAGAAATCAAAGAAGCTTCGTGTCACGCCGCCATTGCCGTGGTCATGCTCTCGCGGTTCAACAATCCGTTCTAGGTGCATGAAGACAGCAGCCAAGAACAGGGCCACAGCCACGAGCAGCCGCCGGCGATGGGGATGACGACGACCCGCACGTAGATCTGTCGGTCCAAGGTCGCACCGTACCTGTGCGCTCGTCTCCCGGGGCTGAAGCCCGCCAGAGTTCGCCGCCAACGAGGTCCTTTGCCCGCTGCCACTCCCTCTGCTCCGCCCTATACCGGCCGCTGTTGTCATCCCCATTCCCTCACGTCGCCAAAGATGGATCCCCTGTTCTTCCCCATCTCCCACCCCATCCCGCCGCCGCCACACTTCACTGCGCCTCCTCCAGCAGCACAAGTCCCCAAATCAAGATCCTCGTAGCTTTCTTGCGCTTCCCGCGGTATGGACCACCGGAGTCCGGCCTCACCATCGTTGGAGTAGCGCTGCCTCGCCGTTGATCGAAGAGAGGAGGTGGCCATGTGGTCCGTGTCGGCGAAATACGAACGGGTTCTGACCCGAAGGGCATTTGCGACAGTTCACGATTCATGTCCTTCTCTCTCATGTTAGGCTCATAAATGAGCTCGCTTTCGGTACTCAATCAAATATGCTTTTGCGGTGTGTTTTGACAAATAACACAGATAAAACAATGCTGAGGAGCCAACTTTATCTTTTTCTTTTGATAGAAAGGGGAGAGGATTTCTTTATTATCTGTGTTTTCTAAGGGTATTTTTAAAGGTAAAATTGGCTGCTGGACAATGCCATCTATCAAGAGACAAGGCAAAATTGAATAGTTCGTTGATAGCTCGTTCATGGATACTGTGAAATCATGGTTATTTTGTGGAGCACATCGATCTGGAACACGACGGCATGAATATGTGAAATCATGGTTACATCTGGACCACGACGACGGCATGAATAAGTTTGGCTTGGGTCTGGCTCTCTAGTACTGGTCAAAGCTGGAGCTCCCAGGCCAACATGTGGCTAAATACTTCTACTAAGGCTCTGTTTGTTTTAGCTTCGGCTTCGGTTTTTCGGTCGGAAAAGCCGGAAATCGAAACAAACGGGGTGGCTTTTCTCCTGGCTTCCTCTGAAAGTTCGAAGACGTCTCAACGCGGGGAAGCGAGAAGCCGGAAGCTGGTCATGAGGGGCTTCCCGTCGCTTCCCCCACTCGCCCTTCCGAAAATACCTCCAAACTTCCGGAATAATTACCCGCCTCATACCTGATACTTAACCCAGGCTCCTCTGCCACCCTCCCATTCCCCTTCCCACTCGTGCCCCTCCCAGAGCGTCGCCCCTAACCCTAGCGGCTCTACGGGAGGGTGCCTCCCGATCCCCTCCCAACTGCGCCTCACCCGGCCACCGCTCCTGGGGATCCCGCCTCCACGCCGCGCCTCCCGCCAGTCCTGTCGCCCTCTCGCACGACCACACCTCCCTCGGCCGCCCTCCCGTCCAGGCAATGGGACGATTTTTCCCTTACTCAGGTTCGCCGCTCCACCCGCTCACCCGTCACCATCTCCTCCCACACCATCCGCACCGCCACCGCTTCCTCCTCGTGCCTTGCCTCCTCCCCTTCCCCTCTTGCATCGTCCGAAGAAGTAGTGTGGAAGGATGCAACGCCAGCCGCGCATGCTCGTTATTGCTTTTAACTGTTATGCACTCAACCTAGACGGTTAGCAAGGAACGTGTTGTGCAGTCGAGCTGGATGGTTGTCGGGGAAGATGGGTGCAGCATCATGAGCTCGGCGGTTGGATACACGTCGTCAGCGTCGATAGATAGGGGATGACAGCTAGATGTAGGGCGGCGCGTCACTCGTGGTGGCACGAGCCTTGGGAGCGGGCAGCGCGGCACTCACAGTTTCGCTAGGTGGGAGCCGGCGCGAGATGTTGGGCAGCGGTGGGAGGTGGGGATGATTAGGGGTGGAGGCGACGCAAATGAGAGGAGCGACAACATTAGGGGGGCAACGTGTATGCGAGGAATGGCTAGCGCGGAGGGGTGTGGGGCTTCGTGAATGCGACGACGTTAGAGGCGTATGTGAGGAGCGGCGGGCACAGAGGGGTGGGATCCGTTGCGGATGCGGTGGCGTTAGAGGCGAATCCAAGTGCACGAGACAACAGAGATGCACCAACCCGCGTCCTCCTCACCAGAGGAGGATGACCGAATCCTTCTGATGGTGGGCTGGACAGCGCCAGATCCGGCAGCCAAAAGGGTGAGACGATAAATCCAGAGCAGTCGTGCCTAGATCCGGGGTTGCCAGCCACCGGAGGGGTGGAGACGACTAATCCGGATATGCCGTGTAACATCCCAATTTTCTGAGTTTAAAAATCTTTTAATAGTTAGTAGGGAGAAAATTCACCATTTGGATTTATTTGAGTTTAATTTCAAAAGCTTAATATTGAACTTTACAATAAAAAATATTTAATGTGAATAATCCCAACATGAACATTAGCCAAAACTATTTTATTTGGGTTCTATGTGCTCAGATATATTTTCTAGATTTTTCTAGAATTTTTCTGAGTTCATTTGCTATTTGCTATTGCTTATTTGAATTTCTGGTATTTTCTAAATTAGAAAAGCTATTTAAAATCTCAAAATCCTCTCAGGCCTAATCTTCAAGGCCCAACCTTATTCCCGCCACCACTGCCTCACTCTCCGCAAGCCAGCTCGTCGCAAGCACTGCCGCCTCCCACGACGGGTGGGCCCCGCTGCCGGGCTCTGCGCGCGCAGACTTCCGCTCCGCCTCGGCAGCGGTGGGCCACGCCATCGCTGCTGTCTTCCTCGCAGCCAGCTTCTTCCTCGCGCCCGCGCCCGAGTCGCCGCCATTGATGGTGAGCTCGAGCTCTGTTCGACAAAACCAGTTTCCAAATAAAACCTTTCTAAAAAACGTGCCAAATCTTATGCCCATCTCAACCGCACCTATTGCCGGTAAAATCATATCCCGAATCTTGTTCAAAATCGGAAATCTATCTCGTAGCCGTTTCGGACTCTTCTGGGGTTTCACCGCCGCACGCCACCCTAGCCCTCCCCAACCCCCTATAAAAGCCCCGAGTATCGCCCGATCACCAGCACCAGAAGCCCCAACCCAGCGCCGCCCGAGAGCCCCTGCGTCGCCACCCTCACCGATTTTAGGTTTTCACCCGCAAGGACTCCGGTGAGCTCCCTTGCCGCCGTCAGTATCGCCGGGACCTCATCGTCTGCACCTCTGGCTTCGCAATAGCCTGGGCTAGCTCCTGGTGCCATCCACTTCGCCGGAGCTTCGCCAATCGCCCCGTCCGACAAAACCCGTGACCTCTCGCCGCCTCGGCTCGCCAGGGCCACTCCGAGCCCTCGCGCTCGTGAGTGCATCTCCGCCAGATTAACTGAGCTACCTTCGGTACCACCCGGCCCCGGGGCCAGCTGCTGCTTCGCCGTTGCCGGGTTGTCCAGAGCATCGCCGCCGTCGGGCTGACCTGGCTGCCTGCGTGTCACGCCACCTCAGCCCTGTGCTTGCGTGGCGCCTACGTGGCAGCCATGTGGGTGCACACGTGTGCAACCCACCGGGTTCCAGAGCCAGAGGCTCGGTAGACCTAGTCCACCGTGAGCCTAGCCTCTGACATGTGGGTCCCACATGTCAGAGATTTCTTTTTATTATTTCTTTTTCGGAAATCCTCGCTGACATCATCATTGCGCAATAATCCGATTTTTCTTTAGGGAAATAATTCGGAAATTCTGGAAAATCAAAATTAGGGTTTCTTTTAGATTTCCAATCTTCCAAAGTTCATAACTTTTGCATCCTAACTCCGATTGAGCCCATTCAAATTTCTAAATTTGTCTAAATTCAAGCTCTATTTATCTGAGATTTTTATTTAATTTTTGGAGTTTGTTTTGCCTCTGTTATTTATTTGTTTTGTTTGCTTTTGTCTCGTTTGCGAGTAGACGTCGATTCGTCGGGGAATTTTGTGGAAGAAGGAGCACCCTAAGATCAAGACCAGTACATAGACCTTTTCCAAGGCAAGTCATACCTTTGATCATCTTGAACCCAGTTTTTAAATTACTTTATTTCAAAGTATTGCATCCTACTTTAATTATGTATTTAAATGCTTTGTGCATAGTTATTATCCAAATTGTTATCACACCTTGGCCTTGTATGTCATAATTTCTTGTCACCCTAGATTGGTTAAGTTGGTAATATTATAGCACCAACGTGGGTTGGTTAGATGCGAGTACAATTGCTTAGCCATGCTACGAGTCTCACATCTCATGAAAGTTGCAAATATGAACTATGACTAAGTGACTATGGAACTTTGTGTAAAACTGTGTGCTATGTGTTATTACTTCGTGATGGCATGTGTTGCACTAAAACCAACTGGGTGGTAAAGGATTTAGACTGAGGCAAGTGGTGGAGACTGTGTGACATGGTGGACTATGTGATGGGAATGATAATCTTTGTGACTTAGTTAGAACATGGAAGTCTTGCCTTGGTCAATTAAGGACTTAACTTTGTGCGCCATTGAACTGAGCCTTACTGTACGACCACATGTCTGGTATGGGACGGGCCTAACTTAGTAAGTTATGGATTCTCGACATTGATGTTCAGGTGGATAGGTTAGGCTGTGTGACAGGGTGGAGGTGTGACTACTTGGTTGTTGCATCGCGGGGCGATTCGTCTTCCCCGTCCAATGGTGTGTGTTATACCAATTCTATGTGAGTGGTATAGCGGTTTGTAAGCACACCGGGAATATCAATGTTTGAGATGAAGTTTCAGACTGCTTTTTTACGATTGGTGCTTGCTACACTAGTTGTATCTTGTGGGTAAAGTGTACAACCTCTGCAGAGTGTTAAACAATCTATTCGAATAGCCGCGTCCGCGGTCATGGACATGCTCGGGGATTTCACACGAGGGGTAGTTTTCATAAAATGTTGGGATGGGAGCTGTGTGACCTCAATCATATGGCTATGTGAAATAATCTGTTTAGCTGTGTGTCTTTGTGGAAACAACTGTTAAATTAATACTGTTTACTTGTTTTGAAGTATGCTTTCAATCTATTATTCGTATTCAATTGCAAATGTTGCTTTTATGCAAAAGAACCACGGAAGCCTTTTTCTTTGGAATAAGCCTGCATCTATACATTGCATTCTGTGGTATGATTTGCGAGTACGGTTGTGTACTCACGCTTGTTGTAAAACTTGCGCCCAAACCTCTGAGAAGAGGAGGAGTCTACGCCGCTTTGAGGAGGAGTTCGTTGAAGGTCGATCGTTCGTTAAGTCCGGATCCCACGGTTGCTGTGGTGAATTGGTGGGATCTACGCTGGAGTTATTTCCGTTACTGCATTGTTTATTTCCTGTTAGCCCTGCGTGGCTTAATAAGTGTAAACTCGACCATAAGGTCAAAACCCTTATTTGTTATTCAAACTAATCGTTTACTTTATTTATCGCTTGTGTGGATCGATATTTACTGTGTTAACCTGTGTGCACTAGCGTGATCTGGACTAGTGCAAGATATACAGAGGGTTCCGAATCGTAATTCTGGGTCCCGACAGAGGTGGTATCAGAGCCATACTGACTGTAGGTCTTGACCTTAGTTAGATTGGCCGTCTCTAGAGTGTCCAAATTATTTTCTAAAGGAAAAGTTAACTTGCAAGGTTAATTAATTGCTTAACTCTCCTCATATCTATCTCGCCTCAACTATTGCTATAATCCTTTCTCTCCTCGCTGTTTTAAAGTTGCTCTTACCCTGTTCGTCTTGACAGATGCCTCGTCTTTAGGGCTATGGTGAGCGCACTGGAGGGTATGCCGCCAAGCTTTGGAAGTTGCTCCAGGTTCTTGGGGGTTTTGATCGTCCGCTGTACGTCGGCAACAACTGGACAGTGAATGGACAAAACCGTGGAGTGATTTGTCGCCTGACGATCTACGCCAGAAGGAACGACAAGGCGAGCCAGCCTTCGCACGTCTCGGTGAGGAAGATCACTTGGCTGGAAGGTATCCAGGAGTCATCGCGCTTGGCCATGCTGCGTATCTGCAACATCTACGCATGGGAGCTTCAGGACACCGTCTTCCGTTACCACCCCAGAGCTGCAGCCGTGGACTTGCCAGCACGCTATCCGTCCACAGAAGGAGAGAGCAACGCTACAGTCGTGCACCTCGCCCAGTTTGTGGCCGCCCAGGAGGAAGCCTTGGAGAGAGCCATCACTGAGTTGGATCATGTCTATGAAGCCTTGCAGAGAGCTGAAGAGAAGGTCGCCACTCTGCAAGAAATCCTCTACGACCAAGTCCCCGAAGAAGAGGAAGACCCCGAGGAGGACTCTGAAGAAGATCCGGATGAAGGCCCAGTTGAGCCAGAGGATGATGCAGAGCCAAAGGAGCCAGCTGAGCCAGTTGCACCGGGAACGCATGTTCCTGCTGCACCAGTTCCAGGGCATCAGGATCAGTTTGCCAAGATGCCGGCTCACTTTCGAGTCTACAGCCGTCAGGAGCGTCGCCGCGGTTGTGGAGGCTTTCTCGAGTAGTTGGTCCTAGTTCCGCCAGAGCTTAGCGATTTGATTTAGTGAGTCGCCCTTTAGGCGGTAGTTTTGTGTGCTTAGGTCGTTGTTTCTTTTTGTGTGCGAGTATGAGCTGCAAAGGCCCTTAGGCATCTGTTGCAGTCATGCTAAGACCCTAAGTAATAAAGGTATTTCATTGGAGTTTCTTGAGCTATGTTTTGTTGGGTTTAACCTACCCCCTGCTTAGTTCTCAACTTATCTTGTGCTTGCTACCTTATCTAACCCCTGGAGCTTCGCCAGATGGTTCAAACTCGTCGGCTCGCGCTAGTGGTTCCACCCAAAGACCAGAAGCAATGAGCAACCACCGCGAGGCAGCTCCGCCACAAGTACCTCCAATTGACTTGCAAAACTTTGGAGCTTTCATGGCAGCACAGACTCAGCTGATGAATACCATGATGACTCAGATGCAAGCTATGAACCACCAAGTCAACAACAACAACAACAATCAACAGTATGGAGCCCCAGCTGTTCATGGTCACCATGGACCATCCAAACTTGCAGAATTTATGAGGACTCGTCCACCAATATTTTCCGGACACGTCTCTCCAGTGGAAGCAGATGATTGGCTCAGGGTTATTGAAAGAAAGCTGTTGATCACCCAGTGCAGCGACCGTGAAAAGGTTCTGTATGTCACTCACCAGATGGAAGGCACCACTGCTGAATGGTGGGAGAACTTCTATGCCGCGCATGAAACGCCACAGGATATCACCTGGGAGGAATTTTCTGCGGCATTTCGCCAGTATCATGTACCAGAAGGCATTATCGATCTGAAGAAGGATGAGTTCCGCGCTCTCAAGCAAGGAGCTATGTCAGTGTCTGACTACCTCAACAAGTTTTCTCAGCTAGCTCGCTATGCAGCAGAAGATGTAGCCACGGACAAGGCTCGCCAGAGTCGCTTTTTGAAGGGGCTAAACGCTGGACTGCAAGTCAGTTTGATCGCCCATACTTTTCCTGATTTCCAAGAGCTGGTCAACAAAGCCTTTGTTCTAGAGGACAAACGCAAGGAACTGGAGGATAACCGTAAACGCCGGATGGCTCAACAAGGGAATCAGCAATCACAGCAGAGGGCAAGAACGGTGCGGCCGCAGATCAACGAGTTTCCACCCGGACTTCGTTCGAGCACTGCACCAACTTCAAGACCGTCCACCGCCGTAACTTCCGCAACCTGCACCGTCAACCCCAATCCACGGCAACCACGAGAACGCACAAAGGTGCATTCGCTATGCCGTCAACGGGACATTTGCCAACCAAAGGTCCGCAAAGGGGAACAATTACCCGATGACGCTTCAACCTTGGAGCTACTCCATCCAAGACGCCAAGCACAAGCATCAACCAAGGAGCTGCAGTTGCGGTCAAGCGGAGGAGCACCACGATCCGTGTCGAGGTCGTGTCAACCACGTCACTCGGAAGGAGCCCAGAATCACCGACATCGTCTTGGGTAAGTTTACGTTAACTCGACTGCATCGCTTTGTTTGATTACGAGCTCCGCATTCGTTTGTTTCTGGAATGTTTGCAATCAAGAATAATTTGGATGTTATGCAACTTAAGCATACTCTGTTAGTCGATCGCTGGAGCGAGCTAAGTACTAGAGTGGGATGTTTAGGAGCTAAGTTACTCATAGCTGGAGTTGAGTTTCCAGCCAACCTAATTGTCCTAGATACCCAAACCCTAGATGTCATTCTTGGCATGGATTGGTTATCCAAGCACAAAGCCATGCTAGATTGTGGCCGAAGAGCCGTAACAGTCGAGGACGCCAAAGGAAACAAGGTATAGTTCCTAGCTACCTCAGTTCGTGATGGACATTTGCTAGTAAACAGTTTGAAGACCTTTTCCTTGGAAGAAGTACCAGTGGTCAGTGAATATCCAGATGTGTTTCCGGAAGAATTACCAGTGGTCAGTGAATATCCAGATGTGTTTCCGGAAGAATTACCAGGAATGCCACCGGATCGTGATATTGAGTTCGTCATCGACCTAGTGCCAGAGACAGCACCAATTTCAAAGAGATCTTATCGGATGCCAGCCGATGAATTGGTAGAGATGAAGAAGCAGATAGAAGAACTTCTTGAGAAAGGTTTCGTGAGACCTAGTTCGTCTTCATGGGGAGCACCAGTGTTGTTTGTAAAGAAGAAGGATGGAAGTATGAGGATGTGTATTGATTACCGTTCTCTCAACGAGGTCACTATCAAGAACAAGTACCCGCTACCCCGGATAGATGATCTGTTTGATCAGATGAAAGGAGCCGGAGTGTTCTCAAAGATCGACCGCGATCGAGTTACCACCACCAAGATTTGTCCTAAGGATATCACCAAGACCGCTTTCTCAACGCGTATGGACATTATGAGTTCTTAGTCATGTCTTTTGTCCGACTAATGCCCCCGCATACTTCATGAACATGATGAATAAAGTATTCATGGAATATTTGGACAAATTCGTAGTCGTGTTCATTGATGATATTCTAGTGTACTCCAAGTCGGAGGAAGAACACGCCGAGCATTTAAGGATAATATTGGAAAAACTCCGAGAGCATCAGTTGTATGCCAAGTTCAGTAAGTGTGATTTTTGGAAGAAGGAAGTGGATTTCCTGGGTCATGTGATGACAGTGAGGAGTAGCGATTGACCGGTAAAGTTAAAGCGATGCTACATTGGGAGCGGCCAAGACCGTGACTCGATTCACAGTTTCTTGGGAATGGCAGGTTATTACCGCCGTTTCATCGAAGGATTCTCATCGATTGCTAAGCCTCTTACGCAATTGTTGAAGAAGGAGAAAAAGTTCACTTGGACTCCAGCCTGTGAGGAAAGTTTTCAAGAATTGAAGAAGCGTTTGACTTCAGCCCCAGTGTTGATTTTGCCAGATATTCGTAAGGATTTCGATATCTATTGTGATGCTTCGCGTCAAGGATTAGGATGCGTCCTGATGCAAGAAGGAAGAGCTGTCGCTTATGCGTCAAGGCAGTTGAGACCTCACGAAGAGAATTACCCTACTCATGATCTGGAATTAGCTGCCGTAGTGCATGCTTTAAAAATTTGGCGTCACTACCTTATCGGTAATCGCTGTGAAGTCTACACGGATCATAAGAGTCTAAAGTATATCTTCACCCAGTCAGATCTGAACATGAGACAGAGAAGATGGTTGGAATTGATCAAGGATTATAATCTCGGAATCCACTACCATCCCGGAAAAGCCAATGTAGTTGCAGACGCTCTAAGTCGTAAGAGTTACTGCAATGCTTTGGAAGTAAAGGAAAGTTGCCCAGAACTGTATGAAGAATTTCAGAAGCTAAAGCTAGAAGTTGTGTCCGAGGGATTTGTAGCCAATTTGGAGGTACAGTCTACCCTGGAGAAGCACATTCGTGAAGCACAACCAAAGGACTCCGTGTTGTCTGAAATCAAGATCAAAATGGCAGAAGGGAAATTCAAAGATTTCACCAAGGATGATCAAGACATACTCTGGATTAATGGTCGCATCTGTGTACGGATATCGATGGTCTAAGACGATTAATCTTAAAGGAAGCCCACGACTCAAAGTATTCGATCCACCATGGGAGTACCAAGATGTACCAGGATGTTAAGACTAAGTTTTGGTGGCCAAATTTGAAACGAGAAGTCGCAGAGTTCGTTGCCTTGTGCGACACCTGTCAGAAAGTGAAGGCAGAACACCAGAGACCAGCAGGTTTGCTGCAACCGTTGAAGATTCCAGAATGGAAGTGAGAAGAGATCGGTATGGATTTCATTACCGGTTTACCCAAGACTCAATCGGGTTACGATTCGATCTGGGTAATAGTTGATCGTTTGACCAAGATCGCTCATTTCTTGCCAGTCAAAATCACGTACTCAGGAGATCGCCTTGCGGAATTGTACATGGCTAGAATTGTCAGTTTGCATGGAGTGCCCAAGAAGATAGTGTCAGATCAAGGATCTCAGTTCACCTCTCGTTTTTGGCAAAGTTTGCATGAAGCATTGGGCGCCCATTTGAATTTCAGTACTGCGTATCATCCACAGACAGATGGACAGACTGAAAGAGTTAATCAGATATTGGAGGATATGCTGAGAGCTTGTGCTCTAGCTAATGCTACCCGTTGGGACAAAAGTTTACCGTATGCAGAATTCTCGTACAACAACAGTTATCAAGCCAGTCTGCAAATGTCACCATTTGAAGCTTTGTATGGCCGTGCCTGTAGAACCCCGTTGAATTGGTCAGAAACAGCTGAACGATCAGTATTTGGTCCGGACATCATTCAAGAAGCAGAAGAGCAAGTGGCCATGATAAGGGAAAGATTGAAGGTAGCTCAGTCCAGGCAGAAGAGCTACGCTGACATTCGTCGTCGAGATCTCAGTTTTGAACCCGAGGATTTCGCTTATCTTCGAGTTACCCCACTCAGAGGTGTCAAAAGGTTTCATGCCAAAGGGAAGCTTGCCCCTAGGTATGTTGGTCCGTTCAAGATTTTGGAACGTCGTGGGAAAGTTGCTTATCAGTTGGAGCTGCCGCAGTCGTTAGCAGGAGTACATGATGTTTTTCATGTCTCGCAGTTGAAGAAGTGTCTTCGTGTGCCAGAAGAGCAAGCCCCGTTGGAATCAATTGACTTGAAGGAGGATCTTACCTACAAGGAGCAGGCAGTCAAGATTTTGGATGTCGCAGAGCGCCTCACCAGAAGCAAGACTGTTCGTTTTTGCAAGGTTCAGTGGAGCAACCACTCAGAAGGAGAAGCAACGTGGGAACGTGAAGAAGAGCTGAAAGCCAAGTGATGAGGATATCCCTACTACTTATGACGTTATTCGTGAAGCAGGAGCTAAACTTCTCAAACAACAGGTGCATTTGTTTCTTAATGAATTTCCTTTTGTTGCCAATGAGAATTGGTTACTACCTAAAGTAATACTTGGTGCATTCTCAGGTTTGACAAATTTAAAGACTTTGGAACCGAGAGGAGGAGAGGAGGCCGGGAACAAATTCATGGAGGAGAAACACATGCGGCCAACAAGGAGAAGAAACCCATGTGGCCAACGAGAGGAACGTGCTCTCGTGATAAAACCCTAGCTCATGCGGCGGTCAAGAAAGACATATGGTGACATGGCAACAAGGGTTACATTGGCATAAAAGAAGCATCAAGTGCATCGAACAAATTCGCAAAGCTAAGAGAAGGAAAGCTCACAATACAAGGGAAACCGAGAGGAGACTAGTTTAAATTTCCAAATTAAAGTAGGGCGTTTTTAAATCGGATTCTTGTTCATGTGAACGATAATCGGACTCGGATCTGCGGCGGTGAATAGTGTCGGACTCGGATTCTCAGAGCACTCGCCATCTTGTTCATCCGAGTTTTGTGCTTGCGTGGGAGGCTATATAAACCCCCATGGCCGCACCATAGAGGTAGACCAGTTTATGCATAAGATTGAAACATAGCTATTGCTTGTTCTTTCGACACCAGAGTTCATGCGAGGACTTTGAGAGAGAATTAGGCGATCCATTGTTTGTTCTGCAACTCAGGGTCAAGCGGTCGTTCCATTGGGAATTGGGGACTTGGCGTTCGTCGTTCGTGGTCTCGCGACGAACAACTACCCGGTGTGTTTTGGGCGTATTCCGAAGAGTTGAGGGTTCGTGCATTGGCGCGAGTGTTCAACTAGCGACATCGTCTACTTCGCATCAACTATCCACGGTTCCTCACTGAGAAGATCGGGCCCCCCCGTATCACCAAGTTTCCTAGCCTTTTCTCTAGCTAGCCTGAATCTCGGGGTCGAGATTCCTTTAAGGGGGGGAGGTTTGTAGCATCCCAATTTTCTGAGTTTAAAAATCTTTTAATAGTTAGTAGGGAGAAAATTCATCATTTGGATTTATTTGAGTTTAATTTCAAAAGCTTAATATTGAACTTTACAATCGAAAACATTTAATGTGAATAATCCCAACATGAACATTAGCCAAAACTATTTTATTTGGGTTCTATGTGCTCAGATATATTTTCTAGATTTTTCTAGAATTTTTCTGAGTTCATTTGCTATTTTCTATTGCTTATTTGAATTTCTGGTATTTTCTAAATTAGAAAAGCTATTTAAAATCTTAAAATCCTCTCGAGCCTAATCTTCCCGCCCAACCTTATTCCACTTGCCACCACCTGCCCACTCATGTGCAGCCAGCCGCCACACAAGCCGCCTCCACTGACGGTGGGCCCGCTGCTGATCTCTGCGCGCGCACAAGACTTCCGCTCCGCCTCGGCCGACAGTGGGCCCGCCACTCGTCGTCTTCCTCGCAGCCGCCTTTCTTCCTCGCGCGCGCGCGAGTCGCCGCCATTGATGGTGAGCTCGAGCTCGTTCGACAAAACACGTTTCCAAATAAAACCTTTCTAAAAACGTGCCAAATCTTATCCCCATCTCAACCGCACCTATTGCTTGGTAAAATCATATCCCGAATCTTGTTCAAAATCGAAATCTATCTCGTAGTCGTTTGGACTCTTACGGGTTTCACCGCGCACACCACCCTATCCTCCCAACCCCTATAAAGCCCCAAGGATCGCCGATCACCAGCACGAAGCCCCAACCCACGCCGCGAGAGCCTGCGCGCCACCCTCACCGATTTTAGGTTTTCACCCGCAAGGACTCGGTGAGCTCCCTTGCCGCCGTCGATATCGCGGGACCTCATCGTCGCACCTCGGCCGCATAGCTGGGCTAGCTCTCGGTGCCATCCACTTCGCCGGAGCTTCGCCAATTGCCCGTCCGACAAAACCCGTGACCCCTCCGCCGCCTCCAGCTCGCCGCCGGCCACTCCTGAGCCCCTCCGCCGCTCGTGAGTGCATCTCGACCGCATTAACGAGCTACCTTCGGTACCACCCGGTCCGCCGGAAGCGCTGCTGTTCGCGTTCCGGGTTGTCGAGCATCGCCGCCGTCGGTGACTCGGCTGCTGCGTGTCACGCCACCTCGACCACGTGCTGCGTGGCGCCTACGTGGCAGCCACGTGGGTGCACACGTGTGCAACCCACCGGGTTCCAGAGCCAGAGGCTCGGTGGACCTAGTCCACCGCGAGCCTAGCCTCTGATATGTGGGTCCCACATGTCGAGATTTCTTTATTATTTCTTTTGAAATCCTCACGACATCATCATTGCGCAATAATCCGATTTTCTTTAGGAAATAATTGGAAATTCGGAAAATCAAAATTAGGGTTTCTTTTAGATTTCCAATCTTTCAAAGTTCATAACTTTTGCATCCTAACTCGATTGAGCCCATTCAAATTTTTAAATTTGTCTAAATTCAAGCTCTATTTATCTGAGATTTTTATTTAATTTTTGAAGTTTGTTTTGCCTCTGTTATTTATTTGTTTTGTTTGCTTTTGTCTCGTTTGCGAGTAGACGTCGATTCGTCGGGGAATTTTGTGGAAGAAGGAGCACCCCAAGATCAAGACCAGTACATAGACCTTTTCCAAGGCAAGTCATACCTTTGATTATCTTGAACCCAGTTTTTAAATTACAAGTATTGCATCCTACTTTAATTATGTATTTAAATGCTTTGGGCATAGTTATTATCCAAATTGTTATCACACCTTGGCCTTGTATGTCATAATTCCTTGTCACCCTAGATTGGTTGAGTTGGTAATATTATAGCACCAACGTGGGTTGGTTAGATGCGAGTACAATTGCTTAGCCATGCTACGAGTCTCACATCTCATGAAAGTTGCAAATATGAACTATGACTAAGTGACTATGGAACTTTGTGTAAAACTGTGTGCTATGTGTTATTACTTCGTGATGGCATGTGTTGCACTAAAACCAACTGGGTGGTAAAGGATTTAGACTGAGGCAAGTGGTGGAGACTGTGTGACATGGTGGACTATGTGATGGGAATGATAATCTTTGTGACTTAGTTAGAACATGGAAGTCTTGTCTTGGTCAATTAAGGACTTAACTTTGTGCGCCATTGAACTGAGCCTTACTGTACGACCACATGCCTGGTATGGGACGGGCCTAACTTAGTAAGTTATGGATTCTCGGTATTGATGTTCAGGTGGATAGGTTAGGCTGTGTGACAGGGTGGAGGTGTGACTACTTGGTGGTTGCATCGCGGGACGATTCGTCTTCCCCATCGGCAAATGTGTGTGTTATACCAATTCTATGTGAGCTGGTATAGCGGTTTGTAAGCACACTGGGAATATCAATGTTTGAGATGAAGTTTCCGAACTGTTTTGTTACGATTGGTGCTTGCTACACTAGTTGTATCTTGTGGGTAAAGTGTACAACCTCTGCAGAGTGTTAAACAATCTATTCGAATAGCGCATCCGCGATCATGGACATGCTCGGGATTTCACACGAGGGTAGTTTTCATAAAATGTTGGGATGAGAGTGTGTGACCTCAATCATATGGCTATGTGAAATAATCTGTTTAGTGTGTGTCTTTGTGGAAACAATCTGTTAAATTATCTATGCTTTACTTGTTTTGAAGTATGCTTTCAATCTATTATTCGTATTCAATTGCAAATGTTGCTTTTATGCAAAAGAACCACGGAAGCCTTTTTCTTTGGAATAAGCCTGCATCTATACATTGCATTCTGTGGTATGATTTGCGAGTACGGTTGTGTACTCACGCTTGTTGTAAAACTTGCGCCCAAACCTACAGAAGAGGAGGAGTCTACGCCTGCTTTCGAGGAGGAGTTCGTTGAAGGCTGATCGTTCGTTAAGGTCTGGATCCCAGTCGGTTGCCTGTGGTGAATTGGTGGGATCTACGCTGGAGTTATTTCCGTTCCGCCGCTGTTTATTTCCTGTTAGCCCTGCGTGGCTTAATAAGTGTAAACTCGACCATAAGGTCAAAACCCTTATTTGTTATTCAAACTAATCGTTTACTTTATTTATCGCTTGTGTGGATCGATATTTACCTGTGTTAACCCTGTGTGCACTAGCGTGATCCTGGACTAGTGCAGTATACACAGAGGGTTCCAGAATCGTAATTCTGGGTCCCGACATGTCGTGCCCAGATCCAAAGTCACTGACGGTGGTGAAAGGCATGGCCTCATCGTTCAAGGAGGTGGCCGTCGTGCCGACATTAGGAGTCACCGTCGGTAGACCTGTTCAAACGCGGGCCAGGCTTCGGGCCAAGCTTGAAAACCCAGTCTCAAATGTGTAGGTCCGAGCCTGGCCCGGCCCGGCCCGGCCCAAAAACTAATTTTGTGATTTAAATATATTATTTTAACCTATTTTTAGAATAAAAAGGTAGTATTTATTCATTTCCAGAATTAAAAAATAGATTTTCCATTTTTTAATTATTTTGACCGGGCCTTCAGGTTTTCAGTCCGAAATTGCAGTTCTAAGCCCAGCCCAAACAGGGTCGGGCTCAGGTCAGGCCGACAGGTAGGGTCGTCTGTGAACAGGTCTAGCCGTAGGTGAAGAAGTCTTTGCCTCGATCGATCGCCTCCATGGCGATCATCGCGCCATTGCCGCTCGCAATGGCTAGTCAGCCACCCTCCGTACACGTCGCCCCATCACCACCGCCCATTGTCGGTGTGTGTGGGTAGAGAAAGAGGAGAGAGGACGACGAGTTTGATACAAAAGATGGAAGGAGTAGAAACAGATGCGAGGAGCAAATGCGGCGGTGGGGGCGTAGAGGTGCACGCAGTAGGGGCGAGGCGGGGTGGTGCGTATCTGACACAATGGTCCCATTGCGTGGGTTCATAGCGTTTTTTTACGTAGTGTGCGTGGGACAATTCGTCCAGCTGCGTAGGATAAACCCCTTCTTTTATTAGTTAAGATATGAATTTTATTTTCTATTTTTTTAATATTTATATGATTTTATTTTATTTTGAATATTTATATGATTTTATTGTGCCATTTTTAAAATTTTATATAGTTTATTTTATAAGTACATATAAATTTATTTTGATATATATATATATATGATTTTTTTATATTTTTTAATTTTTTTTTTCATATTATATGGGCTAAATGGATCGGCACTGGCCCGATAGTCTAACCGTACCCAGGCCAGGCCGACACGGCCCGTGTGCTCGGCGTGTTGTGCCTAGATCGGCGACCGAACCCACGGACCGGCTTAGCACAACACAATTAGCTAGTCATGTCGTACTTAATCGGGCTCGTGCTCAACCGGGCATATGCCGGGTCGAACCGTGCACCCATTTGAACGCCACTATCTATTACAGCCAACAAGCATCAGACACATGTACGAAAAGAGAATTCAGTTTCACAAAAGCAGAACGCTGAAGGGAACAAAACTAAACCTCTGTTTTTTTCCCCAAAAAAGATCAAGCTAAGCCTCTATATGTCAAATTCGCTTAAAACGCATTAAGTGACTAGCTCCGTCGTTTTACTACTTACAATAATAACTCAATATTCATCTGGATTCTGATTTTTCTTCGTTCCAAATTCCTACACGATCAATAGAATCGTTTACGTGCCACTTGTTTCCAGCCTTCCTAAAGAGACAATTATGTCTGATATACAAATGAAAAGATCTTCTTATATACAATCTCTAACCAATTCATCGCTTAAGCCGCCGAGGAAAGATGCAATCTACTTCAACATTCTTCACGCCTAGGCTCTAGCTACTATGCGACGCAGATTTTACATGGACGAGACATGGTCCACTCTTGTTATCCTCTTGGTATTTCTCTCTTAAAACTGCGTATATCAGATATCGCACTCATGACCTCTACTATCTCTAGTGCAGTACCCAACTCCTACATGATTTTTATAAGGCGTGGTTTGACTTAGTGTAGTCTTTAAAGTTGAATTTCGACCGTTAATTTCTTTTATACTATATATATACTTTGTTCGTAGCTACGAAATCATAATCATAAGAAAGTGCTTTCAAATATGAATACAACGATATCACTTTTATGTCACATAACCTATATGTTGCAGGACTAATTGTTGGTCAAAGTTTGTAAAGTTTGAATCTCAAAATGCACGAACGTCTAACAAAAATCAACGGATGGAGTACCACGTAGTGTGTAACGTCTCATATACTTGCTACCGGTCACATTTTGTCCAGCAAATACTGTAAAGTATGTAACCATATGTATATAGAAAAAAGATAAGGTGTCATGTAGAAAATAAATTTTCTGAGGTTTCGTCCCATGGGAGACCCCTTCCCATCCCTCCATTTCGCCCGCCTCACGTGAGGCCCTCCTCCAGTGAATTCCCTTCCGTGCCATGTATGATGTAGCTATGCCAAAGATCAAGACATGCTACACATGGACAAAGACAAATAATGCATTCGAAGTTCATCAAAGTACTGTGGGCTTGCAAGTCCATACGACAATACGAGCAGGTCTTCGTACTGGAGACATGAAGGTCCATACTACATAAAACAGAATGATTGGATGCAAGCAACTGCAAAAATGTATGGCCATCCCGTCTGTGCTCAAATCAAGCCTCTCCCACATGGCTAGATCAAAGCCTAGATACTGTGGCCACTTACATATATGTACTGCCTAAAAAGTCATCAGCAGAAAAGAAAATGGTTGGTGCAGATGATTATGAGTGCAACTTCCTAGCTTGTTCCCATGATTTGTTTATTTATTTTTAAATAAATGAATTTTTAATAGTACTCTGGCAAATCAAGAGGGCAAATACAACAAATGTATATATGGAGATATGATGTTCTTGGCATGGATTACATGGATTCTGATACCAGTAACTATACTAGAGAGAGCAAGATACAGACGAACACATACATAGCCAAGATTGGTTGGCAAGTTCTGAACAGCTGGGCGTTAACTTAAATATCTTATCGATGTGCAGGCTGCCTTGCAATATTTAATTTATGGATCCGGTGATATGTTACATAGTCTTAACTCTATAGAGCATTTGGCTACTTGGTACAAGAATCTATCAAATATTGTAACGTTGGTACAAGTTTTCAGTTTTCTTCCATTGGTACAATTAATTGCATATATAGTTATGGTTTTTAGTTTTATGTCGAAGGAGGACGTACGGGAGTTGATTAATGACATAATATCGATCGATGATTTTGTTGGCCAAATGTCAAATCATTTTCGTCATAACAGATCTGAGATACATTAAGACTTTATTAGTGGAAGGTCAGCCTCGCCAATCAACGAGTTTTTGCCAAAGGAACATATCTTTGAAAAAGACATGTCTTAGTTTCAAAAGCTAGATCCATGGATCCACACAGTTCCACACAACTCAAAATGAAGGTGGGCAATAAAAGCCTAAATCTCAATTATTGTGGGAAACTATCAATTTTAAAACCGCCTAGAAGAAGATCAAATTCATGCCCTCCAAGTTCATGCCCTCCAAGAAAGAAAAAGAAGATAAAATTCTTGTGGATCTCATATAAAACCATGCCCATAAACTATACTTTGTCTACGAGGTCTATATAGACGTCATGTGAGTTGCTCAAAGCCAAGTCCTCCCAAACGGGCACGAATCCCCTGCAGTGACATTAGAGTTACGGTGTCTTCTGCCTATTGCTACAGTACTCTACAGTATTATGGTGCACTCATACGGATGTGTTATTGTGTACAAAAGATATTATAGCATTGGTGATGTGGTGTTTGATCTGAATCGTTCGTTTTTGATCGGATGGTTGAAGTCTAGCCTAATGCATCGTAGTGTAGATGCCTATGCATTAAGACCTTTAATGTAGAGGATCAGCTTCCTAGCGCAGTGGCACCGTAGCTAGGTCTAGCTAGGCTAGTTTAGAGATTGCTGGTGGTGGCAACAGCAAAGCTACTCTCCTCATGCTGTCCTTGATCTTATGTGTTAATTCATTAACCATCCAATCAGTGGGATGGGGTATTTTTCTAGGATAAGGGTAGCTGTTTGGTTGAGCTGTGCACTTGTGATTGGATAGTGTGCATCTCTAGAGGATAGCGATGGCGAGTTGGCGACTAGGGGCAGTGGGGCTGTTTGGTTTGACGCCTCAGCCAACCGTATCAAAATTTTGAAGTTACCTTTACAATTTTTGAAGTTACCTTCACAATTTGGCCAGCGATTAGTTTAATACGAAAATTTTAGTTTTGTCTCAAAAAATTTGGTGTTGTCTGGCTTTGCCAAGCCATTTGTTGGCAAAATTTTGGTCCCAAAATCTGGCGCCAAAGAATTGGCTTGGCAACACAGTAAACATAGGGACATGTGGCATTGTATGATCGGATTTGAAAGATGCATTAATTGCTTGTATATTTGATCAGCAAGTTTCAAATGAACATATTTCTCAAATCGAGTATCCGATTTGTGATCCGTTTGAACCGTTGTGTTCCTTATCATTTTATCAACAAAATAAGACTCACGTTGATATATTTTGAGATAAAAATAAATAAATAACATGCGAGACCCACATGTCATACTCACAATTTTGATAAATTTTAGCATGACTGCAATCCAAATACATCAATTTCGATATTACCCGTGAATCGGTAAGGCTACAATCCAAATACTATTTTTTTGTTCAGATTTTGGTATTACCTGGATTTTGATAATACCAAAATTTTAATATAACCACCTGAGGTCACAAACCAAACAGGCGCAGTATCCTCTGCCATTGTGTGGTACAATGACAAATACTGTCCTCTACATTGTCTTGTCTTAAGCCATTGGATTGGAAAATCAAATGTCAAGATCAATTGCTATACACAATTTGTTAATATACTACTATTTAACATTGAAGTATATCGATCACTGCAAAATGCTATTTTTTTCGATCCGATTGTTCAGAGAAGTAGCGTGTGCGTGCATGGTGTGCGAACTTTAGTAAAAATCTATTGGGCTAAATAAGAATGTCATAAAAAAATGCCAGAAAAATTTAAGGATCCTATCAATGCGCATAAGTTGAAAACTAAAATATATCATCTTTAGAATACTGAATATCAAACAGACATATATGTGCAATGGAATTCAGTGTTCAGTGAGGACACTGGTCCGGATAAATTCCAAGTCGGACTTTTTGGTTGGTGTCTACTAGTTAGGGGTGGAAACAGTTCGGATACTGGTGGTTATTTTTTTCTCGTATTTTAATTCATATTTTTACCTCGGATTCGAAGTTAGATACAGATATGAATACAATTTTTTAGGATAGGCGCACGGAGCGGATGCAGATCAGATTCAGAATGGTCATGGATATAAAGAAAAAATATAACTTCACCAATGAAAATGCAGATCGAATTCAGAATGGTTCGGACCCTAGCTTGTTCCCATGATTTATTTATTTATTAAAAATAAATTTTTAATAGTACTTTGGCATATCAAGAGGGCAAATACAACAAATGTATATATGGCGATACGATGTTCTTGGCATGGATTACATGGATTCTGATACCAGTAACTATACTAGAGAGAGCAAGATACAGACGAACACACAAACATAGCCAAGATTGGTTGGCAAGTTCTGAACAGCTGCGCGTTAACTTAAATATCATATCGATGTGCAGGCTACATTGAAATATTTAATTTATGCATCCGGTGATATGTTACAGGCGGCGTATCAGGTGCACAAGAGGTAATCAATGGACATATACACGTAGGCAATGAGAGCCATCTGATCTGAAACGGATGGCCGAGATCGAGGCGGGCGTGCCTCTCGTCCCACTTAACGCTCTTTTGCGATTTGCCCCCGCGCGAGTCCTTCCTTCTGCCTTTGGCCCCTCGCGCTGTGCGTTCGATTCCCCATCCCCATTCCTTCGACCCCTGCGCTCCCCTGCACCTCCGCCCTAGCACCGCCCGCCTGCCCCAGCCTAACCCGCATGCCTGCACCGCACCAAGCTCTACGCTGCCACCCTGTGGCGAGCCGAGCCTGCACCGAGCCCTGCACCGTCCGCCGAGCCCCTGCGCTGCCCCCTACATCAACTGTTCCATCTTCGTGCTATGGGGGCGGCGTCTCCATCTCTGTGTGGTGGCGGCGGTGGCAGAGAACCCCGCTCGCCTCCCTTCTAGCCCGCTTCCCTCCCCCATCCCATCATGCAAGGAGAGCATTGTGGCCGGCGTAGCCTCATCATCTGGGACATGGGTTCAGGTATTTGCCGAATGCTCGTGTACATGTGTGTAAAGGACTTGCTGAAGTCGAGTTTGGAAAATTTCAGTTTGACATTATTGTTACTAATTTCTTTACCAACTTATTTTCCAAGTGCAGCAGTTGGTCATGTCCGAATGGAAATTTAACTACCAGTAGTAATAGTTTTTAGCTACCAGAGCATCAGTTTCAAATACCAGAGATGCAGCTTGTTGGAGTGTACCTCAATCGAAGTTGCTAGTTAGAGTTTAATGTAGTTGCAACAACAACTTAATGATGTCCTTCTCTATGTAAACATGCTTCATATTTTAAATTTAAATTTCAGCCAATTCCAATGTACCTGATACTTTGCAGACTTGTGTTCTCCTTCCGCTTGATGTGTTTGTGCTAAGTTTTTTCAATCCTCATGAACCCTTCCAATATACTCAATGGAATGCTATTAGTGTTGTTGTGGCCATATAAAAAATGCACTAAAATGTTCTTTTCGTTGGTGGCCATGATATTGTTGGAGATATACCCTAGAGGCAATCATGGAGATGATCATATCACATCTATGTTTATATGTTATTGAATAAGTGTTATTCTGTCTCTTGAATGAATCATTAGTTATGAAGATTAACGAGTATGTGACTTATTGGTGAAGCTCTTTTATCTTATGATGATATCATTCTAAATGTATCCTTGGTCGAATGTCATTGGACGGAACATTAGTGACTCTACGACCAGCACATGTATTAATTGATGACCATGTTTCACCGGTCATGGATATAGGGATATCAAATCAATAATGTAGACACATGTTAGAGAACATAGTATTGGATTGATCCACCTTGAGATACTATTGAGATTGTTATGATTTTATGTGTCATCAGTTGGTCTCAAGCAATGATGTTGTATAATCCTTAGACCTGAGATCAACATAGATTCCTACATGTCTAATGGTACACTTAGGGGCTGCCAAACGCTACTCTGTAACTGGGTAGTTATAAAAGTAGCTTTTGGGTGTGCCATAAAATATGCGGAGGAATATGACTGATCAGATATGGGATTTGCCCCTCCTAACATAACAGGAGAGATATCTCTGGCCCCTCGATGTGATCGGATAAAGAAAGTGTATGGCCATGCCACTAATGGTCGAAGAGTTCGACCACGTGAAGTTATCCAACATTTGATCGAGAAAGTATTGAACAGTCCATGGATGACATGATATCTCACCTGGAGTTCAACCAGATATCATGTGGCAAAGGGAGAATACACGAGCAGGTCGTTCAGTTCGACCAGATGCAACTGATCATATGGAGATACGAGCTGGTTATAGACTAGTCAAAGCTGGTCGTACGCAGTTACGAGCTGGTCGTATGGAGATACAAGTTGGTCGTAGACTGGTCGCACACAGTTACGAGCTGGTCGTAGACTAATCGTACACAGTTACGAGCTGGTTCTAGACTGGTCGAACAAAGCCACAGACTGGTCGTATGGAGATACAAACTGGTCGTAAGGTGTTACAGATTGGCCGTATGGAGATACAAACTGGTCGTAAGGTGTTACAGATTGGTCGTATGGAGATACAAACTGGTCGTAAGGAATTACAGACTGGTCGTAACTTAATATGGACTGGTTATGACTAGATACGAGCTGGTCGTAGATCATATTGCTTTAGGTTCGTCCGATATAAATTGTGTGTATTTAGGAATCGTTATATTCTGCTAGGTACCGCTACAACTCGTGATCGAAAATATGTTTTTGTGTCACAACCGAACTACTCATAAGTCTAACGGATCACACACTTAACGGGTTGGAACAAATCAGTACAGATACGATTCGTCAAACGTGTTCGGATAGGATCCGTCACGGACACTTTATAAGAAGATACTTGAGACTATTGAAAAGTGGGGTAACATACATGAGTTGTTCCTCTAAAACCCTAGCCGCCATCTTCTTGAGAGAGTCTTCCCGTGCGATTTGGTGCTAGCACATCGGCGTACGACTTTTCTGTCCTGGACATGTGGATACCATAGAGGCATAGTGTTACTGCGGTAGCTATTGCGCTTAAGAATGATCGCGACCTTGGCGAGGAAGTAGATTGGTTGCTGGAGGAGACGATTGCTGCTGAGGACGATCGACTACGGTGTATGATTGACCAAGACCTCTACTTCAACGTGCTTTTTGTTGGACTAGACTGCTCCAATGTTCCTTCCACTGCTCTGCGCGTCCGATGGTAATGATCTATGATCTCTAGCTTGCTTGGCTTTCTGATTTTATATGGTAGAAATTTTGAATTGTTACTAGCGTAGCTTACCCGTATCCAAGCAGATATAAATAGTATCATGTAGTTTGCTGTTGCCTGTCATAGCAGCCTGAATATCCTTTTGTGATGTCCTCAATGAGAGGATATGCTGCAAAAAAATATGTCACATGTTGAACCATGAATTGATTAATAACATAACATCACAACGCCAGGCCTCGGGCCGGTCAGCTAGAACTTGAACTTCTCCGACAGCTTAGCCCAGGATATTATTGGTATTCACGTGGCAAATGCCAACTGGGCCTCGGGCCATTGCCCGGGCGGCCCGAGGCCCAGCTCCGCCACTGATAACATCGATGGATGGTTTTGTTGGCCAAATGTCAAATCATTTTCGTCATAACAGATCTGAGATACATACGACTTTATTAGTGGAAGGTCAGCCTCGCCAATCAACGAGTTTTTGCCAAAGGAACATATCTTTGAAAAAGACATGTCTTAGTTTCAAAAGCTAGATCCATGGATCCACACAGTTCCACACAACTCAAAATGAAGGTGGACAATAAAAGCCTAAATCTCAATTATTGTGGGAAACTATCAATTTTAAAACCGCCTAGAAGAAGATCAAATTCATGCCCTCACAGAAAGAAAAAGAAGTTAAATTCTCGTGGATCCCATATGAAGCCATGACTGAGTTGCTCAAAGCAAAAGCCCTCCCAAACGGACGCGATCCCCGCAGCCACAGTGTGAATAGTATTTCTGACTATTGCTAGATTACTGTAGCAACAGTATCAACGTATTGTTGTGTACGAAAGATACTATAGTGTTAGTGTTGTATTAATTGATCCGAACAGTTGGCTTTTGATCAAATTGTTGAAGTCTAACCTAATGCACCGTAGCATAGATCCCTACCTTTAATGCAGAGGATCAGCTACCCTAGCCAGTAGCACCACAGCTAGGTCTAGCTAGGCCTAGATTAGAGATTACTAGTGATGGCAACAGCAAAGCTACCCTCCTCATGCATGTCCCTGATCATATGTGTTAATTCATTAACCATCCAATCAGCCGTTTGGTTGGGCTGTGCACTTGTGATTGGATAGTGTGCATCTCTAGAGGATAAGCGATGGCCAGTTGGCGACTAGGGGGATAGTATCCTATGGCGTTCACTGTCCTCTACATTGTCTTGTCTAAGCCATTCGAACAATACTAGTATTTAACATTGAAGTATGTCGATCACTGCAAAATGCTATTTTTCGATCTGATTGTTCAGAGAAGTAGCGTGTGCGTGCATCGTGTGCGAACTTTAGTTAAAATCTATTGGGCTAAATAAGAATGTCAGAGAAAAAAAAAGAATGCCAGAAAAAATTAAGGATCCTATCAATGCGCATAAGTTGAAAACTAAAATATATCGTCTTTAGAATACTGAATATCAAACAGACATATGTGCAATGGATTTCAGTCAGAACACTGGTCCGGTTAAATTCCAAGTTGGACTTTTTGGTTGTGCCTACTAGTTAAGGGGTGAAAACGGGTCGGATATATACGGATATTGGTTTTTTCGTATTCTAACTCATATTTTTACCCCGTATTCGGAGTCAGATACGGATGCAAGTACATGTTTTTCGGGATACGAGCAAAATGCGGATGCGGATCGGAGTTAGATCGATCACGGATAACTTGATGGATAGTGTACACATAAAAAAATATATAACTTTACTAACGAAAGTATCAAATTATACTACTTATTAGAGAATTATTTATCTTACTTAGCAATATAAACATAATCAAATGTAAATTCATAATATATATTAGTCAATGACTAGAAAATCATAGATTGTATTGAAGGATATTTATGTTTCTCGAATATCTATTTTGTTGATTTATCGGATATCCTATAAAATGCGGATAAAGATCAGATATTGCTCTTCCCATATCCTATCATATATTTCATGAGATTCCCCGAATACAGATAATATCGGATGCGAAATGGGATCAAAAAAGTTGTATCTTGAACAAATTTTTTTCAGATACTGCATCGAATCGGGCGGAAATTATCTACCTCATTTTCAGCCCGGCTACTAGTAGCTAATAATTGAGCATTTGTATCTGACACGTTGGATTCGAACACATATGCGTACATGCTCCTCTGACACGACAGAGGGGGAAAAAACAGCACAGATCACTGTAGTAACTCAAGCAAAAAGACAGAGATGGCTCAATGTACCTGACACGTTGAATTCAAACACGTAGGCGAATGGCGATTGCTCGCTATTTATTTTCTGGCAATTCCTACACACCAGTGTAAAATGTACGTCGCCGAAAGTTCGGACTAGCAGATCGAATCAGCAGTTTGGAAGGGCTCAGTGGTCGTGTTAAATGTAGGAATTTCACAAGAAATAGAATAAAGCCTTGAAAATCCTCCCAAAACTTTCAATAGTATTCAAATTTTGGTTGAAATGCACAGTATATAACAAGTTCCTTTTCCGATAATTATAGGCTCTGCTCAAGAACCAGAGCTCACCCGTGAACGAAGAAATCGGGTGGCGGTGGCGTTGATCGGCGTAGCAACTTGAGCTCCAATTCGGCGAGAAGTTGCAAGGAAGAAGGAAGAAGAAATTAAGCGAGGGCTTTTACAGAGCAAAGGAAGGGAAGAATGGTGACGTGCTCGGATTTTCGAGGAGCACATCGAAGCGGTTGGAATGCGGCAGGGCGTGTAGAGCGTGCACCGACGCTGAGCTTGTTCTAGCCAAGATAGCGAAGGAGGAAAATGGAGGAGGGGTGGAGGCCACTGTTGCGAGAGAAGAGTTAGGAATGGAGAGAGGAAGAAGATGACTTTAGAGGCTAACGGGCCCACTTGCTGACTCAGTCGCCTATGTGGCGAAACCACTTTAACCCAGTATTATGTAAGCAAAGCTACCCCTCAAAACGGTCACGAGGGGTTAAGTAACCTAGTTTTGCAACGCCATGAGATTAGATAGCCGATTTTTAGATCAGGGATTAAGTGGCCGCATAACTATACTTCAGGAGATCAAATAGCCTTATTCTTATCCTTACAATATCTTTTCAATACAATGAAATGGAACACTAAACTACCACTCATCTACCTTTTAAGGACACATATGGAATGCGGAAAATTTCACAAGTTTCCACAGAAATTAAATTGTTCCATGTGAAATTAGTGCGATTTCAAAAAGTGATGGGCAAAGGGGAGGTTCAAGCAGGGCCTAGCAGCTCCCCTCATGGTCTAAACCCTCGTCTTCTCCCTCATAAGACACCTTAGATAAACCATATAGCTAGCCCCATTTGTCTCCAATTTCTAGTATTCCTCTTGGTTCTACGAGCCCAATATTTTTTTGTTTGATTCTCCAAAGCTTTTTCTGATGGCGGTGATGGAAACCACGCGCTTGGTTGATCAGTCGCCCCTTTTCATACCCAATTCTACGCATAAAAATACATGCATGCACCTTATCATGAGCTATAGCACAAACTCTTTTTCCCAGCGTATATTCCTCCCCTTTACTAGCTTTCCTCCCCTTTTATAATGCCTAACTGTATGGAGCAGTTCTGTCACTACAAAGAATGCCTTGCCTTTGGCACACTTGTCATCCATCCATCCATCCAACCATCCATCACCTATCATTGCTCCATTGGTGGCATGCTAGCTTATGGTGGTGTGGTAGTACAGCATATTATGCCATGCCTTCCAACAAGTACCAAATCTTTAACCTTTTTTTAATAGGAAAAAACACCATACTTATAGCTGGTTTGCACATTTTGGTGGAGTAGGTCATGCATTTACAAGTCTAGCCCTAGCCCTAGCCCTGGCCCATAAGTGAGCCATTCATTTTCTTGATCAAATCATTGATCCAATAGAAGTACACAATGCACATTCCCTTTAGGATTAGAATAGATGCATGCATGTCTGATCCTATCTTAGCATCATTGCACTATGCTTGGGATCTACTTAATGGCTGAATCATGGGACTCCAAAGGGGGAGAAATGTGTACCATGGCTTATGATTAGGGGCTAATTGAGGGGTTGGTGATGTGCTTATTTTGTATTCTACACATGTATTATTGTACAATGGCTCATCATTGGGAACCTTTTGATTACAGGGATGGAGGATGGTTGCATGGTCCCCTCAGGCCAAGATTAAAGTTTATTTGGTGAGGTTCTTTTGTGACAGAGTGGATGAATGTCCGAGGAAAGAATAAAGTTGATACCTAGGTGCTAGCAAAGGGCTGCATTGATCCTACAACCATGAACTTTGCATGGACAAAGAAGAAAGGCAAGAATCACATAGGTGCCATGTAAAAGTGTAAATCAGTTTTTTAGGGTAAATTTCGGTTTAATAAGCAAATATTGATCATTGAGCATCCAAACCTCGAGCCAAGCAGAGCCTAGTGATTCCTTGACTACTGTTACGGTTCGTTCCCTTTCTGTGAACAAAGAAACAAGACAAAATAAATGAAATACTGTGGCCATAAATTAGACACATTGTTGGTAAGTGTTAGATGGAGAGGGGGAGTGCAAATGTAAATGGTTGGTTGTATTGTACAACCCAAAAGGCTATATATAGAGTACAAGGAATACACAAGACTAAACCCTAAAATAATAAGAAAATACCATAAATACCATTAACATCCTCCTCAAATGCAAGACATATGCAATAAGCAATAACATTGTATTTAGAAAGAGTTGACATTAAAAAAAGGAAAAATCTAAAATCCAAGTCTTGAAGATGTCGTCGTAGCATGCAACTCTTGGAAAATTGTGTTGAGTATTAAAAGATCTCTCATCCGAGGTTATGCGACAGTCCATAAAATCAACCGTAACAACACGACGAAAAAGATGATGTAGCCAACACACACACACACATAGAGAGAGAGAGAGAGAGAGAGAGGGCTGTCAAATTAAGTAAAAAAGGGATAGAAAGAAGCATAACAACGTAGATCGAAATCCGAGACGGTGGCGGTGCAGTTCACAAGAAGCGTAACGGAGGAGCAGTGCAGAAGAAGTGCAACGGCCTTAGAAGCTCGGGGGCGGCGGCTCGGAGAGAAGTGGTGACATCACAACGAATTTTAAGATTTGCAGTGGCCCAGAGAGAAGAGCGGCGGCTGCTGCCATGCAAAAAGGAAAGAAGAGGGCCACACTCGACCCAAGAAGATGAATCGTGGTTAGCAAAGCAATCAGCTGAATAATGAATTTGTGAACTCGCATGGCTTAGACGAACTCAAAGATAGGGTGTTACAGACTTGAATGGACTCAAAGGGGAAAAAAAGAACTCAAAGGAGCTGCAGATACTAGCAACAATACTCTTTAACAGCAGAAGATGTTGCAAGAAGCTGGAGCCAGAGAAACCGAAGTTGAAGCCAGCTGTACCTAGAGGAGAAGCAGGAGCTAGATCAGCTGAAGCTGGAGCCAGTAGATAATTCGGAGCTGGTGAAGCCAGAGTGACTCTGGTCACATCTTGTTATATTCTTCTCTGCTCCTATCTCTTTCTCTCTCCCTCTATCTTCCTCTCTCTCCACCGAAACAGGAAGGCGACGGCGACCGGCCTGCTAGCCGGTGGCTCCGGCGTGTCGAGGTGGCGCTAGATGCGGCACCGGATCTGAGTGGCGCCAGAGAGGGCCATGGCCGAAGCAGAGGAGGGAGGCGACGTTGGATCTGAGCGGCGACAATCTGGGGTGGCGGCGACCTTCTTCAACGGAGATGGAGGGGCCCGAGCAGAGGGGGTGCTTGGGAGGTCAAGGAGGCGCTTGGGAGGTCGAGGCGGCGCGGGACGACGCTCAGGATGACAAGGCGGCGTGCGGGAGGTCGGGGTGGTGTGGCAGGAGACTCGGGGTGTGACGGCGGCACTCGAGATGGTGAGGTGACGTGGTAGGAGCCTAGGATTTGGCGGCGGTGGCTCATGGGTGCGCCAGGAGACCGGAGCAGCGACTGAATCTGGAGGCGACGGTGCTGATCTAGGGCGGTGGCGTCTCGGGCCAGAGCAAAGCTCGCGGGAGTTGTCTTGGCGACCACAGAGAGACCCAAATCCACCTAGGACGGAGCTGGGTGCGAAGTGACAGTGTGGGATCTCGTCGGAGATCTGGCTCAGGACGAGCCTCGCGGTGGCGCAGTAGTAAGAGACGGTGGTTGTGTTGCTACTGCTTCTACTAAGAAGACTACTACTAGAAGGAAGCTACCCCTGGGAATGGAGATTGCTCCTCCTGGGACGGCAGCAGCAGAGAACGAGCAGAGGTTAGGTGAAAATCTAGTGCTTTGATACCATGTTAGATGGAGAGGGAGAGTGCAAATGTGAATTATTGGTTGTATTGCACAGCCTAAAGAACTATATATTGTACTTTATATTGAATACAAGAGACACAAAACTAAACTCTCGAACAACATGAAAATACAAAAAATACCTTTAACAGTAAGCACCTCTCTTTCATGTCCAATTCTCGGGATCACAAATCAGGTGGCGAGTACCTCTTCCATGTCCAATTCAGAAACCATTCTGCTCTTGAATATGACCATACATACATGGCCTGAATCCTAATCACCCTCCCCTCAACAACCATACCGATGGATTGGATGCAGACTCCACAGCAAATAGACTCCAGACCGACCATAGGAAGCGAAAGTTGACACATTAAGCCTGAAGTGAAATGGACTGGACTGGACTGGACTGGACTTTGAACTGAAGTGACTTCAGACAAGTGGTTGGGATGGCAGTTTCAGAACCAGATTAGATCTGCCCATGTCCTGTCCAAATCCAATTCTGCTGGTTAGGTAAAGAAATATGCCATTGCCGGCTTCAAGTTCAAGCCTACCTCAGGGTAACAACACTTTAGCCATCATTTTTGGTTCACAAGATGTTTTGAGCTTAATAGCTTATTTCCAACCCCAATCACAACAATCCAAGACGACATCGAAAGTTTCCATTGTTCTTGCAGTGGCGGATCTGATTCCAGTGAAAACATGCTATTGATTATAACCAGAGAAGCCGGCAGTGGCTACTACGTGTATACATAGAGAGAATTTCACCCGTCTATGGCCATTCCAACCAAACATGTCAGATAAGTACAAACATGAGAAGCAAGAGTTGCTCGGCTGGTATTCGGCGTGAGGTGGAGCTTAAGCTCGGCGCCACCTCAAGCTCGGCGCCAACCATAGGCGTTCGAGTCTTTGACTCAGCACATGTGTCTCGTTGGGATGGTTTCAGGACTGAGCTGAGACTCAGGTAGCAAAAGTTCATCATTGTTCGAGCATTGGCTCCCATGTACACCTTGTGAGTTAGGTGCTATTCTTCTTTAATATGGGTCGGATAGAGAAAAATCCCAAATATAAAAAAAAACAAGAAGATAAGTTCAAACATGATACAGCTGTAGGCCTTTCACAATGTTGCCTTAACCTTCACTGCTACATAACCTTTCACTCTCTTTCCCCCAACCACTGCAACCAAATTTGACTGGACGGTGAAGAGAGAATAAAGCACTTCACACAATAAGCATGGAAACCTCACTGACTTCAGCTTCGAAATGCATAATGTCGATTTCTGTTTGACACAATTCTAAGGTGCCATTGCTTGATGCCAAATACTAAAACTCCTATCTTTTCCCTACCTCATCTACTAATATAGAGTTGTCACATGTTCGATGCAAATGAATGGGTACAAAGATCAGTGAGCCAGGTAGAATGGGAGTTTGGCAGGTAAGTGATTCAGTTCTCGGACGGTGCGGCAATGTCCTCCATGACCCCTTTACCATCAGCTGCATCGTAATAGAAGAAATTCTTGATCGGGTCACCCTTACCAGATATTGATTTAATCACCTCCTGCTAGATCCAAAAACAGAGTATAAAGCTGTAAGCTGTATGTTAACACAAAATACACAAATACAAGGGGACTTGCAAATGGAATAAATTCACATTCCTGCCACTTTTTGCAGCTAAACATCAATGAAATCATGCAGCTAAACATAAGCGAAATCCAGTATTATTGTGGACTCCTACATCAACCAAGGTTTCTTGATAATTCAGAAAACAATATATAACTATTGAACATTCACTTATCTCTAACGCTAATCTTCAATTATGTTTATAAGATTGATTTTCAGAACAGATGTGGCAAATTTCAATCAACTTTCTTCCACCAAGTGGTTGTCTACCAAGGGATATCCAATGAATGATACTGATCTGATTCCAAGTATATTTAACACAACAAGCATTGATGCTAGTAAGCTGTCAGAGCTGCTACCACAAGAAAGGTCCTGTAGTGTGTGGTATGCCGGTATATACTGTTCCAGCAAGTCATCATGGTTGCTGCTACATTGAGGGGCAAGAGGTGGACATTCCTAGTACTAAATCACACACAGAAGTCCCAGTTTACATTTTTTCTTGGAACATCAAATAAAAAAAGCAGTTTAGTGAAATATTATTTTGGGTTGGTGTGTAAATCCTCATGTGAAATCAGTGGAGAAATGATGATTTTCGATTTGAATGATGTTTTCAGATATGTTTGGACAAATTTAACTTACTTAACATTAATCTTATTTAGCAAAAACATAGTCAAGCTTTACTTTAAATCAGGTCAAGTCAAAGTGGTCTATTGTCACTAATTGCTAATTTAAGTTGGGTTTGGATCTGTCTTGACTAAATTAAACAAGCATATGGGCCTAAATATGCACTTGACAAGTTCAGGAAGCCAAGTAAGACATTGTGCGAGTTTAGGGATCAATGGTGCACTTTTCTCCCACAAAATATCATTCATCACATTCTAAATCAATTTAGGAAATATAAAACGTATGGGACAAGACAATAAGTCCTTAATTTGTCTTTTACGGTTCTTGTTAGTATATCAAACATAGGGGCCATTTGAGTGCATAGGAACAGTACAATAATCTCAAGAAACATAAAGAATATGTGTAAATTTGTAATAGATATCTACTCTCCTGTAAAAAAAATTCCCTAGCTTGCTGGAGACAATGGGTAAATGAAATGCTTCTATTCAAAGACACCTAAAACCAATATAAGTTTCAGATCAAACAAAGAAACCCACACACTAGGAAATTCCTACAACTAATAGTCTAATATCAATTAGTAAACAGAAAAGCTAGTATACATTGCATCACAAAATCTATGCATTAGCCATTCCAAAATGAATACAACTTGCACCCAAGAGCGAGGAGAAAATGAAGCTTTGCTGTGGTAAGGTGGGGACAGAGCCATCACTTTCATCCTCATCTATGTCATAGTTACCAGATTCACCATAGGTCCATAACACCAAGCGTACCGGATTCATCGACTGGGTACAACTCGTGGTACGTGCTACACCATTGCTGTGGAATTCGGAAGAAAAAGTGGTGTACCATGTACCACGCCCACGTACCGCGACCCGGACATTCTGCGTTACAAGTAACTACGATCCATAGAAAGCAAGGGAACAATTATAGCTGGTATTAAAAAAGAGAAAAAAAACATCTCATGTCTTAGGTTTCCTTCACTGGGCATGTTGGCCCACTACTGTCTTCAATCCCATGCTACCCAAACACAAATTAGCTAGACTGTAATTTTACAGCTGAAACAGTCCATATACAAGCATCCAAAGTGTAATGTCATCTTCTTTTGCCTACTAATTTCATGTCATAAGTTACTTGAGATGCCTATTTTTTCTTTTGGGTGCTATTATGTTCCACATTTGAGGAAAAAAGGCTGATTTTCACATACATTATCTAAAATTACTTTAGTTGTTTTCCAGTGTTCACAAGTGAACCAAACAATAAAACAAAAGGAAATCAATAAAAACCATAATTCAAACATATGACCAATGTCATAACAAGATACCAGAGATTAGAGAACATAGAACTACACTATTGAGTGATTAAACATTGGCACCTACCTGACCAAGAATGCCACCAAGGATTGCACATACAGGAGGATGTTCCTTCTTTCCGCTGCTAGCAGCCGCTCCAGGAGAGCAGTAGGAATTTGAGACTCGTTTAAAGACTGCAGTTTATTATTCATGTAAAACATCTGAAGGAATATGGCTCAAGACATACAAAATTGCTATACCATGCTATCACACATGTCCTTCTTCAGAGCCAAAACTGCAGGTAGATCAGAAAGTGATGTCTCACCAGGGCTGCGCTCTTCAGATAATTCATATTTTCCAATACTGCAAAAGGACATATCAAGAGAAAATATTGATTATATTTGGCAATCAAGACACAACAAAACATTCTATCAGATAGGCACAGGCAAAAAGGTCAAGAAACTAGATAACTAGCCCTTTTCAGTTTCCATTATTTGGTACATATACCTGAACTAAAGAATGTATTTGCAACAGTGTCTTATATTCTGACATTCTCACCTCTCATGGCAAAGTACAATTTAGATGTTTTTTTTGGTAGATTCTTCCAAGTTACAGAGATAGCTTCCTGTATGAAAGAAATCAAAATGTAAATGCAGTCATTGCAATATTTCCCAATTTAAGCACCAAAAAGGGTGTGATATGGGTTCCTGGAAGCAAATCACATGCAACCATTAGTGTAACAGTATACCATTGCAGAAAATCATGTAGACCCATCAAGCTTGCCTTGCATGGACCAGTCATTATGACAACAAATTGAACCGATATTTCGGTGATATGAAACACATAAAGAAAGCATGAAGCGAATGTCAACATGCTGCTTTCATCTAGATATATATGCAAAAATGAGCATAGCAGCATGCATTAGTGATGTCCATTGCTAGATTTGTGTCGTAGAGAAATCAGGTGATATGAAAATAAAAAAGACCAGAGCTACTTCCAACAAACCTATTACCCAAAAAAGGGAACTTACATGGGATCAAAACTAATTTTCACTGAAACAATGAACTCCAATAAAATGGGTAGGTGAGAGTGGCTGAAGCACATCAGATTTAAAAGGAAACTAAAAAAAACAGCAGGACAACCATTTCTTTTACTTACTTTTTATCTGCTGTTAAGGAAAGCCAATTGTTTTACCAGAGAAAAAATAGACGTATAATTCATATTAAAATATAAATATATAGTTCAAATTGCTTCCATGTATCATGTAACTTGTATCAGTTGTGTCATAAACACTCCACAGACGCTTATGGCAGCAAAAAAAAGACCAACTTGAGCAATGCAAAACATGAACTGTATGGCTAAATGAAGGATTTTATCTCGAATATCAGCTTAAAATCATTCTAAATTGAACTCACGTACCTGCAGACTAAGATATGTCAACTCCTGCTGTTCAGCCTCTCCTCCAGGCTTCTTCTGGAAAAGGAAAAAGAACAAACTACTTGAAAGAGGTACATTCAGAAGCCACATCATTGGAAAAAGCTTAAGAAAAACTGAAGGAAGAAAATGTGGCCCTCAATAATGATCGTAATTTGCAAAGCATAAGAGATTATCTCATTGTGATGATTTAATCAAAAGTGAATGTATATCAAAAGTTTAAGATTATCTCATAGTGTTGATTTAATCAGAAGTGAATGTAAATCGAAAGTTAAATCCTAGGTCCCAATTTCGATATGCTGGACTGTGCCATGTTTTATGCACCATAAGGTGGCCAATTTTGTATCTCTTCCATTTCAGGGATGGAGAAAAGAACAAACTGGAGGACTTGTAAGCCAACCACTGGGAGTGCAGGTCACTACAAGTTGTATTACAAAAGGTATATTCATCAAGGACCAGTGTTCCCCTAGGCCGCCTAGGGGAACACTGTCAAGGGCAGAAAACAAGTATATTTGGTTTTTATATGCTGACAAAATTAATAATCAGTCAGAATGTGACAATCAATTTAGAGGTCAAACATGAGAATGCAGAATGGGCACACACCCTGATGATGTCTAATTTAAAAATTAAAACAAGCATGTCCCAATACAAATTGTGGTCAGCCTAGAGATTCAAAACTCCAAAAAAAATGCATATATAGGAAAATATTGACATAAAAGGACTAATTACACAGCACATAAGGGAAAAAAATCAGCAGGTTATATTTTAAGGGTAATGACAAATATTCTACACAGAAGATAGACCAATCGCAGGCATTTGTGCAAGCATGCTTAGAGGGGAAGGCAAAGGTGCTTTGACTTCTCAACAAAACAAGTACTACAACTGGTAATTGACAGATCTGTAGAACAAATGCTGCACATGTCCTTATATGATGCATACCTGAAGATAGCTATGGTTCTGCAGATCAACAAATATTTCACCACAAGAATCCTTGCACTCTATAGCGTAGAATGCAATGCGCTTGTTTCTCTTCCGACAGTTGTCATTAATTAACAACTAAAATGAACATAGAACACATGCAAAAACATTGTGAGCACAAGAAACAGAACAAGAGAATTGTTGTAGAAGTTTAGTTTACAAAAAGTCTCTTGAGTGGCACTTGCAATTAGCAAAGGTTGTAAAAAAAAACTACTTTCAGAGAAGAATCTGCACCTTTGTTTTAAGAGACGCACAGCTAACTACAATAATGTCGAACTTGTCAAGGAATTCTCCATCAATAAGTGATGGATCACCTGAAAGAAATGACAAATTAGAAGTTTTTAGAATCAATACTGTGAAGAATATGTCATTTTATGGCCAATTAAGAAATAGTCCGGAAATTATCTTAGAGAAACAAATATATTGAAATCCTGAAACAACTATGCAATGTAATACAGTAATACTAATATGACAACTGACTGTTCCTATCAAAGGATTTTTCTTACAAAAACTTTCTAGATTAAAATATCACTGTCAGTGCAAGACTACAAATTGAAATAATATCTCCATCCAGTATGCTTCAAAGATCTATGAAGCAGTAGGGATCACAACAATTCAAGAATGCGAGAAGACTTGATCATTTTATATAATTCCGACTTCTGACCTTCAAACTAAAGAAAAGTTCAGACTATAACTCACCCTTTTCGACAGCAACTCGAACCATTGGATTGAAATCTTTTAAGGACTCACAGCAAACCTCAGCTCGTGATCTACCACCATATATGCTCTCATCAGGAGGAATTAGGAAATTGGCATTAAGATCATCGTCCGTGACTATGTGATCATCCATAAAGGATAAACTGCCAACTCCTGCTAGAACAATATTCTTGCAGAACTACATGGTAGGAGAGGAATCAGGTTTAGTGTATGAGGTTGCGTTAACTGAATAGTAAATACTTTAATAACATATAAAAAATATCAACTGTTCATATGCCATTAAGACACCAGGAAGAAACCAAAGCGTGAATAGTTGACAAACAAATTAAGAAATTATAAAGAATTAAAAAATGTAAATACAAAACTGTAAAAAACAGCACCTGCACCTTTTAAATAATACCCGAGTTTACAAGGAAAAATTCTGTCTCACAGATAATGCATACATAGTGTAAGTCTACAAGACACAAACTGAGGAACAAAACAGCAGCAATCAAATGCCAAAAAAATTAACAAACAATTGACTAAAAGCAACAACTAAACATGGGCAACTGGGCTTCTAATTTATCACTCTACCATAACAACTTGCACCCTAATTTCAATACTTGTTGAATAATTAATAGAAGACCATGAAAGATCACATGTGGTACAAATTACCACTGAAACACAATAACTGGAGAAGAAATTTTTAGTTACCAACCTCAATAGTAGTACCGTTCATGCCGCACACAAGCACATGCGCTTTACTTAGCCTGTTCCAAGCGACACAAATATAACAGTCAGCTAAAAACAGATGAAATGCACACATAAAGTGGATTCAGAAGGTAATAAAAACCAGTGATGATTTTCGCATAAAAATCGAAAAATAAATATAGAACACTTCGAGAACACTGGCAAAAACATTTGGGTGAAAGGTGAAGGAAATTTCAACCGAAACTCCGAAAGCATAAAACAGGGTTCCGAAAATCAGAAGGAAAAAAATCGATGTAGTCATAAAAGACCAAAAAGATTGATTTTTTTCGTAATTATTTTGAGTCCTCACATCAAAAACCAAACTTTGTGCTCAATTGTTTTTTTTTTTTTTATAAAAAAAATACAGAACAGGTTGAATTTTGGCTTAAAATCACAATGAAAGCCATAAAGACCAACACGCGCTCCAAAAACAAACCAAGAAAATACCAAAAAGAGAAATCGCATTAGAAGAAAGAAAGAGAGAGAGGAGGAGGAGCAAAAGGTGGGTTCTTGGGAGGGCGAAGCACCTCTTCTGGGCGTCAACGCCCCAGACGCGGATCTGGCGGTCGTAGAGCGCCGTCTCCTGCGCTGTCAGCTCCTCCTCTGCGAAGCCGCGGCCGCCGCCGTCCATCGCAGAGAGCGCCGAGATCACGAGCCTGTGACGCGAATCCGATTAGCAGCCGAGGGGGAGGGGGAGGGGGCGGGGGAGAGGGAGAGGGAGAGGGAGCGAGGGTTTTCTCTCTTTCCCTTTTTGGAGGAGGAGCAGATGGTCTTGGAGGACACGGGTCCGGTCCTCTGGATCACCGTGGAGATGCAAGGACGGCCGTCCATCATGGACGAACGGTCCAGATTCAGGTAATGCAACTCATTCATTTTAACCACAGTAATGCAGATGATCCATATCTTTGGTTTGCTTTGGGAACATCAAATTTAAATAGAACGAAGTATCTTGGTAGGAATTTCAAACAAATTGTTATGATAGATATACAAAACTTGTGCCTTCCAAACGAGCCTAGGCTTTTTTTGTCGATTTGAAATACTACTAATACGATCTTATAGTGGAACAACGGTAAACATTTTTGTAACCTTGGAACACCATGATCAAATAATCAAGAACGATGCAAGAAAGGATGCATACTAATTTCTCCTACCAAATGTGGCCAAATGCTTCGGTTAGTAGGAAACTGGGATGATGAAGAACTGAATTGATTCATTCATACATACCTACGGAAGAAGCGTATCAGATTGGCCACATACTTCGACAGATCCATCATGCAAGAAGGGGTTTACAAGAGGAGGATTGCAGGAGAAGAACAATTCTTCAAGGAAAAACAGGAGATTGAATGAAGCAACCCTATATATGCTGTTTCTTCTTCTTCTTTTTCTTAAAGGTGTGAATATGTGTGTATACATCAGAAATAAATACAGGCGATTTAACCTGTCCCTTCATTTTCCATCGAGTGTTTTTGGAGTTTGGGAGTGATTAAATTTTGTTGAGTGCTTGTAGAAATCAAAAGACACAAAGCTTCTCCTGAATTCCAAGAGCATGAGCGAAATCAGTTTTCCAGAATATTCAGTTGAAACGATGAATAACAAGAGTTTCTTTTTCCAATTCGCAAAAAAAAAGAGAGTTTCTTTTTCCAGTAAAAGTGTGTTCATTAACTATGTGCTTTATGCCAAAAAAAAAATATTGGGTTTAATATCCATATATTGGACTGTGGCTAATGTATTACCAGTTGGACTGTGACTAATGGGTAATAAAATGAGTAAATGACACTTTTCTTAGATAAAAAATGACATCTTTTTTTTTTGTATGTTAGCAAATTTAATAGCTATCTAGAAACGAGATTGGGTGGCCTGGGTGGTGGAGCGTAATTGGGTGGTGCCGGTGCACCAGCGTGAGGTCCTAGGTCTGATCTCATACACGCGGGTGATCAAACGCATTTTTTTTTCAATTGAAAAAAAAAAGACAAATCAAGAGATGAGAACCCTTGCATGAAACTAAAACCATTTTTAAAAAGAAAAAAAAATCCACATCAATACCAGGCCACTGGCCCCTTGACCCGGTTTTGATCCAACATGGCAGCAGTTTCTTCGTAGTCCAGGTCAGTAAAGTGCACAACCAAGCAGAGTCAATGCACCCCTTCTACCTTATCCTCTGTATCCTCCCATCCATTTCGTTGCTCAAGTTCGAGCTAGCTGGACTCGGCTCACTGGCCACTGCCCGCTACTGCTCTACCTTGCCACAGCCGCCGGCAGTAGCATGTTGCAATCTAATCAACTCAATCATCGACCGCCATGACTGTCAATTTGGTGACCAACACAGCTAGGCGAAGGATTTGGTCGAAGATGACGATGGATGCTTCGTTCCTCCTCCCTCGTACTTCCCTCTCTATGTTGCCGCCTACTCCTGCTGCCCTCTCCACACCAATGCGTCGCTGTTGCCGTCCGCCATGAGTTGCAGCACCGCCCTCTGCCACGCCGATGCATGCCGCCGCCATCCACTGCGAGCTGCAACACTGCCCTCCCCCCACGCTGATGTGTCACATCGTCATCTTCTTCCATAAGTTCGTCCGCCACGTCCTCGACCCGATCTCCCTCTCCGGTGATCTTCTTGCAAATTTGTTCACATCATGTCGTGTTCGTGAGCCTCATCAATCTTCCCCCTCAATTAATTTCATTTCCTCACAGTCCTTCGCCGGAATTGAGCCCGGCTTCGTCACCTCTGTCAGAGTGCCGCCGTCGCCAAATTCATTGTCTCTGATACCCCCTGCCATCATCAACCTCACAATCTTGTTCCCTGTGCCGTGTTGTACCTTGTGCTCTCTTCTCCTTCGCTGGAACCCCACCGTGGCACATCACCATTGCAGCCACCTTCTTCCTCGAAGCTGGCCACCATTGCCACGTTGCCTCCGACCATCTCCAGCTGTGCAACCTGCACCGGTGAGCTCCCCTTGATGTCACGTTGCTCGTGCGCGTGCCATTTTTCAAAGAGCATTATCGGTTCGCCATCGCCATCCTTCTTACTTCACCACCAGCTGTCGGCATCGGCGTACCACCGTGTGTCTTTGCCCGTGCATCCACCACCCAGTGCTTCTCCAAGACCCCGAAAACCCATTTTTTTTTTTGGTGTGTGTGTGTTGGTGGGGGTGGGGGGGGGGGAATGGGGGGATAACAGACGTGTTCTTCTCGTCCCGACCACCGTTGGCTTTAGTCATGAGCGCCCATTGATGAGGACATCTCTCCAATGGATGCAACCGCTATTCCTCAACCTGAAGTTGTACAAGGACTAATTACCAGAACATGAGCACGACAGTTAAATTATCAGGTGAATTCCTTTCTAGGAGTGAATGTTTTATTAATGGATAACGTGCTACTGCCTAAAACATGTGACCTTATTTTACTTAGGAATTTTGGATAGGAGAAACCAAGCATTCATGGCAAAAGAGACAGCAAGGGGCCGAACCACTTCACCACTTCGGTAGCAACCAATTCGACTCCACCAGGCCGATTACCTTAGCTTGACATTCCTTGGTGCTGTGCCACCTTAATTTGGGCCATGGGCCGTGTAACGTTTAGGCCCAAGGAGAGGCTGCACACCCTAGGTCGGCGCCCCCGCCTGCCTTGGCCGGCGCCCCCTCTCCTCTAGTTTAGGTTTTGTTTAGATCAGTTTAGCCCGTGTGTGCAAACTCCACGTTGTCTCTTATGTCGGTCAGACCAACATATTCGTGTTACAGAACCTCAGCTATTCTTGTGTGACTTTTATATCTAGCAATTTTTAGATTACTCTTTACTTGAATTCTTGCTTCTTCTTCAATTGTTTGCAGGAATTGATCTTCCGTCTTCGTGATCATGTCAACTGTTGTTCTTAGCGAGGTTGATAACGACAAGAGCATAGTTTAGCAATTGTTGGATGGTTTGATCGAGTTTCGGTTAAGTAGCCTCGTCGTCAAAGTCACTGTCTACAAATCGAATTACCATCCACCGGAAAATTGGGACCAATCTTATATCAAGTGGTGTCAGAGCTCAGATTGCCCGGTGAGATTTCAGTTTTAGATTAGTTTTTCATACCTATAACCAGAAAATTGCCCCACAAAAATATTTCGATCATCGAAAATCACCAAAAAAAAAAACAAACCCTGGTTGTGCCTATGCAATTCCAGTTTTAGTCTTACCGTGCTGAATTTACGTCCATTGTCGAGTTCTAGTGCTAGACTAAATTTTAGTGTCTTGATTTTGGTTTGAGTTTTGCATCTAGAAAATTTTAAAAAAAAATCTAGATCTGTTCTTGACCGAGTTAGGGTTTGTAGCAGTTTGGTTTGGAGTCCAAGTCAGTTTCTAGGGTTGGGCTGATTTCTTCTGTGGGGAATCCCTGTCGGTTTCCACCTTGTGTCATAGCCGAGCTCCATCCCAGCCCTCTTCCCTCCCCCTTTGTTCATCACTAGAAGTTGAACTCATGCAGCGTTCACAAAAAGGGCCATAACTTTTGCATACGATCTCGAATTACGACGTTAATTGGCTCGTTGGAAAGCTAACAAAAAGTTCAAAAAAGCCCAATTTAGATTAACAAGGCTCTGAAAAAGTGAAAACCCCAAAAAAGGTCGTTTAGGGCCGCAAAACAGCCTCTAAAGTTTCAAAGACCTTTTGCTATTCGTCATTTGTCGGTTTGAGTTTTCTTTCATTCGAGATTGTGTAATATTTATTTCTAGGCCATATTTTAGTGTGCTTTAATATGCGTGCTACTCTAAATTTTAAAAAAGAGGCAAGTGCCAAAAAAGAGGCAAGTGCAAAAAAAAAGGCAAGTGCAAAACCAAAAAAAGGAAAAGAGCCACACAAGTTTAAAAAAAAATTCAAATTTTGACAGCATTGTTCTTTTTCAGATTTTGGAGTTCTCTTTATATAGCCCTTGCGTCGTCTAGTGTTGTTTGCTTGAGCTAGGGTCAAGTGCTAGTTTGGGCCAGCATTTAGGCGAGTACTTTGGATTATTATCCAGCTAGTGTAATTCTGAAATTGAATATTGCCATTCCTTTGTTACTTATATATTGCTTGTCCAAGTTGTAGCTACTACTAACCGAACAGGTCTCTTCGTATCGGCAATCGCTATACTAATCACTCAAGTCAGGTTATCATAAAACCAGCTACCGGTTGCACCACCTGTTTACTTTGGCAAGAACTTGTAAGAATTTGGTAAGAGCTTGAGAGAGTGTGACTTTTGTAACCTCTAGCACCTAGTAGCAATAGGAAGCTAACATGTTTTTGTGAGTTTTCGAGTTGATACAAACAATGGCAGGTTTAAGATCACAAGGGGAGAATAGTAGGCCAAACATTGAGGAGGATACACCTCTCATGTCGCACATGTGAGGAATCGTCCAGCACTTTGAGCGTTTGCTCAATCGACAAACCAAGGGTACCCATGAAGCTTTGGACCAGATTAACAACAATCTTGAGGTACTCCACACACGCATTGAGCACCTCAAGTTTCGGCCGCCACATGATGCAGCTGCGGCCATGAATAGGCCAAGAGGGAATGACGCCCCTGCCCGTCGTCCTCCACCTGTTGCTCGCTCTTGGGCAGATGAGGTGGAAGAAGAAGATGCAAACAACTGCACTGTTGATATGGAATCAGATGGATTCAATGTTCATAATGATTGTGACCATCGTCGGCTTCGTAGCAATCAACAAGATATGGGAAGAAATCAGCGAGAGGTACGTGATGATCCACTAGCTAAAACCAAGTTTACAATGCCTTCTTTTGTTGGAAAATATGACCCTAATTCATACCTCACTTGGGAGTTAGCAGTAGACCAAAAATTTGCATGCTATGAGTTTCTTGAAAATAGAAAGATTAGGGTTGCTACTAGTGAGTTCACTAACATTGCATCAATTTGGTGGAAAGAAGCTTGTAGGAACAAAAATAATATACCTAAAACTTGGGATACTATGAAATGAATGATGAGAGCTAGATTTGTTCCTTCGTATTATGCACGTGATTTGCTAAACAATTTGTAACACTTAAGATAAGGTAGTAAAACTGTTGAGAACTACTATCAAGAATTACAAATTGGTTTGTTGTGATGTGGTTTAGAAGAAATTAAAGATGCTAAAATGGCTAGATTTTTAGGAGGGTTTAATCATGAAATCCAGGACATTCTTGATTACAAAGAGTACAACTCTATCACTCGTTTATTTTATCTTGCTTGTAAAGTTGAAAGGGAAGTACAAGGATGACAATCAAGGACAAAAGGCAATTTTGGAGGTTTTTCTGCAGGTCGATCGAACCAGTTGCAACAGGGCGTCTTCCTCCACTCCCAGCCATGCCACCCCTTCCTCAAGCCGTGGGCGCCCCACTGCCTCCACCATTCCTCACGTGTTCCCGATGCAACTATGTCGATACTCCATGTTGAAAATGGCCATGACAATGGAATTGTATGCAATTGGTTTGTAGGCTGATGTATTTGTCGAGCATGAAATTGACATTGCTTAGAAGTCTTTACAAAATGCATTGCGCCTTGTAGGGCAGTGGACCAATAAAAACCTTATCAAAAAACTTTGCCGACCAGCATTCTATATGAAGCGTGTGCTCCACATAAGCCCCCATGTATTTAATGAAGTATTGTTTTACCGTTCTCCTGAGAAATACATCGCATTAGAACGTCATGTGCTCATTTTTTGTATAGGTAGTTGTCGACCAGTTTGTACAATCTTGCCTTTTGAATTAATCCATCTTTATCAGGTGCATTCTCGGGCATTGTCCCATGCACTAGATAGGTTTTTAATGGTAAGATCCAATCCATGTCATGCTCGAGAACGGCAACCTCTGAGGTGGTCGGTGGTACTTCTGTAGGTATGCTTATAGATGTTTTAGACAAACATTCAAGAAAAGAACCTATTGGAACCAGTGCTTGTGAGGATCCCAGTTTTGATAACTAGTTTGCAAAAGTATTATCTTTTCGCAGTATATATTAAACTTCGAAATTTTTGAAGTGTTTTTTTTTTCAATTTCCTCACTTCTTCCAAGTAGTGAGCCATTGTCTCATCGGAATATTGAAATTCCTTGCTAACCTGGTTTATGACTAACATCAAGTCACCGACTGCTTTTAGACGATGGACACTGAGGAATTTGGTTGTTTGGAGAACAGCTAGACGACTTTCATACTCTGCCATATTATTTGTAGCAGAGAAATGCAATTGAATTACGTATTGTAATTAGTCGTCTTGTGGCATGACCAGTACTATACCAGCCCCCGAGCCTCGAAATTCTCGAGAATCATTGAAGTATAACGTCTAGTGGTTGTCTTGGCTAGACTGAATCTGATCATGTTGGTCAGAAGGAGTCCATTCAGCGATAAATCTGCTAAAGCCTAATACTTAATTACTGTTCAGGCAATAAAATAGATATAAAAAGATCCAAGTTCTACTGCCCACTTAGCAATATGACCGGTTGACTCTTGATTGTAAAGAACACCTCTCAAGGGAAAGGATGGTGGTATATGTGATTGAAAATAATCTCTTAGCTTATGAGACGCCATTAATAGGGCATAAAGTATTTTTTTGGACTGGAGGGTATCACTCCTTTGGTCCGTGTAATACTTCGCTTACATAGTAAGCAGGTCATTGGACCGTATCTCGTTCAACTATCAGTACAATGCTGACCACATTAGGTGTAGCAACTGAATATACCAACAAAGATTCTCTTGGGTAGGGTGATACCAATATGAGTGGGCTTGCTAAGTTAGTTTTAATATCCTCAAAAGTATTGTTGGCTTCATTCGACCATTGAAATTTATCATGTTTTCGAATTACCTTGAAAAAAGCCAAACCTCGTTCACCTAGTCGAGAAATAAAACAACAATGGTCTACATATGCTTCCAGATTGCACCCTATCTGGTCAGCAAAGGTCTTCCAGTTTTTTCAGCCCAAATGGCATTTTGATATATCAATAAATGCCAAAAGGGATAATGAAGGAAGTATTATCTTCATCTTCTTTTACCATATTTATTTGATGGTAGCTTGAGTAGGCATCCAGAAAACTCATCAACATCCTGTAGTGGAGTCGACTAGTTGGTCAATGCAAGGTAAAGAGAAATCATCCTTAGAACAAACACGATTCAAATTAGTAAAATCAACACACCTGCGCCACTTACCATTTGATTTCTTGACCATGACCAAGTTTGTGAGCCAATCCGGGTGGTCAACTTCGTGAATGAAACCAACGTCTAAGAGTTTATCCAACTCATGGCGAATGATCTCTTGCTGATCAAGAGCGAAATGCCAGAGCTTCTGCTTCACTGGTCATTTGTCAGGTTGTATGGCTAGCCTATGCTCGATTACTTCCCTTGGGACTCCAGGCATGTCGGATGGTTATCACACAAACACATCTACATTAGCCTGGATGAAGGAGATGAGCTCGAGTTCCTATTTCTCATTCATTTCTCACACAATCCGCACCGTCTTGGATTAGTCATCAAAAGTAAGTGGTACTTGCTTCACCTTTTCATTTGGCTGAAGAATTGCCTTCGGCCTTTTTGCTTTCCCAGCCTTGTTTGGATTCACTATATCATTAGGATCTTTTAATGGTAACTGATAAACAATTTCCAAGTATTTGCAATCATAGTTAAGTGTAGTAGAATGGTTACCTTGCACATAAATGACACCTTTTGGACCAATAATTTTAATGCTCTGGTAGGTGTGGTGAGCTGCTGCCATGAATTTTGTTAGTGAAGGTCTATCCAAAATGGCATTGTAAGCTAACTCAAAATCTACAATTTCAATCGTAATCAGTTCTATTAAAAAATTGTGAGAATCTCCAAAGGTTATTGGTAATACAATATGACCTATTGGAGTTGTTGAAGGACCAGGTACTATCCCAAAGAAAGGATTTGTAACCGACTTAATTCTAGAACGAGGTGTTTGCATGTCATCCAGAGTAGTTATAAAAAGCAAGTCCAAAGAACTAGCCCATCTACCAGTGTTCTTCCTACCTTATAGTTACTGATAATAGGAGAAACGGCCAGTGGAAGTTTACGAGGAGTAGACATACCTTTTGGATAGTCGGTTTTATCGAAAATTAGAACAACATCGAAGCACTTCGGATAGCTTGGCTTCCTTGGTTGAGTGTTGAAGTTGTTGGCCTCCCTATATGTGGACTTGAATTGCCTCTTAGATGGATATGCAATTGATCCTCCGAAGATGACATTGACATGATTGTCAAGTTTTTGATATGTTATCTGTTCATGTCAATCCGCATCTTTGGTATTACTGGGAACACCACCTTTAGGTACTGAGGGCATTGGCCCTTTTCCTGAGTAGAAGCCATCCATGCACACCATGAAGTGGGCACCACCGACCGTTTCCACTAGACATATCAGAGCTGTAACACCACAGTCCAACACGGAGCCCAGAATGCCACTAACTACACTAACTATCAATTTTAATATCAATTAATAATAAATTACAGCAAACATCTCAACGATAAAACCTGTCCGCGGGTCACAAGAAACAAGTAAAATGATATAACAATCATAGATAATTAATCTCTATGAAGCATAGCAAGATAATAATCCAAGAACAACACAAAACCAATCGAATAAAGTCAATTGAATGAATATTCAACTCCAACTATCATAAAAGTGTTGGTGATATGTCCTAGAGGCAATCATAGAGATGATTGTATCACGTCTATGTTTATGAGTTATTGAATAAATGTTATTGTGTTCCTTGAATGAATCATCAGTTATATAGATCAACGAGTATGTGACTTGTTGGTGAAACTCTTTAACTTATATGATGTCGTTCTAAATGGTATTCCTGGTCGAATGTCACTGGTCGGAACACCAGTGACTCTACGACCAACACATGTATTGATTGATGACCATGTTTCACTGGTCATGGATATGGGGATATCGAATCAATAATGTGAACGCATGTTAGAGAACATGGGGTTGGATAGACCCATCTTGAGACACTATTGAGATTGTTATGATTCTATGTGTCATTAGTTGGTCTCAAGCAATGATGATGTATAATCCTTAGACCTAAGATCAGCATGATTTCTTACATGTGTAATAGCACTCTTAGAGGTTGCCAAACGCTACTCGTAACTGGGTAGTTATAAAGGTAGCTTTCGGGTATGCTATGAAACATGCAGAGGGATGTGACTGGTCAGATATGGGATTTGCCCCTCCTAACATAACAGGAGAGATATCTCTGGGCCCCTCGAAGTGGTCGGATAAAGAAAGTGCATCGCCATGCCATTGGTGGTCGAAGAGTTCGACTATATAAGGTTATCTGACACTCGATCGAGAAAGTATTGAATAGTCCATGGATGACAAATATATCACCTGGATTTCAAACCAGATATCGTGAGGCAAAGGGAGAATACACGAGTAGGTCACTTAGTTCGATCCGTTATAGACTGGCTGTATGGAGATACGAATTGGTCGTAGACTGGTCGAACATAATCACAGAGTGGTCGAAACTTAGGCGTAAGGAGTTATGAACTGGTCGTGACCAAATACGAACTACTCGTATAGAGATAGGACCTGGTTATAAGTGATGAGGATCTGGTCATAGATCATATTGCATTAAGGTTCGTTCGATATAATTCGTGTGTATTCGAGAATCGTTATGTTCTGCTAGGAGCCGTTGACAACTCATGATCGGAAAGAAGTTTTCGAGTCACAACCGAACTACACATGAACCTAATGGGTCACACACTTAATGGGTTAGAACAAAATGTGTTCGAATAGGATCCGTCATGTGCACTATATAAGAAGATGCTCGAGGCTATTGGGATATAGGACAGGGATACACGTGAGTTGCTCCACCGAAACCCTAGCCGCCATCTTCCTGAGAGCTCTGTCGTGCGTCTTTTTGCTAGCACACCGGCGTACGGTTGTTCCTTTTCTGGACGTGTGGATACCGTTGAGGCGCTACTGCGATTGCTGTTGTGCTTGAGGACAATCCATGATTTTCACAAGGAACTTCAGAGGTTGTTGGAGGAGACGATCGACTACGAGGACGTTGGAAGATCGACTGCGACCACTTCATCGACGCACTCCTCGTTGGACCAGGCTGCTCCGACTCTTCTTCCGCTGCACTGCGTGTCTGGTGGTAACGATCTGTGACCATCTACTTACTTGGCTTCCTGGTTTACGTGGTAGATTTTTTAATTGTTGCTATCGTAGTCTACCCGTATCCCTTACAAAGGTCATTCAAAACTAACAAGTCCTAAATATAATTCATCACTCTATAATAAAGGTTCTCATGTCTAATGAATCAAGTAATTGAGTATGGGTTTGTGGTTCCAAGTGCGCTAGCTCTTTCCAAGTGAAATGTTGTCAACAGTCACCTAAAAACAACAATAAAGCATGAGTGAGTCCAAGACCCAATAAATACATAATAAATCCATAAACAACCATTTATCAACCATAATCATGGTTATCATCATCATCTATCTATTTAGTGCCATTCTCGTACTCAAATAAACAAGTCATATTCTATATAGGTAAATTTGCATAATTTAACAATTTACTCATATATGCGAATACACCATCATGCTCATGCTCACATGCATCTCATCAGTAGATACCAGTATAGCAGAGTATTCATTCATCGATGACACACTCTTCCCCTATCTTCATTAGGATGGGGTCCTTACGTTGTAGGACTTTAACTAGTCCCTACAAATGCAAGATTTTATCTAGAGCACTCCAGACTAGTTATGTATCTTTCTCACCGACCTCACCAGAATAGTTATATGACTTTCTCACCGACCTAACCCATGCACTCTTATCATGATGAATGTAAATAATGCAACAATATAATTAATCACTAACACAACTAGTCTCATTAACTCAATATCTCATTCTTATTAACTCAATGTCATCAAGATCATGTATATAAATAAGTTTAACGAAAGCATAATAAATAGCATGATAAGTAATATCAATGACAATGGTGAACAACCCGATGTTCACCACTCTAGCATGTACTTGCCTCTTAGTCTTTAGAAGCTGGGTGATGAAATTGTGGTACGGCGCATGAGGCCACAGTCCCTGAACAAGCAAGTTAAAACAATATCAAAACCACATTATCACAGTACCAAAATATTACACTAATCATCCTCGCATGTCTATGCCAAGACAACACAATTAACCCAATTCTACCAGACGCACTACCAAACTCTATAACTTATTCATCCGAACTCCAAATTAAACCAACAAAGACTTTTTGAAATCCTCACAAAAATGCCTACAACTTCCTCGCCACGATGATCTTCTGATTCTACCATTTTCTTCCCCGTTTTCTTTCCCGAAGACCGTCCCAGAATCTGTCAGGACAGTCCGCTTCACAATTTTATATCTTTAATTCTAAAACTTGAAAAAGTATAACAGATACCAGTTCTGCAAACTACAATTTTTTTTAACTTATTTAAGTTATCACTGTATTTTAATTTTGCCTTCTACTAGATGAAATTGACCCATCTACACAACATCTGCTAGCTACGTTCAAATTCTGAATGACGACCTTCTCGAGGCCGTAACTATTTGCTCGCTACTCTAATTCTAGTGATCCAAACCTTCCTGGAAATCTAACGAGATTATCTAACCGTTCTCTAATTGAACCAACATCTGAATCCAAGCCTAAATATCTCAAATTGCCCCCGCAATATTCTGCATCTAACCTCGACGAACTAGGGCAAGCTGAAAATTAAACTTTCCCTAAGCAAAACGATCTACAATCTTGATAGTGACAAAATCATGGATAATCCTAGGGATTAACAAGCTTTCCCCTTGAAGATCACAACGGATCACAAAAACCCCACAAAAATCTTCTCTTTCCCTCTCTCCCCCTTCCTCTTTTTCTTCCTCTTCTCCTTGTTTCCTTCCTTCATTCTTCTTGTTGGCCAAAACCTCTTGGACTCCCTTCCTCTGGCCAGTAGCTCTAGCAGCAAGGAAAGGCAGCAGGGCACCGAGCCAAGGAGACAGAGGGGTGGCAGGGGCTGGCAGCGTAAGGGGAAGGAGGAGGAAATGATACGCCACCAAATAGCATGATTACTTTGAGTAGTGTTTTAGCATTGCAAACTGAGGTTACTTCACAAAGTAGTGATGTTTTGTGCAATATAAAAGAGAAGTTATGTGTGGTCGAGAGGGATACTCGGATAGAAGGTCCACGACCAGTTCTAGAAGGTCTACGACCAGATCCCTAAGGACTACGACCAGTTCCTGAAGCACTACGACTAGTTCTTGAAGGACTACAACCAGTTCCTGAGGGGCTACAACTAGTTCCTACAGTACTTGGTGGGAACAGCCTATGACCACTACCACATGGTCTACGACCACGTTCAGGTGGCCTACAACCACCACCAGGTGGCCTACGACCACGTCCAGATGGTCTACGACCACGTTCAGGAGGCCTACGATCACGTCCAGATGGTTTACGACAACGTTTAGGAGGCCTGCGACCACGACTAGATGAGTCACGACTACGATCAGGTCTGCACCCACGTCTTCAACCAGGTTAGCGACCAGGTCCCCGACCAGGTGGTCATACCAGGAAGCGAGCAAGAGAACCGGACTTTGATTGGTTTGGATTATATGTGACAAGATCAACCCTAGAAGGAAAGAATATCTGTTCGGGTATTTTTGGAGATGGAGTCCAGGTGATTCACGAGTTCAATGGAGAGAAGGAAAGAAGATATCGAACTAGAAGGCAAGAAATAAGGATTTGCTACGCGTGGGATTACAAGATCGGCGCATGCATTCTGATCTCTCCTCACGAGTTCCTTTCTCTACGTGCAGTAGGGTGGGGTCCACCTAGCAATCCGAGTTTACAAGGAGAGATGGTGCACCTTTTTTTGTTTAAGCCCGCATGATGTCCTTTCTCTTTGTGCATGCAGGTGGGGTCCACCAAAAGCCATGATAACTAACAAACTCAATCCGGTTGGTTTTTTGAGATGTAAAAGGAAACTGTTTGTTTTAGTTTTGCATTAGTAGTTTGAGTCATTGGCGTTTAGGAGGTTAAGTTAGTTTCAGATTTTGTGCTTGCGTGGAAGGCTATTTAAACCTCCCATGGCCGCACCTTTGAGGTAGAGTTTTGAGTTATGAATTAAAACGTGGGTGCGTGTTGGCCTACGGCCGTTAGGGTTCATCCCTGTTCTATAAGTAATTTGTGAATTCCAATCTTGGATTTCATCTTGGCGTGAGGTTTCTAGCTGTGGTACTAGGAGTTTCTCATTGGATCTTTGATCCCTACCTCTCGTTCGTGTACTGTGGTGTGCGCAGGTTTAAGATTTATGTATCCTAGTGTGAATTGCATCTTGTAATTCATGCTCCACATATTTGTTCAGAATTTTCCACCGTCAAAGATCGGGCAACCCAAGGATTCAATCTCATCTCGAGGTTGATCCGCATCAGGTGGTATCAGAGCGCTAGTTTGTTCACGGTGCTGAAATTGTTTTGTTGATCCAAATCTGGTGGTATCAGTGATGGCTGCTCATGGTGGTGGAGATATTGCTGCTATGGCGTCTTCGGAGGAGAGCTTCAGGAAGTTGAGTTGCCGCGTTCGGTATGAAGGGGAAGGCTATGGTATGGATCAGACTTTCCACTTTCACTGCAAAGTGAGGGAGATAGTTTGTGCTATGTCGATTGACTGCAAGAGTTCGATTACTGCTGCTAGTATCGAACTAGTTGAGAAGTTGCAGTTGTCAATGACACTGCATCCGCAACCCTATGTCCTGAAGTGGTATTCCAGTGTGCTTAAGATCACGAACCAAGTCAAGGTACTATTTTCATTGGGAAAATACTCTTGCGAGGTTTTGTGTGATGTTATACCACACTACAACATGAACATCCCTTTAGCAACACATATATGCGTTGGTAGAAGTCCAAATAAATGTTGTTAGGGTCTATACCAACGCATTTAGTATGCGTTGCCATTGAGGCCGTTGCCAAGCTCTATGACAACACATATATAAGCGTTGGTAACATGTAAATAAAAGCGTTGTAAGGTTGCAACACATATTTTGATATAGTGTCTATATATATATATACGTTGGCATTGAACACTAGCAAATCGCTTCCAGAATTGTTTACAACGCATCTAACCATTGCAAAACGTGTCCTTTTCATGTCCAGACTGGGCTCATCAATTAGGGCCCACAAGGTTAAACAAAACACACTTATCAATTGTACAACAAAAAATTTTCATTGACATCAACAAAAAATTATTTCATTACAAAGAATTTCCAACTGGCTTCGCAAGTCTAGACTTGAAGCATGCACAGTTGTTACCATCATGATTTAATAACATAATACACCCTAAAACATAAATGTAAGTACATGTCTATGCTTTTAGTGGAAAGTCTTCGTTCTCCATGCCCCTGTGGTTCTATAAAAAATTATTCATTCCCCAGCATTCTCCATTCTACACACAAGTTTGTCAAACAGTCCAAACCATCAACATTTAAAGTTCTTTAAGTGCATTATTAAAGTAAAATGTAACATTCCAACTCTTCCAAATAATTGGCAGGTACATACATGGAGCAGCAATTCTCAATTATTAATCGCAAGCTTATAGGAAGACTGCCTTCTAAGCCCAGAACAAATCAAGTAAATGCATTATGGCAATCAAGCAAACATAAGCTATCAAATGAAGTCCTCAATAGTAAATCATTAATCGCAATAGTTTTTTTTTCAGTTTTGCGTCAACATCTCCTTCCTAAGTTCTTACAAATCACCAATGCCAAGAAGATTCATTGCGCCCAAAAACTTACAGAAAACGAAGGTGGGTAAGGCTTCCGATGGAGGCCGGTATTGTGCCCCCTCAACAGATTGCTTGACATGTCTCTGCAGTTAACACACATTATATGACGAATAAAACATTAGAGTAACAGCGTAAGTAGTCGGTCAAATAGGATGGTGTGAAGAACCTACAGGATTGTGAGGTGAATGAGCTCGCCAATCTCTACAGGGTGCCTCCTTGCAGGTAGTTAGCTCTCAGGTAACTAAACATGCAGTCAAACACCCACATTTTATCTTAATAGTCTACCAATTTAGCAAACAAATCAAATGAAATAAACTAGATCATAGTAGTATACATTGCTTTGAGCTCGGTGCAGTTCTTGATCTCTGTAGGGGTTGGACCATGCAAACTGCTCAGTGTAGAGCTCAAGAGGGAAAGACCAACAAACATACGCATGTAAAAGAAAAATAGAAAAGGCCAATGCAAATGTTACTAGAGCTTGTTGCATCCTACAGATAAGGAAACATTTGTGCATAAAAATGGTGAAGAAATCTTACATTCTCTGCAGCTTGTTGAGCTTCCCAATGCTAGGTGAAATGACGCACCAAGCTGCATGTAAGGGATATTACTAACAAGATATGTAGATTTGAAATCAACACAGTGAGAAAAGCCAGCTTCAAACATCACTTATTAAACTAAAAAAAATAACAATAAGAAGAACTAGGAATTAAAGCTTTTGACCCACATGATCCTACAAGTACCTTCAAGGTTGTTCTCAATGAGTAGTTCCAAACATGACCGATTGCAGTGACTAGGTGCATTCTTTGCAGCTATGTGATACTTGACAGCATATTTGGGGCCCACTGTATGGATGACCTTCCTACATAATCAATTGATATATGCATTTTAGTATAACTAAGAAAACATACAACTGTGAAACGGTATAATGAATTTGAATGAATTTGCGACAACAACTTGTTTTAGCTCTATTAGGTTTTATTTTACTAAAACTTAAATTCCTAAAGTATAGATAAATTAGTAGCACATTTTCCTAGAAACTTCTTGCTGGCAACTAGGATTTATTCCAAACTCCAAAGTAGGTTTCAACTATTCGAGTTACGGGAGTTGAACAACAAGTTTATCATATAAGTTGTGCCAACATATAAATTTGATAATTCTGCCAACATATAAACTTCCAGTTTGTAGAGACCATCTATGTGTCCAATCCAATACAGTAGAACCAATAAACTTGAGCAGTTTTTTTAAATTAATCTGGAAGATCAACCCTCACAAACAGTGCAAAATCAGGACCAATTTCTTTGACTTGTACAAAATTCAGCAAAGGATATATATTATGACTGCAAATTAGGTAGCAAGCTTCGATTACCCAACGGACCACATTTCTTATCATGAAGCCACATAATACATCAATGTTGTAGCTTCAGGTTTGAATGGTGCTTTGAGATCCTTGCACACTCATGTATTCATTTTCCACACCATCCAACATGTAAAAACACAAACAACGAAACACAAAGAAACTAAACAAAGACGTCAAGAGCCTACCTCGCAGGTAGATCATACACATTGGTCATCTTTGCCATCCCAGTTCGGCACCCACCCTGCAAAACATTGACCAAAGGCCAAATTCCACTTCACAATCTCCAACAATTGAACAAAACTCCCCTTAAAATTGCAATGTCCGGTACCAAAATCCAAAACCGTACCAAGGTGGCGCATTCCTCCACGAGGCTTGAACCTGCTGCAGCGTGCAGCCCAGGACTACTGTGCCCCTCGTCCAAGCTTTGCATCAACTAAAAAATCATGAGCTCAAGACCACAACTATAACAAGATAAAAAGAAGAGAATCGAAACCTCATTGATAGAGGTTCCATGGTTGGCCCCGCGAGAGGTAGATCCTGGAGTTGATCTCACGGTTGTTAGGGAAGCGTGAGGCGCCGCCCTGGCCGTCACCATCAGCCCCGACAATCTCCGATGGCGCCGCCTTCACCGCCTCCTTCACATCCACGCACTACAATTCACAATTGGTAGTGAAATTGGGATCAGATGTGTGAATCGTGAACCAAATGTCGCCATGGTGAGGTCAGAAAATGCGCGTACCTCATCGAGGAGATCAAAGGAGGTGAGATAGATGAGGGAGCTGTTGCGGGTGACTTTGTGGACAATGACGTCGGAGTAGCGGTTCTTGAGGACGCCGCCGAAAGCCGGGGATGGAGGAGGCAAAGCAGGAGATGCGGCGCAAAGGAGGATGTTGCGGTGCGAATGGGAGAGAGGGACGAGCGCGAAGGCGAGGGATGAGTGAGGCGGGCGAGGGGCAAGGGGGTCACGGCGGTGGACGAGGGGCAGGTAGCGGCGGGCGTGGACGGCGCATAGGCAGGTGAGTGGGCGATGGAGGTGGAGGATGCGGGCGAGGGGCCTAGCGTGGAGTTTCGAGGGCGGCTCGGGGGAGATGGGCAAATGGTGAGGGATGTGGGCGAGGAGGAGGGCGAGTCAGCGGCGGGCGAGGGCGTTGCGGCGGTGGGTGTGGGCGGCGTGATGGCAACGAGTGGGGAGCGGCGCGGGTTTGGGGGAAGGGACGGGGCGGTGGATTTTTTTGGAAGGAGGGTTTTTTTTAGAGAAGACGAAGCAGAAGGGCCTAAACTAAGGAAAGGGGCTAAACTAAGGGAGGAGGGAAGTCAGGATAAGTTTAGAGGGGAACAACAGTTTTATTTGGATGTGGGAGGTGGTGGGTGGAGTTGGTTCTGCAACGCATGTGCTTTCCGTTGCGAGTTATGCGTTGTTGTATGTATGTTTTTCTTGTAGTGCCGGTCGCTATGGTTTCGTGACATCTAATGTTTGGAGGACCATGGTGCGAGCAACAAGGTGCATGTACACATAATTGGAGCACTCAGGGTTACACCGATTCATTTGCTTCCCATGGACATCCAATTGATTCAAGGTGATTACAAGAAGAAGCTGTTAGAAAGGAAGGAACGGGAAGAAGCGAAGAAGGAGGCCGAAGTTGCTAAATTTATTCGGCTTCTGTTCAATCTGTCCATGCGACTGAATCTACTGATTTGTTTTTGGCCAAGTCTACAGGAAATTTTTTCTGTTGCTGTTCAAGCTGCAGACGAAGACTTGGTGATGAACTCAAAACTGAGGATGGTTTCGCTTGAAGGGGAAGGGGATGATGCGGCACCAAGTAGCATGATTACTTTGAGTAGTGTTTCAGCATTACAAACTTAGGTTACTTCACAAAGTAGTGTTGTTTTGTGCAATATAAAAGAGAAGTTATGTGTGGTCGAGAGGGATACTCGGATAGAGGGTCCACGACCAGTTCCAGAAGGTTTATGACCAGATCCTCAAGGACTACGACCAGTTTCTGAAGGACTATGATAAGTTCCTGAGGGGCTACGATCAGTTCCTGAGGGGCTACGACTAGTTCCCACAGTACTTGGTGAAAACAGCCTACGACCACTACCACGTGGCCTACAACCATGTTCAGGTGGCCTACGACCACCACCAGGTGTCCTACGACCACGTCCAGATGGTCTACGACTACGTTCAGGACGCCTACGATCTCGTCCAGATGATCTACGACCACGTTCAAGAGGCCTGCGACCACGACTAGATGGGTCACGACTACGATTAGGTCTGCACCCACGTCTTCGACCAGGTCAGCGACCAGGTGGTCGTACCAGGAAGCGAGCAAGAGAACCAGACTTTGGTTGGTTTGGATTGCATGCGACAAAATCAACCCTAGAAGGAAAGAATATTTGTTCGGGTATTTTTGGAGATGGAGTCTAGGTGATTCACGAGTTCAATGGAGAGAAGGAAAGAAGATATCGAACTAGAAGGCAAGAAATAAGGATTTGCTACGCGTGGGATTACAAGATCGGCGCATGCATTTTGATCTCTCCTCGCGAGTTCCTTTCTCTACGTGTATTAGAGCGGGGTCCACCTGTCAGTCCGAGTTTACAAGGAGAGATTGTAACATCCCAATTTTCTGAGCTTTAAAAATCCTTTGAATAGCAAGTAGGAAGAAAATTCACCATTTGGTTTTTATTTGAAATTAATTCAAAGCTTTAACATGGACTTTAGTATCAAAAATATTTAATATGATTAAAGTCAACATGAACAATTGTAAAAACTATTTTATTTGGATTCTATGTGCTTAGATATATTTTCTAGATTTTTGTAGAATTTTTCCGAGTTCATTTGCTATTTTCTTTTGCTTATTTGAATTTCCGCTATTTTATAAATTAGAAAATGTATTTAAAATCTCAGAATTGGCTCTGGGCCGAATCTCTTCGGCTCAGTTTCCTTTCACGTGCGCGAGTCCCATTTCCGCGCGTTCGCCTCAGCCCTGTCCCGCGCGCCCTCCTCCGCTGACAGGTGGTCCCTACCTGTCAGTCTCTCCCTCTCTCCGCACACTCGGCTCATCCTCCACCGTTCGATCAACTTTGGACGGTCTGATGGCGTTATGACATTTGGCCGGTTCAAACGTCACCTTGTTTGTGAGCCGTTCAAACAAGATTGAACGGTCAGATGTGGTTAGATCGTTCGGAGGTCCGAATGTCACCAGTGCTTTGGACCGTTCGATCGTGGATGGACGATTAGATCTTTTGGGTATGATCGCCCGCACGCACGTCCTCGCCTTGCTCTCGCTGCCAGGTGGGCCCGCTGCCTTCGTCTCCACCACCTTCGTTCTCGCGCGCGTGTTCGCCTGCGTCCGCCATTGCCGTGCATGCCGAGCTTCGCAACGGCCGCCAACCACTCCCGTTTTTCGTGCGCACGTGCGCATGATCGCCCTGTAACCACCCCACCTCAACCCCACGACCCCCTAGTCTTCGCGGCCGGTACGCCCGCGAAGCCGCAACCGCCGCCACGATCTCGCACACGTGCTCCCTCCTGCGGTGCCTCCCAGCCCTTATAAAAGGCACCCTCGGCACTACATCATCGTCCGCAACTCCAATCCCCAATCCTCTCCTCCTCTCGAGCCCTAGCGCCGCCGCATTTGAGCTTTTAGGGTTTTCTGTCGTCGGTCGTTTTATTCAATTTGCGCCATCGCCGTTGCTGCCGCGTTGTCGTCGAGCACACCACTGGGTCCGTCGTCTCCGTAGCTACCTCCAACAACTACCCACGCCGCCTAGACCTCGCCGGAACCCTCGTCCGACAATACCCGAGGACCTCCGCCGCTTCGAGCTCGCCGCTGGCCACCACCGTAAGCACACCAATAGGTTTGCAATAGTTCCCTCTACATGCTGGTACCACCCACCGCTGGTAGTTCGCCACCGTTCGCCGTTGCCGTCGGCATCTGAGCGCCACCGCGTCAGTGTTAGCCCCATCAGCAGCTCCGTCAGCGCCAGCGTCATATTTTGTTGAAGTGTCATCCCACGTGACGCTGTGTCAGCTGCCGCGCGTGCGGTCATGTGGTAGTCCACCGGGTTCAGATCCAATTGGCTCGGTAGACCTAGTCTACCGTGAGCCGAGCCACTGACATGTGAGTCCCACATGTCAGTTATTTCTTTTAATTCTTTTAATTCCTGGAGATTCCTTGATGACATCATTGTTGCGCAATAAACCAATTTTTCTATTCAGAAGTAATTCAGAAATTTTGATAAATCCAAATTAGGTTATTTTGTTTAGATTCAAACTTCCAAAGCTTATATCTTTTGCATCCGAACTCCGATTGAGCACATTCAAATTCATAAATTCATCTAAATTCGAGATTTTTATTTAATTTTTGGAGTTTGTCTTACCTTTGTTATTTATTTGTTTTGTTTATTTGCGTCGTTCACGAGTAGACGTCGATACTTCGGGGAACTTCGAGGAAGAAGGACTGCACCAAGACCAAGATCAATACCTAGACCTTTTCCAAGGCAAGTTATACCTTTATCATTTTGAATCCCAGTTTTCTAAAAGTACTTTGCTTCAAATTACTGCATTTACTTTAAGTACATATTTAAATGCTTTTGGGTGTAGTTATTATCCCAATCTATTATACTCACTTTGTCTTTGTATGTCATAATCTTTGTCACCCTAGCTTGGTTTATTAATTAGTTGGTATTAATGTAGTACCAACGTGGGTTGATTAGATACGAGTAGTATTGCTTAGCCATGTTACGAGTCACACCTATCATTTGAGTTGCAAATATTAAATTTGACTAAGTGACTATGGAACTTTGTGTAAAACTGTGTGCTATGTGTTATTACTTTGTGATAGCATGTGTTGTACTAAAACCAACTGGGTGGTAAAAGATTTAGACTGAGGCAAGTGGTGGATACTAAGTGATACGGTGGACTGTGTGAATAGGAAAGTTAATCTGTGTGCCATAGTAAGAAAATGAAAGTCTTGCCTTGATCAATTAAGGACTTAACTTTGTGCGCCATTGAACTGAGCCTGACTGTACGACCACATGCCTGATGGGATGGGCCTAACTTAGTAGGTTATGGAGTCTCGACATTGATGTTCAGGTTGATAGGTTAGGCTTCATGATAGGATGGGGGTGTGGACTACTACGTAGTACACATTTATGAGCGGTTTGCTGTCTTCAGGTCCAACGGTGTGTGTCGGACTAACTTTCTGTGTGGGTTGGTCCGGCTGTAAAGCACACTGGGAATGCCAATGTTTGAGACGAAGTTTCTGAACTGTTTTGTTACGACTGGTGCTTGCAACACTAGTTGTATCGTGTGGGTAAAGTGTACAAACTCTGCAGAGTGTAAAACCAATCTATTCGAATAGCCGCGTCCGCGGTCATGGACATGCTTGGGGATTTCACACGAAGGGTAGTTTTCATAAAACTCTTGGGATGGGAGCTGTGTGATCTAGATCATATGGCTATGTGAACAACCTGATTAGCTTTGTGTCTTTGTGAAGTAACTGTTAAATTATTATCGTCTATTTGTTTTGAATTACATTTCAATCTATTATTGTATTCAACTGCAAATGTTGCATTCCCGCAAAAGAACCACAGAAGCCATTTTCCTTGGAATAAGCCTGCATTTATAAATTTGCATTCTGTGGTATGACTTGCGAGTACGGTTGTGTACTCACGCTTGTTGTAAAACTTACGCCCAAACCTACAGAAGTGGAGGAGTCCTCGCCTGCCTTCGAGAAGGAGTTCGTTGAAGGTGCTGATCGTTAAGGTCTGGATCCCAGTTGGTTGCCTGTGGTGATTGATGGGATTTCCGCTGGAGTTATTTATGTTCCACTGCCTTTATTCTCTGTTAGCCTTGCGTGGCTCTTTAAGTTGTAAACTCGACCATAAGGTCAAAACCCCTTATTTGTTATTCAAACTAATCATTTACTTTATTAATCGCTTGTGTGGATTGATATTCATCTATGTTGTAACTGTGTGCACTAGCGTGATCCTGGACTAGTGCAGTATACACAGAGGGTTCAGAATCGTAATTTTGGGTCCCGACAGAGATGGTGCACCTTTTCTGTTTAAGCCTCCGTGATGTCCTTTCTCTTTGTGCATGCGGGTGGGGTCCACCAAAAGTCGTGATAACTAACAAACTCAATCCGGCTGGTTTCCGAGATGTAAAAGGAAACCATCTGTTTTAGTTTTGCATTAGTAGTTTAAGTCATGTGCGTTTAGGAGGTTAGGTTAGTTTCAGATTTTGTACTTGCATGGAAGGCTATTTAAACCTCCCATGGCCGCACCTTTGAGGTAGAGTTTTGAGTTATGAATTAAAACGTGGGTGCGTGTTGGCCAACGGCCGTTAGGGTTCATCCCTGTTCTATGAGTGATTTGTGAATTCCAATCTTGGATTTCATCTTGGTGTGAGGTTTCTAGCTGTGGTGCTGGGAGTTTCCCGTTGGATCTTTGATCTCTATCTCTCGTTCGTGTACTGTGGTGTGCGTGGATTTGAGATTTATCTATCCTAGAGCGAATTGCATCTTGTAATTCGTGCTCCACATATTTGTTCATAATTTTCCACCGTAAAAGATCGGGCAACCCAAGGATTCAATCTCATCTCGAGGTTGATCCGCATCAGGAAACATGGGCTGGCAGCAGGGAAAGGAGGTGCCTTGGGCCATGAGCCCATGACCTAGGTTGTCCTTATTTTCTAAATTTCCCCTTTTTAATTCACTTAATTACCTTTCTATTTCAAATGATCTCACTAGTATAAATCGGGATATTACAGTCTATCCCCCTTAAATAGAATTCGACCCCGAATTCTATTTGTCATTCATCTCGAAATAAGACCCACAATTGAAATTAAACAACATTCAACACATACCCGACGTGAACCACTCTGGATATTGCTCGCACATGCGAGACTCCAACTCCCAAGTCTCGGACCGATGCAGCCGACGTAAACTGACATCTTATGCCTCAATACTCATCCCAACCTTTCTAGGTACACTCAACAGACGGGGCTCGAAGGTAAGGTCATACTTGTTGGTCAACGGCTCTAACGAAACCTTAAACTCTAGATATCTCAGGTACTCGCTCAACACCGGGTCATACAAGACGTTGTGTACCCCACGCATAGACTCAAGACGGTCCTAACGTTATGACATCTTCCAGAATCCCCGCAACTATTGAAAATGATCCATTCATACCTTGGGCTAACATTCCCTTTAGTACCAAACCACATAACCTGCACAAAACGTACATAACTCTCGTTCTATTTCTCAATCGACCACTTCACCTTTGCAAAGTGCATCTCCTTTAACAAGGGACACACAAACAACTTGCCTGAAACCAACGCTCTTACAAAAAAAACCCAACTAAAAATTGAAGGATTCCCATCGCAACCACGTATTACCAACTCCCCTCCAAAAGAGTCAAATCCAAAATCAAAGATTCATCACGAAAACTTTTTCGCTTTCCAAGTTGGCAGTATGCAAACAGACACCATGTACTCTAAATGCAAAATCACTCGAATGCCCAAAACAACCATTTCCTTTTTTTCTTAACCAGAAAAGACTATGCATCAATATAAAGCAACTCAATTTGCAACTAGCATCAGCCATAAATGTAATATCACGTTCAACCTTTAGAGAAATAAATTAATTTCAAATGATTTTAAGTGGAATCAGAAAGGGAATTTCATATTTTTGATTGGGAAAAGAGAACCTAGGCCTCCGGCCTGTGGCGACTCGGCCCAAATGGGCCAGCCTTTAGGGAGACCAAGAGGGGGGGCAGCAGGCCCTAACCCTAAGCCACCCCTGCCCCTCCACTCCTCCCCTATTGAGCCGCCACCCCTGCTGCCTCCTCCCAGCGCCATCCTCTCCAGGGAGCCGCCACCCCCTACTTCACCCTGCCTGCTACCGACCACCTCCACCAAGCTTGCTGCCCTGCTGCCCCTTACCACCTTGCTGCTGGAACAGGAGAAGGAAGGTCCAGTGGAGCTTAGCTAGAAGGAGGAAGAAAGGAGAAGGTGCCGGCAAGATGGAAAAGGAGGAGAGGAGAAGGGAAAGAAGTGGCGAGGGGAGAAATCATGGGCTTCATGTTCATCGTGATCTTCAAGGGTAAATCCCTGATAATCCCTAGGTTTTTCCTGGTTTAGTCTCTATTAATTTTGTAGGTCATTTTGATTAGGGGAAAGATAGTTTTCAACCTGTCCTAGTTTCGTCAAGGTTAGGTGCAGATCGTTGCGGGGGCGATTAGAAATAATTAGTCTTAGATTTAGAGGTCGGTCCAATTAGCAAAAAGATGGATAATCTTGCTATCTTTCCAAGAAGGGTTGGATCATTAAAATCGAAGTAGTGAGCAAGAAGATACAGTCTCCAGAAGGTTGCTGTCCATATTCTGGACGTAGTTGACATATATTGTGAAGTTGGGTCGATTTCGTGTATAAATTGGTAAAATTAAATATTAGTGTCAACTTGAATAATGTAGGAAACTTTGTGTAGTTTTCAGAACTCATATTATTCATATATTTTTAAGTTTTAAAATTAAAGATATAAAATTATGAAATGGACTGTTTTGACAAAATCTGGAACGGTATTCGGGTAAAGAAACGGGGTAGAAAACGATAGAATCAGAGGTTAATCGTAACTAGGAAAAACTAGGTTGTTTTGTGAGGATTCTAGAAAGTCTTAGATGGTCAAATTTGGAGTTCGGATGAATACGTTATAGCCATTTTAACTATGAGGCAACAGGTAGTGCGTCCGGTAGTTTTGGGTTAAAAGGGTCGGTTTGGCGTAGATGAGCTATGACAGTTAGAATATAGTGTCGGTGTTGTAAAGTTAAGATTTTGAATTGTGTTTTGAATTGTTTGTCCAGGGAGTGTGGTCTCTTATGCATTGCCGTTGCTTCGTTATCTAGCATCACAAAGATAAAGAGGCAAGTGCATGGTAGATAGTGTTCATTGGTTGATCACTGTATCCTTTACAACTCATTACCATTATATAGCTGTGCTTTTACTTTATTTAATTGCAAGTAATGTCAATGTTCATGATTTATTTCTTATTGTTGGATATGAGAACGTTGGATGATGGTAATATTGATGAATCTATGAATAATTTTGCATTCATAAACATTATTGCATATGAGAAGGTGATCATGTTGATCACAACTTCACGGGAGTGGAGGATATCCCCGATCCTTGAGGAGGACGGGCTTGAGAGTGTGTTATCGATGGGTGAACACTCACGCTATACCGGTATACGCGAAAGAAGTGTATATGAACATGTAGTATAGAGATGCATTGAATGAAAAGTATCTGATGATTGTGCATGAGAATAAATAAAAGGTAATAGAATGATTGAGCATGAGAATAAAGTAAAGAGGACAATTAATGTTGATGATGATATTGTGTACTGTTGATTAAGCATTGTTCATTGTTTATTATTATACTTGCTGAGTCATGGACTCACCCTTGCTCTACTGTTGTTTTTAAGTGATCGTTGACGACGCTTCACTTGGGAAGGGATAGCACTTGGAACACTGCATGCACTCAATTACTTGATCACTTGCTATGAGAAAACTTTACCTTGGTGTGATAGTTTATTCTTTTAGGATATGATAGACATTGAATGATTCTAGATGGTTGGTTGGAACTCGTTTATTCATTCGATAGTCTTCATTTGATTGGTTTTGTTTAAATGTTGAACTATTATTCTACTTTACTATCTAGAGTTTAAATATCTGTGCTCGCCAGATCGTTATTCATATGTTATTGTGACCTATGGACGGGTTTTAATATTGAATTACTTGCTGGAATTTTATTGTTAATTAATGTAAAATTAATTGTTTGGGTAGTTTAGTGGCATTCCGAGCTCAGTGTTGGGCTAGGGTGTGACAGTTGGTACCAGAGCAGGCTTTAGGTCTGTGATGAATAGATTAACAACTTAGTTAACCAAAAAATGCTAAAAATTGTTTTAGGGTTAGTAAAACCAACTAATATTTGCTAATGGTTAACTAACTTAATTGACACACTAGTGCATAGTAGGATGAGTATCACATTTACGCTTTTGATATGTTGTAATACTAATACATGAGTTGATACAGGTTTTTTGAACTTATTGTGTGTTGTTGATTATGGTTGATAGTCGATGTCGAGAGGTTGAGATTGTGGTTGTGGCCATGGGTATGGTCAGGTTGTACCTCCATTTGTGGTATGGGAATAGTGCAGTGTTTACCTCGGGTAAACTAGTTAAAGGTGTTGAGGATGTGTTTCTTTAGGAAGGTTGTTGTCTTTCTTGAGTTTGTATTGGTTATTCTTGTTACAGTTGCGGTTGATGAATTTTTTTGGGTTAGTGGTTACAATGCAGTTGATGGGTTTTCATTAGTTTTATTTGTTCCTTAAAGAAATTATTGCTTTCCTGACTTTGAGTTGTTTTTGCTGCTTATGAAAACTGTTAATTTGCAAGATTGGTCGTTTCACGAGAGCTCCGTCTTTTTGTTGGAAAACATGACCCGATTGTTTCGCTAGGTATTTTGATAACGGAAATAATCATATGCAAGTTCTTTATCATGTGGAAGTGTTGATCTTACGTAGTTCTTTTGGAGTAATTTGGGTGTCGAGGTTGAATGCCTCACTTTTATGAAAGAAAATGTTAAAATCCCTTAGTGATGACTTGTCATGCTTAAGTGAGAGGTTATAATTAAAGAAATTAATTGATAAGGTATGAGTTATCAAGTTGGGTTAGTAACATGGTACTAAAATTATTCTTAACTAACATCTATGCAAGTGAAATTGATTAATTTGATGTGGTCTTGTATTTGTTACATAATGAATTTTAAATAAGAGTCTGTCCATACTTGTTTAGAACCTATGAATTGTTAAGAAGTGTGGAATGTTGATGAACCGGTTTGATTATTAAGATTGAGTAATTTACTAAATTTGTTAGATAAATTGGATTATTTAGTCTCATTTGGTTAATCTAACCGTTCGTGATGGTTAAGTTAAGAATGTATTCGAGTGTTGCCTTAGTGAATATTAGTCTAGAAATTATCTTTAATTGGCTACTTGATGATCTTATATAATTGCTAGATTTACCTAATTCTTGACATGCTAAAATTGTTAAAACATGTATAAAAGACTAGATGAATGTTGGTGTATCGATTTGTGAAGCCTTGTTTTATAGAAAATTATGTTATTAAACCTTTAATCATATTTTGACCTAATTTCTGAACATAAGGTGGAATATTGAACCTGTGTTATAAATGGTTATGTGATTGTAAATAGAAGTAGGACAATACTTGCTTACATGATCAATACAATTGTCAATTGGTAATTATAATATCTAGAGTATAATTGGTGTGTGTTAAAATTAGAATTAAGAGCACTAAGAGTTGAATGAATGAAATTTAATAAGTAATTTATAATTGTGTGTTTTGTAAGATTGTCATGTGTTAGTATATACTTGCTAAGTGTAACATCCCAAAAGTTCTTAAATGCAAAAATATGGGATTTTTAAAACATTTTTTTTTTGTGATATCTATTGCCACCCTGTTTGCCTGCATTTTTGGAGAATTATTTGAATTGCATTTTCTCTTTTGCCGACACAAGTGGTGTAAGACAAAAAAAACACTAAAAACATAAACCCTAAAGACATGAACCCTAGAAACGAAAACCCTAATATCAGAAATTGTAAAAGCAAAAGAATCAAATACAAGTAAATCGTCATAGCAAAATAAAACAAAAGGTATTGCCGTTTTAATATTATCTGTAGGGTAAACCCTAAAGACCAAAAGCATAAAATACAATACCTAATACTCTAAATGTTCAGAAAAACCAATTGGAATTCTTTAGTAAATATTAGATATTATTTGTCATCACATGAGAATTTTCTTAGCAAAAATTTCCACAATTTCCAAGTTTTTCCTAGTCTTTGTTTTCCCATTTCTACTGTTCCTTTGACCGAACCTGTGCTAACCAAACCAACAAATCTCTCGGTCGAACCCCATCATGCCAGTGCGTCTTCTCCCCTAAGTGGACCAGAGTGCGGCTGCTCCCTCAGCGTCAACGCCCATAGGAGCTTGGCGCCACGTCGCAGCCATGCGGCCAAGCACTGTCGTTCGCCCTGTCACTCGACCGTCAATAAATCATCGCCTCCATGTCACTATGTTGCCAACCCGTCACTCCGGCACCCACTACTTTGCGAAAATCAGTGCCGAGCGTTCGCCGAGAGCACTATCGGTTCTTGTGCTATCTTCGCCCTCATTGCCTATAAGTAGCGACCAGAGCTCTTGCTCTTTCCCCTCCTGCATCATCTCCCTATTCACCCTCCTAACCTCTCCTTCCCTTTCCTCTTCTCCACTGCAAGCCAAGGAGGAACATTGCGTGAGCTCTACGCCGGCCGTCGTGCACTGCTTGCCGTTCTGGCTGGCCTGAAGCTACCCTTCCCCAGCAGTGCACGTCACATCATGTTCCGGAGCAAGAGGATCCAAAGCCCTCAACCAATTTTTACCTTCATCCACCAGGGGGTTGCGCACCGTTTTCTCTCCCAACTCCAGCCGATTTTGCTGCCACTGCTGCCATCTCCTCTCCGATAATCTCTGGACCAATTCCTCCCATCGAGAGCACCTACTTGCCCTCCACTTTCTTCCCCCCACAACCCCCTCTAGCCTTTCCTCCTACCCACCAGAGCTCTTCCTCGCCCGAGCGGCACCCCCACGGCCAACCGCCCACCCTGCGGCTGGCTCGCGCTGCTAGCCCACCTCGGCCACTCCCTGCCACCATTATCGGCTTTGGTAGGTTTCCCTCACCTACCTCTAGCCCGTGCACGCATCCTTCTCCCTATTCCCCTCCCGCACCGCCGCCCATTTCCATCCCCAACTCCGACGGCCGCACGTCACCACCTAGCCGCCACCGACCACTCTCGGCCGCACTGCAACCACCTGCGAGACCATAGACCCACCACAGATCAATTTTGGCCACCTCTGGCCACCGTCGTTAATCCCCTCACTGCTAGCGAAGCGCACCCGAGCCCCCCTAAACTTCCTCTATTTCCCTTCCTGTGCTCCCGCCTCCTCTGTGTGCATCTTTGTGTGGGGTTTGTATGGCAGGTGGGCCCTCCCTCTAGTGACTCTCTTTGTGTCTTCCTCTGTATGTAGTAGTGTGAATGGCTGACAGTGGCCCCTCTATCTCTCTGTGGCTATCCCTTCTTCTCTGTGATTTTCTATTGGTACATGATAGTAGGGGCCCGCCTAGATTAGTTAGATGTTTAGAAAATTGTCAATAGACTACTTAGCTAATAGATGTTCATCTAGCAAATGGTATGCTTAAATAAAGTGATAAGTGATTAGGGGATCCTTTGTCCAGTTGGAAACTTATGACCATCAATGATTAATTGAAATATGTCGAACCCGGGAGCGAAGGATCCCGAATTCTCTGTGTTCACACACCGGTCCAGGATTTCCAGTGTACACAGTCTCACAAAATGGATATCACATTCATATCACAAAATCGTAAATAACATTAAGTAAATAATTGTTTAATACAAATGAGTCTGAACAACAATATCAAATATCAAATGATAAACACAGCGGAAACATAATAATAGAGGTGAGCCACACGATGCGCCACAGGCAATCGTCTGGGTCAAAAGGCCTACTCGTCCGGATCCTCACCGTCGGGGAAGAAGTCTTCTCCTGAATAAGATTTATTCAGTAAGGATGAGCACAACTTCCGTGCTCGCAAGCTACACCCAATATTGAATTAAAATGTATGCATAAGGTAGCAAGTGAGTATGGCAGGGGTTGTTTTGCATAAACAACATTTTAAGTTTAAATAATCATAGTAATTTCTAAGACAGTTTTATACTATGACTAAAATCATATTTTAAAATGACAACATTGTAATATGGATAACCTCCAATGATTAAGTGAAGGATCCCCTCCTAACACTTGGCTCCTTAATTTTTCATAAGGATTAACCATCCTCAACATTTAATAAAGTATTTAAAACCAAAACAATTCTAACTTTAAGTGGCCTGCTAGCATGTCCATGACCATGACGCGCTATTCGAATAGTTTCTACTATGCGAGTTGGTACAACTTTACCCACACGAGGTGACATGCTCGTTATGTCGGCCAATACACGCTCCGTAGGCGTGTGGTGAGCAATTACCATGAGGCCTTTACAATGTTACGTCCTAGTGTACTCATGCCCGCTAAGGTTTCACCCTTTGGACTAACCATCTGCTGGAAGCCCTCTTGCGCCAAGTGGGAATAAAAGTCTAACCGACACCCACATATCAACATGACATAAATACACTAAAGCATTACAAATTAATTAGCCAATCCTGCCCATACAGGACGTGTGGTGGTACGGTAAGGCATAACATTACGCGGCTTAAAGACCGGTCCTCAATTGACTTGGGCGTCATTCCTACAAACCATGGGACTTAATCCTAACCAGATCAATCCCGTGCATAAACCTGCACCCACCATTCCGACCATTTCGCCCAAGTCCAAACCCATTTTTGATTTTATTTTGAATAAAACTCTATTTATAAATCCATGTGGTAAAACAATACCACAATGACAAGTTTGAAACAAATTTGTAAGAAATTTGGTTAAACCCTCCCAAATTCTTTAATTGTGAACCAGCCTAGCTAAGCATATGTCTAGTATTGATAATATTTTGTCTATGGTGTCAAGGTAGTCAAGTACAATATTCAAATTGGCCATACAATAAAACATGGGAGTAACTATATATAAAACAGGATATTAAAATATTTATACAAACATATGCATGCATTAAATAATTTAAAAGATAAAAATAACTTAAAATACTGGGGGCAATATGGTCAATGGTGTAACTTGCCTTCGTTGATGTCTTGGAATTCTTGATCTTCAGCTTGGTCGAACTCTCCGGAGTCGTCAAAGTCTATTCGCGAAAATACGACAAATTCAAATTCAAATAAATTCAAAAACATAGCTCAAATTAACTCCAAATTGAAATATTTTAGTTTAGTTAGCTAGATTATAATTTTATATAAATTTTGCAACTTGAATCACCCAATTTGGAGTTCAGATGCAAAAGTTATGAATTTTTGAAGTTTAAATCTATTTAAAACCTAATTTCAGAGTTTATTAGATTTTCCTGATTTATTTGTCTAAAGGAAATTATAGTTATTGCGCAATGATGACGTCAGCGACAGTATTTCGGAATTAAAAGAATTAAAACAAAATTCTGACAGGTGGGCCCTACGCGTCGGTGGCTCGGCTCACGGTAGACTGGGTTTACCGAGCCAGTGGGATCTGAGGTGGCATGCTCGCATATGCGTGGCACTGACACGGCACCACGCGAGTTGTTTTGCTGAGGTGGCGCACAGATGGCGTACGCATGGCCGTGAGGTGGCCATGCCACGCCAGCTTGACGGCGGCGACCTCCGGACTCGTACGACAACGGCGTTCGGCGGCGACTCAGCAGCGGCGGATGGTACCAAAAGCTAGGGGAGGCTATTGCGACCTCGTTGATACCAGATTGGACGCGAGGGGTCGTCAGAGGTGGCCGGCAGCGAGAAGAAGGCGGTGGCGCGCACGGTGTCGGCAAGCAGATGCTCGGTGGCGCTCGCGGCGAGGCGAGCACCGAAGTCGGCGATGGTGTGGCGAAGCCTTCTGGTGGCGGCGAGGACGGAGCGTCGTCAGGGGCGCCGGAATCGGAGAAGAAAACGATTGCGGCGGAGAAGCTTCCACGGGCGATTCCGGCGACGCTGGGGCGTATGAGGAGGAATGAGTGAGGGGGAAAGGTGGAGGAGGAGAAGAGGCTCGCGGGGGTTCCTTTTATAGGGTGAGGGGAGGCCTGGAGCGGCGGCGACGTGGGGGACGTGAGGCGGCGGTTTCGGCGAGAACGTGCGCAAGAAGAGGGGTTGAGGGAGGAGTGGGGCGGCGTGGGGTGGCGGAGCCGTTGCACGCGACTACGTGACGAGAGGCTGAGCAGGACGCGGGGAAATTGGAGCTCCGCGACTCGGTCATGGCGGCGGTTTCGCGAGGCGCCGCGGAGAAGAAGGCGAGAAGAAAGAAAGAGTATGGGCCGTTTGATTTTGATCCAACGGTCACGATCATTAGGGGCGACGTGGAAAAAATGGGCGATTCTGGCCGTTAGATTAAGATCGCACGGCTCACATTGATTATGATATTCAGACTATGCGGAGGTTACAAAAGATCTTGACCGTTGGTTCAAGATCCAGCGGTGGAGATAGGATGCGGCGCGTGTGTGCGGCGCGTGCGTTGGATTTTGATCCAACGGTGGATGGAGAGGGGGTGCGTGGGTGCGAGGGTGTGGGCCGGTTGGGCCGCGCGTGGGAGGAGGTTTGGGCCAGAGATTTGGGTTTCGGCCCAAACTGAGTTTTGATTTTCTTTTGATTTTTGATTTGATTTAATTCTGGTAATTCAATAAAGCTTTAGAAAATAGCAAAAGAACTCCAAAAATTATGAAAAAATTCACAGAAATTCCCATGCTTATTCTGGACTTAATAAAGTTATTTCCAACTTTATGTTGGCTTTTAATTTTGCAAATAAATTTGTTTTGGACTTTAAAATAATTATAAAAGCTTTTAAAAATTCCAGAAAAATCCACAAAAGTAAATAAATTTTAATTTTTACTGAAATTTGAAATTTGGACTGTTACAAAATATGTCTGCCATTGATAAGTTAAGTAAACAGTTAATCAAAACCAGTAAGGCCATTAGATATTAGTCAAGTAACGTTGGTGGCGCTCCAAGTTGGAAACTAAGTTAAAGTTGTTAATGTTACTAATAATTAGGGCTTCACTCATTGGATACCAGTTAGACTAAAAAGTGTAAGGTGATGATAGCTACAAGTCTGATAGAAGGTTTAAATTAGGAAATGTACCAAGTAATTAAGCTAACTTAGGAATAGGATAACCTCCACCCTCCAGCGCTCCTGCTGTCTCACGATATACTTGTATCCTTGGTATGTGGGTCTCTTCGTGAAACTCGATGATCTTGCATCATCTTCCATAGGATATCCGCCCATTCTCCAAAGATAGACTCCATGGGAGATGCGGGTCGGTCTCTCGACCATCTACATTTTTAGAAAGGACAAGAGTTTAGAAATCTTTTAATAGAGAAAGGAAGAGTAAGACTCGGAAGATGCAAAAATAATTTGTAAATTTTTGAAAAATAATCCTTAATGGTTTTACCAATTCTATCGTGGGCCATGACCTCGATCGATATGGCTCGATACCACTTTGTCGAACCCGGAGCGAAAGATCCCGAATTCTCTGTGTTCATATACGGTCCAGATTTCCAGATATACAGTCTCACAAAAATGAATATCACAATCATATCATGAATTGAAAATGACATTAATTAATAAAGGGTTTAATACAACGAGTCCGAGTAACAATTAACAAATATCCAATGAAAGACAAAGCGAAGCATAATAATATATGGGGCCACACGATGCGCCACGTGCAATCGTCAGGTCAAGGCCTACTCGCCCGTGTCCTCACCGTCGTGAACAGATCTTCTCCGAATAAGATTTATTCAAAAAGAGTGAGCACTACTACCGTGCTCGCAAGCTACACCAATATTGAATTTAAATGCATGCATAAGGAAACAAGTGAGTATGGCAGAGTTGTTTTGCATAAACAACATTTTCGCTTTGAATAAGCATAGTAGTTTCTAAGGCGCTTTTATACTATGGATAAAATCATATTTTAAAATGACATTGATATAATGTGGATAACCTCCAATGATAAAGTGAAGGATCCTCCTAACACTTGGCTTCCCGCCCAAATTTTCATAAGGATTAACCATCCTCAACATTTAATAAGGCATTTAAAACCAAAAAAACAATTTAACTTTAAGTGGCCCTGCTAGCATGTCCATGACCATGACGCGCTATTCGAATAGTTTCTACTCGCAGAGTGTGTACAACTTACCCACACGAGATGTCATGCTCGATATGTCGCCAATTCACGCCTCAGAGGCGTGCGATCGAGCATTTATCATGAGGCCTTTACGATGTTTTGTCCTAGTATACTCATGCCCGCTAAGGTTTCGCTCCTTTGGACTAACCGTCCTCCGGATGCCCCTCTGCGCCAAGTGGGAATAAAACGCCTAACCGACACCCACATAAACACATGACATAAATACACTAGAACATCACAAGTTAGTTAGCCAAATCCGCCCATACGGGGCGTGTGGTAGTACGTTTAGGCATAGCAATTAGCGGCTCAAAGACCGGTCCTCAAATGACTTGGCGACTTTCCGACAAACCACGGGTCTTAATCTTAACAGATTAAACCCGTGCATAAACTCTGCACCCACCTTTACAACCATTTCGCCGAGTCCAAACCCATTTTTGATTTTAGAGTAAAACCTCCTTTTAAATCCATGTGGTAAAACAATACCACAATTTCAGTTTTGGAACAATTTATAAGAGATTTGGCTAAACCTTCCCAAAATTCGTAAGTGTGAACTAAGCCAGGCTAAGCATTTGACTAATTTTGATAATTTTTAATCTATGGTGTCAAGGCAAACAATTATAATGTTCAAATGGGTCATACAATGGAACATAGGAATAACTATGTAAAAACAGGACACTAAAACATTTATATAAACATATGCATGCATTAAATAATTTAAAAACTGAAAATACTTTAAAATACTGGGGGCAATATGGTCAATGGTACAACTTGCCTTCGTTGATGTCCTGGAAGTCTAAATCTTCAGTGGGTTCGAGCTCTCCGGAGTCGTCAAAGTCTAAACGCGAAAATACGATAAATTCAAATTCAAATTCAAATAAATTCAAAAACTCAGCTCAAATCAACTCCAAATTGAAATATTTTGGTTTAGTTAGCTAGATTATAATTTTATACAAATTTTGCAATTTGAAACACCCAATTTGGAGTTCATATGCAAAAGTTATGAATTTTTGAAGTTTATATCTAAATCTGAAATTTTATTGAATTTCCAGAATTATTTTCCTACTGAAAAACCATTTATTGCGCAATAATTACATCAGCTACAGAAATTAAAACAATTAATTTAGAAATCTGACATGCGGGCCCCAAGTGTCAGTGGGCCGGCTCACTGTGAACCAAGCCCACCGAACCTTGGAAGAGATGGCACGGTGAACCCTGCCACGTGGGCGTGTGCGTGGCTCTGACCGTGCGCCACCCGGGCTGACACGCAAGCCCGAGGGTGAGGTGGCGTCTCGGTGGCAGCCATGTGGCAGCGCCATGTCGGTGAAGGCGGCGCCGGCGCGGGGACCGAAGGTCGCCGGTGCTACGGTGCATGGCGGCGGGCGGCGAGGTTACGAGAAGAAAGAGGAGGTCGCGGCGATCGTGGTGCTTACCACCCTGACTGGGAGGAGTGAGGCGGTGGCCGGCGGCGTGGACGAAGGCGGCGGCGAAGGTTCGGTCGACGACGAGAAGGGTTCTCCGGGGATCCTCCGGCGACCAGGTGGTGCGCACCAGGTTCGCGGGACCACGGTGATGCCGAAGGTGGCGACGGAGGGGGCGAGGCTTCAACGACGGTGACGAATTCGGCGGCGGCAGCTCACGGCTTGGCGGCGACTAATCCTCGGATTGCGGTGAACTCGCGGCGGGAGAGGAAGAGTAAGTGAGGGCAATGGTTGAGGATGAGAAGGGGCTCACGGGGCTCCCTTTTATAGAGCAAGGGGCGTTCTGGAGCGGCGTGGAGGTAGTGGAGATCGTGCGCGGCGGTTTCGGGTGCACGGCGGTTTCGGCAAAAACGTGCACGAGGTGAGGGGATTGAGGAAGGAGTGGGGGCGGTGCGAGGTGGCGATGCCGTTGCGCACGACCATGTGAGTAGAGGGAGTTAGAAAAGCGAAGAATTCGGAGCTCACGCGACTCGGTCATGGCGGAGATCCCGGGCGCGCTCGCGCGAAGAAGAAGGAAGACGGTGCGGGAAGACGATGATCGCGCGGGCGTTGATTTAATCCAATGGTCACAATTGTTTGTTGTGACGCGAAGGTGCGGTGTGATCCGTGTAGGATTTAGATCGAAGGGTTTAGATTAGAAAGGTTTTAAGTCTCCGGCGCACGAAGATCCGCCGTAGCATTTAGATCGGGCGGCTCTCATTGATGGTGTTATTCGGACTGCGCGGAGGTTGCAAGCGATCCTGACCGCTGGTTCGAGATCCGGCGGTGGAGATCAGAGAGGGGGTGCGTGTGTGCGGCGCGTGCGTTGGATTTCGATCCAACGGTGGGTGAGGAGGGTGAGAGAGAGGATGCGAGCGGCTGGGCTGTGCGGGCCGCGCGCGGGAGGGAGTTTGGGCCGGAGCCTTTGGGTTTCGGCCCAAACACTGTTAGAGGATTTTCTTTTGCTTTTCTATTTGTTTTAATTCTGATAATTCATTTAGGCTTTAGAAAATAGCAAAATAACTCCAAAAATTATGGAAAAATTCACAGAAATTCCCACACTTATCTTGGACTTAATAAAATTATTTTCAACTTTATGTTGGCTTTTTAATTTTACAATTAAATTTGTTTTGACTTTAAAATATTTATAAAAAGCTTTTGAAAATTTCAGAAACTTCCACAAACATAAATAAATTTAAATTTTTACTGAAATTTGAAAATTGGGCTGTTACAATATTGCACCTACCTTTTGCAATTATATTGTTTGAAATCATGAAATTGCATTGCTGTGATTTATACAAATATATTGGCCTAGATCATAATTAATGCCTTAATAATAATTGTGTATAAACTTTCAATCCTTGAATTTGGACACTACCCTTGTCACCCTAGATTTAATAGTTTACATACTAGTTAATAAGTAAGTATCTAAGCGTCATGCTTAGCCTTGCTTAGATACATTGTCATTCAGGCAGTAAATTGCCTGACAACATTCAACTATTTGAAAAATGAAATTGGGCGGTCGAGGCTGGAGCATTGGCTAGTATGTTGGACTAAAGGTAATTTTAAATAAAGGAAAACCCAAAAACAGATTTCGACTCGGGTGGCTGGAAAGAATGGCTGGTGACGGGTGTACGAGAGAAAGTAGGTATGTGTATGTACCGTCTAAGTCAATTAAGGACCGAATCTTGTGATGACCCCTCGTGAAAAATAGTGCAACCACAAGTCTATAATGGGTATGACCTGGCTAACTAATTTGTCTGCCACCTCACAACTTCACCATTGGTGGGTGTGTGGAGTGAATTAAGGTTAAGGGAGTCATCGATCTGCACGGGGCAAATGGGAGACCTCCCGGGGCGAGGTCCAAGGAGGTGATACTTAGCGGCGTGGGGTTGCATTGAGGTAGGACACTGTAAAGGCCATATGATAATCAACTTAGCCACACACATATGGAAGTGTATCAGGGGTATTATAAGTTGAATTATCTCTTGTGGGTAAAGTGTACGAACTCTGCAGAGTAAGAAAACTATCTAGATAGCCGTGCTCACGGTCAAGAGCGGTGTTGAGAGCTTGCTTGATCTAGCTTTCATTTTTATAAAACCATTTGTGGGTGGATTGAAAAGGTGGGCTGGGGCCCTGAGGTTGAAAGGACCTAGTCAAGGTCCAGTGATAATTACAGGAATATGACCCGAGAAATGAAAATAAGCATAGAGTAGACGGAGCCACTCAATGGTATAGGAGATAAAATCTCCACTAGTACTTTACAACAGAACTTTGTTTATCAAAACTTGTGTTAGTAAAATGCTAAGTCTTAGGATTTACTACTACTTAATCTATTCCAATAAATGGCTTTGTGCAAAATAAAAGAAACATAAACCTTCCATGATTAGCCTTGCATATATAATAATTCCATTGTATGTTGGCTCACGAGTATGGTTGTGTGCTCATGCTCACTATTCATATTCGTTTAGTCAGTAAGCATAAAGGAAGGCTACAGGGACAATTATGTGCATTGGACAAGACTGAAGATCAAGAAGGCCAAGAACTAGGTTGCGAGCCCCAAGTTGATTGCCTGTAGGTATATCGTGAGGTTTCCACGTGTTATACTTTGATTCTGCTTCCACTGTTGTTCTCTGAAAGGTATTTAGCCTGTCCGGCCATTCTGCAAGTCAAAAGCCATACGATATATTTACGCTTTGTCTAATATTATGCAATAGCTTTACATTTTCATGATATGTGTTTGAACCAACAATGTAACTATGTGTGCTATCTACTGATTCAGAGAATGACACAAATAAACATAGTGGGTCCCAAGTTAAAAATTTGGGGTCTGGCATTAAGGGAGTTTTGTTTTTGTTGTGCGGCTTGTGCACTAGGTTTTCTCTAGAGCAAGTTGAGTGTTGCAATCTTATTAATATAACAAAAAATGTTATGAAGAAACTTATTCTATTTCTTTTAGAAATTTTTAGGATGGGGTAATTGGGTATGATGATTCTTGGTAAGAGTATATGATATTGTTGTTAATAAAACTATCGGTAAGGTTTTTTGATGGTGATGTTGATTCTTATAGAAAGAAAACAATTTGATTGTCCTTTGTGATACTGTTTAAATGAAATGTTTCGAGATTTGTATTCAAGATATTTTTAACTCCATGATTTATGTAGTAACTAAAATTAGTTTGAGTAAGTGATGTGTTAGAAAACTTTATTGGTTCATAAGTGATTTATGTGATTTGGTCTTAAGAGCTCTTCTTGTTTGAGCTGGCAAAGTGACGTTGTAATCAAAGAAAATTACTTTCTTTATTAAAGGAAAGAGTGAAGTAGAAGTATTTGAGATCGAAGTCAAGTTTTGTAACTTACAGTTTATTTGAAGTGTGTCTAAATTTTCTATTTTTGCCCCATAAGAGTTTCTCGATTTTCAAAATCAATGTATTATTCTTATTTGAGGTGTGATATTCTCTTCTTGTGGGACTTGTGCCCTCAACTATGGACTCCTCTTTTGCTTTTTGAGATCACTGCTGTTCGACTATTTCTCTTGATCTTGTGTTTACTGTGAATGGTAAATATTTTTCTGTGTGCTGAAAATTATTTTTATTTGCTTCTTCTTTTGAGAAAGTAATAATCGATTTATTTTACAAAACCTTATAGAGTGTATTGTGGTAACTGGTTAGTAGTGGTCAAGTATATGATGTTGTGAAACCTTGTGTAGGATCGTTAATGGCAATCAGAGGAGGATGAATGATTGTGGAAGATTTTTACACCTTAACTCTCTCTTTTTAAAAACTTCTTGCCAAGCACCAGTGCAATTTCTGAGCAGAAGACAACACTTGGGACAGAGAGCAGCAACGGGAGCAAGAAGACAATCACCAGAAATCTACTTGAATTAGATCTCACCTTTTATTACTGGATCATCAAATTTGTAGCTACAAAGTGCACTCACGGCACCACTCAAAACCCTGGACGAAATTAGCATGTATCACAGTCGCCACAAGCAGCTCACGTAATGCCAAAAATCTGTAGTCAAGCCATCTCCCGGTCAGATGAAAAACTGCATGTGTACAGCCACCACAGCCACCTCACCTCCTCCCGAAATTCTGTCCAGCCGCAACTCGCACCTCCAAAACATGGCCAGCATATGTACAACAGCCACTAGCACAGCACCTACGCATGCAACAGGCAGCGGCTATGCAAGCACCAAAGCAAAACAACCACGACAGCCTAGCACACACCCACGCATGAAATTATGTAGTCCAATCCCTACAAACAAGGGACCCGATTCCAATTTCTCTCAACCTTCCAAATTTTGGACACCCCAAAATTGTGGTTTTCCAATTTTCTCAGCTTTCCAATTTTAGACACCGTAGCTCCAACACCACGCGCCCCAACTCAAGCTCGACCGTCTCCTCCAACATCCTCGACCTTCTGGACAATGAGTTCACACCAAGCCATCTCCCGGTCCTTGCCGTAGACCACAATCACCTCCGAGTTACCCTGCACATGCAAAGACCACAGCAACATCTTTTCCCAACACAAGTTCTTCCCAACTTGATCGACATAAGTCGACACACACGACGCACGCCTCAAATAACACCAGTTAGCAACATTATCAATTAATTATTAACAGAATTATTCTAGACCTAGTCACATGGTCTAACACCTTAGTTTGCAAGTTAATTAAGAAGTATTGGAGGATGAATTGATTTCGTGATATAAATCTGGTAGAGAATTGGATCTAAAAGGAATGATGGTCGTTTAGGGAAAAACTGATTATGTTGTTACAAAGTAGAACCTATATTGAATGATGATCCAAAAACATTTGTTCATGTTGGTGGAATATTGAAATTATCAAATAGTTAAAGTATTGCAATTGTGTTTTTGCAAGGTTGTGTATGTGAAATCGAATGATGTGGTTTAGTGATGGTCCAAGATTGATGAAGTTAATCATTTTGGGTAGTTAATTGATTAGTGAGGATTATTGATGTTAATGACTGCATATATTATTTGGACTATGGGAATTTTAGTAATCAAATATAAGAATTTCCTTAACTTTTGTACCAGAAGTTCATTGTAGGAGTCTTGGTTGTTGAAATTGGACTTGTGTTTTATGCTAGATTCTTGGTTGCCTAATGATTATGTGTAGAACTAGTAGAATAATAGTAGATTTCGAATAGTGTGACGATCATTGATAGAACCATTTTGATGTAGTAAATGAGAGTGTGTGATGTGAATTTCAAGTTGATTATCTGTAATGGATTGAGGTGATGTGATTGTGGGTGAAATCTATGTTGAGGTGCATTAGGAATTATTTGTCAAAGTAATTTCGTTGGTAGAGGAGTTGGCTAGAATATATTATTATAGGGTTAGTAGAGTCTCTCTACAAAGGTGTGGATGGTGTATTCGGTTTGAGCATAGCGTTGAGGTTGCCAATTTAAGAGAAATGAGTTATTGTGTTATGCGATGATTTGGAATCCCATGATTTAAGGGGAGTTAAATTCTTAAAGGAAAATATTGTGAAAAAGGGGGTATGCTCGGGTAGTGAAATATTCTCTTGGTTCTTATTTGAGCTATGTGTTTATGCAGATGTCATTTGTAAATTGAATTGGTTCTTGTTGGTATGTGTGGTACTTCCCGGTTAAGAAAAAAAAGGTAATGTGGGCAGTCAAATGATTGTTGCCTTTGGCTTTATGTGGTGTTTATTTGCAAACTAGTTACTTGGGAAGAGGAAAAAAGATTTCTTGATGAGTCTTTGATTTTGGATTAGAGTCTTTTGGAGAGAAGATGGCAATGAGTTAGTTGCATTGTGAATCCTTTATTTCAGTTGGGTTCTTTTTGGTAAGGAAGTTGGTTTAAGGCGGGTTCTTTTATGCATCTCTCGTTGAAGGAGATGCTCATTGTTAAGGTGAAGTGATCGATTGAGAGATGGAATAAGAGTTATGCGTGTTATGTGTAGGTTGTGCGGTTTGGTACGAAATGATGGTTTGCCCAAGGTGCATTAGATTGTATCTGATAGTTGCGGGGGTTTGGAAGTTGATGTATCGATAGGACCGTCTTAAGTCCATCGAGTAAAATCGACCTTCGAGTCCCGTCCGATGTGTGTACTGGAGAGGTAAGAGAGAGTGTTGAGGTATAGACGTAGATATACGTCATGGTGTTGTGGTCACGTCAGTTCGAGGGAGAGGCGACTTGGAAGTTGGAGTTTCGCATGCGCGAGCATTATCCAGAGTTGTTCACGTCGGAGATGTGTTAACTGTCGTTTATTTTCAGTTGTGGTTGTTCTCTCGAGAAGAACGGCGAGTGGAATTCGGTGTCGAATTCTATTTAAGGGGGTAGAATGTAATATTCCATTCAACCTTTAGAGAAATAAATGAATTTAACTAGAATTAGAAAGAGAATTTCATATTTTTATCAGGAGAAGATAACCTAGGCCTTCGGCCCATGGCAACTCGGCCCAAATGGGCTGGACTTTATGGGGACCAGGGGGCAGTAGCCCCTAACCCTAAGCCACCCCCTTCCCCATTGAGCCGCCACACCTGCTGCCTCCTCCCTACGCCATCCTCTCTAGGGAGCCGCCACCCCCTGCTTCACCCTCCCTGCTACCGACCACCTCCACCAAGCCTGCTGCCTTGCTGCCCCGTACCACCTTGCTGCTGGAACAGGAGAAGGAAGGTCCAGTGGAGATTACCCAGAAGGAGGAAAAAGGAGAAGGTGCCGACAAGAGGGAAAAGGAGAGGAGAGGGAAAGAAGGGGTGGGGGGGGGCATCAAGGGCTTCGTGTTCATCATGACCTTCAAGGGTAAATTCCAGAACTCATATTATTCATATATTTTTAAGTTTTAGAATTAAAGATAAAAATTATGAAACAGACTGTTCTGATAGAATTTGGAATGGTCTTGGGTAAAGAAACGGGGTAGAAAATGGTAGAATCAGAGGTTCTTCGTAACTAGGAAAAAGTAGGTTGTTTCGTGAGGATTCCAGAAAGTCTTGGATGGTCGAATTTGGAGTTCGGATGAATACGTTAGAGCTGTTTTAATTACTGGGACAGCGGGTCGTACGTCCGGTAGTTTTGGGTTAAAGGGTCAGTTTGGCGTAGACGAGCGATAACGGTTAGAATATAGTGTCGGTGCTGTAAGGTGAAGATTTTTAGTTGTGTTTTGAATTATTTGTCTAGGGAGTATGGTCTCTTGTGCATTGTCGCCGCTTCGCTATCCAGCGTCACAAAGATAAAGAGGCAAGTGCATGGTAGACAGTGTTCATTGGTTGATCATTGTATCATTTACCACTTATTACCATTATATTGTTGTGCTTTTACTTTGTTTAATTGCAAGTAATGTGAATGGTCATGATTTATTTCTTATTGTTGGATATGAGAACATTGGATGGTAATATTGATGAATCTATGAATAATTTTGCATTCATAAACATCATTGCATATGAGAAGGTGATCATGTTGATCACAACTCCATGGAGTGGAGGAGGACCCTGACCCTTGAGGAGGACGGGCTTGAGAATGTGTTATCGATGGATGAATACTCACGCTATACCAGTATACACGAAAGAAGTGCATGTGGACATGTAGAGTAGAGATGCATTGAATGAAAAGTATCTAATGATTGTGTATGAGAATAAAGAAAGAGAATTGAATGACTGAGCAAGAGAATAAAGTAAAGAGAATAATTAATGTTGATGATATTGTGTACTGCTGATTAAGCATTGTTCATTGTTTATTATTGTACTTGCTGAGCTTAATTGTGTGGTCGCAGTTCACGAGAACATAGCATTCTCTAGAAAGCTCATGAGTAGATAAGGGAGCATGACCATATAACTCTCTGTTCAGATGTGGTTCATTTGCAACCTAGTATCAATTGAGATTTCAGGTGATGCTTGATCACAAAAAGCTGTGAATTCAAGGCATAATCCATTCATCAACTGTGGGAAGATGAATCTTATCATTCTAGGTGCAAGTTCGACCCGTACGAGACTTACACTAAAAGACTGGTATATTAACAGTACTTCAACACAATATCTTTGACATTTTTTTGCTTCTTGCTTTGGAATTGGTGGGGGATTGTTGGAAATTGGCCCATATGAGTGACACATATTTTCTATAACTCCAATGCATGTATGGTTTAGTACCATATTACTAAGACAAGGTGGAGGTGACCAATATATAAAGTGGAGTCATTGCCATTCTTTGAAACATGTGACACATGGATGAGGGTGGCATGAGAAGGGATTTGGCTAAGCACACGCACGCGCGTATTCGCGTATTTTGCGTGGAAAATTGTGTGACTTGTGATTGGCGATGCGCGACCATGCCGTGACGTAGCATGCCACTTGGCAGACCAAGTGCACCTTATTTTTGCTAAACCATGCATCTCTCTCTCTCTATTTGAATGAGATTCAAATGTTTGAATTTGAAACTTTATTGGGTGATGATGGCAGGTAGTTACTAGTGGGTAAATGGTTCGTTAAATGTGTCAGTTATCAGTGAGTAAATAACTGTTTGATTAGGTCAATTCACAGTCTGCATCTCTATATATATGCTTGGAGACGTCTAGAGCATAGCGTGAAGAACCACTGCCTCCATTTCTTCTTTTCGTCCTTCTGCAAACCTATGCTGTTGTATTGCGCTATCTGAACCTCGTCGACTCGTCTTCTCGGCATGCACTGTGATGAAGGGGAGCGGTATCTCCGAGCCATTGCTGCCATGAAGACTTGCACGGGGGGCGGCAATAAAGTTTCTAGGTAGCGCACATCTGTGCAACTGCTCATTTCGCTGATTCATCTATGTTTCTGCACTACATCGGTCTGTGTTGCTTCCTATTCTTCGTCGGATCCAGTAGTAAGTCTTTCGTGTGACCGATTGATTTGTTTATATTCTGTTTTTACATATATTTTGCAAGTACAATGAGTTACTTGCTGTTAGTACTGATTTATATATCATTAGTCATTTGCGATATTTGACTTCTATTAAAATCTAGAATTAAAATATCGCCCTCATTTTGAACAGGTACCACCGCAGAGGGCAAAACATGATTGGATGCAAGTGCATTTGCAAGTTGAAGCAAAACTCGGATGGCATAATAGACAGGTATAAAGTTCACTTGGTAGCTAAAGGTGTTAAGCAGCGCTATGGTGTAGATTATATGGCCACATCTAGTCATGTGGTTAAACTACTATAATAAGACTTATACAATCTATTGTTGAAATTAGCGCATATTGTTAAATGCAGGATTGTAAAACACCCACTGGAACCCGGTTTTGGGTGTGGGTGACAATCTCTTTTGTTCCTCCTCTCTTTGTTTTGAGTTTCTATATGGTATCAGAGCCACAAACTCTATGGAAAGGCAAGGCATGTCACTCACTACAGGTTCCACCAGCGTCAGCTCTGGCTTTACAACAACTGGCTTGCTTCTATCCCCATCCTTTTTGCACATCATCAACGTGAAGCTCTCTAAGGACAACTATCTCCTGTGGTGAGCGCAGTTCATACCTTATCTTCATAGCCAACAACTGCTAGGGTATGTTGATGGAACCATTGTTGCACCTGAGAAGCTGATTTCCCATACGACAGAGTCTGACGCTATGCTGGTTGTCAACCCAGAATATCAAGCATGGCTACAACAGGACCAACTGGTCCTTAGTGCCTTGTTGTCCTCCCTATCCAAGGAGGTTCTGACGTGCATTCTCCTCCTCACGGCTTCACGCAACATATGGGCTGCACTAGAACACAAGTTTTCCTCAGGATCACGTACAAGAATCATGCAGATTCAATGACGGTTGGCAAACGTACACAAAAAGGATGATGAATATATTGGTGACTACTTTAACAAAGTGAAGAGTCTCATCGACACATTGGCATCAGTCAACAAACCTCTCCTTGATGAAGAAGTGATCTCCTACGTGCTTGTTGGCCTAGATATAGAGTATGACTCTTTGGTCACTTCTATTACTACCAGGCCCGATGAGCTCTCCCTCAATGAGCTGTACGCACACATGGTCAACCATGAGATGTGTCTCCACTACAACAATGTTGCTTTTCAAGCTCTTGGTGGTTCAGCCAACCTTGCATCAATTGACAACAAGGGTGGAAGGTCGAACTACCATGGTCGTGGATGTGGTCGCATCTATGGAGGACCACCGTGCACTGGCGGCCAAGTAGAGGCCAGGAAGTAATGCTCAAATGAAGGGATGTCTGTCTGTCAGGTCTGTGGAAAGCAGGGCATGTCGCTATAAAATGCTACCATAGATTTTACCATTCTTATCAAGCCGAAGAGGGTCATGTGCAGCAGCTGCGTCGTACTCCGTCAACACCAACTGGTATTTTTATTTAGGAGCAACCGATCACATCACCAGTGAATTAGACAAGCTGAGCATCTAGGAGTGATACCATGGCAAGGATAAGATCCAAACTGCCAGTGGTTTAGGTATGGCTATTCAACATGTTGGTCATTTTGTATTTTGCACTTCTACTTATCCTTTGCGTCTAAACAATGTCCTTCATGTTCCACAAGACAGTAAAAAACTCATCTTTGTCCAAAAGCTTGCTTATGATAGCAATATTTTCTTTGAATTTCATCCGAGTTTCTTTCTTGTTAAGGATCAAACCAAAAGGAAAGTTCTCCTTAGAGGTGAGAGCAAGGACGCCCTATACCCTCTGTCCTTGAACCATACTCCTTCTGGGAAGACCATCCTTTCTAGTGTCAAGCTCACACTCGAGAGATGACATTCATGCCTTGGTAATCCATCCTTCTCCATAGTCTTTCGAGTTATTGAGTCCAAAAATCTTTTATGTTCAGCAAAGTCAAATAAAAATGTGTGGGATTCATGTCAAAAATCAAAGAGTCATCAATTATATTTTCATTCTTCCAATAATATTATTGTAGCTCATCTTGAATTTGTTCATTCAGATGTTTGGGGCACTGCTCGTACATCTATGGGTGGCTATAAATATTATGTAAGTTTCATAGATGCCTACAATAAATTTACTTGGGCATATCTTCTGAAGCGCAAATTTGATGTCTTAAACATTTTCATCCAATTTCAAACCCTTGTAGAAAGACTACTGAACAAGAAAATAATTAGTGTTCAAATGGACTTGGGTGGAGAGTATAAAAAACTCAATACCTTTTATATATATATAATTGGTATATCACATTGTGTGTCTTGCCACACATCAACAGAACGGATCGGCGAAATGAAAGCACCGACATGTTATCAAAACTGGGCTTTCTCTTCTTTCAAGTGCCACCGTTTCTCTTCATTTATGGGATGAAGCTTTCCAATCAGCTTGCTTTCTCATTAATCAGCTTCCTAGTAGAGTCATTAACAATGACACAACTCTTGAACGTCTTCTAGGTTCTAAGCTTGATTACAACATGCATCACACTTTTGGTTGTTTGTGTTGGCCTAACCTTCGACCCTATAATAATCACAAACTTCAATTTCGTTCCTAACAGTATGTGTTCATTTGTTATAGCAATTTACACAAAGGCTACAAGTGCTTAAATCCTTCCACGGGACGAGTTTACATCTCTCACAATCTAGTCTTTGATGGGAATGTTTTTCCTTTTGCTAAAAATAACTACACCGAGTCATCATCTCGATCTTACACTTAGTCCTCAATTCTTCTACCATCATCATTTCCTGTTCATGACCAACTATTGGATAGTTGTACTCCTATTTGTGCAATCTGATCTCTCTAATGCAGGTATACCTCAGCAAGGGAGGGAATTTGATCATGTTGCTATTGTGCCATGTCCTATTGTGCCTCCTGCCATAGCACCAATTGGTGCTACCACGGCTGCCATGACAAACCTTGTGGCAGAAGATGGTGATGGAGCTAATGGTATTGATCCTATCGTGGCTGCGACACCTATGGAACCAACGCATGCCATGCAAACCATATTGCAAGACAACATCTGTATGCCTAGCCAACGTACAGATGGTACTGTTTCCTACAACACTGGATGACGATGACGTGATTTGGTGAGCTATATTGATGAAGGTACAAAACCTACAAACCATCTTGATGCAGTCGAAAAGCAAGAGTCTAGAACAAAACTTGGAGGTTGGTGCCAACAAAACAAGGAGCAAATGTGATCAATTGCAAGTGGGTATACAAGATAAAAAAGAAAAGCGGATGGTAACATTGATCGTTACAAAGCCCATTTTGTTGCAAAGGGGTTTAAGCAACGATATGTTCTTGACTATGAAGACACCTTCAGTCCAGTTGTGAAGCCAACCACTACATGACTCGTGCTCTCAATTGTTGTGTCAAGAGGTTGGGTGCTTAAATAATTGGACATTCAGAATGCTTTCTTGCATGGTTATCTAGAAGAAGCGGTATAGATGAAACAACCGTCTAGGTATGAAGATGACAGTCATCCAAGCTATATTTGTTGGCTTGACAAGGAGTTATACGGTCTTAAATAAGCACCTAGAGCTTGGTAGTCACGGCTTAGTCAGAAACTTCAGGAGTTAAGTTTCTCTCTGTCCAAAATGGACACATCACTGTTCATATTCAATCAAGCCAACATCACCATATATATGCTCATTTATGTGGATGATATAATTGTGGCAAGCTCCTCCTCACATGCTATAAGCTCCCTACTAAATTAGTTAAAGGATGAATTTGTAGTAAAAGATCTTGGTAATCTCAACTTCTTTCTTGGCATTGAGGTTATCCAGTGATAGAATGGAATAGTTCTCATGCAAAGAAAGTATGCGCAAGAACTTCAAAAAGCCAACATGGAGAACTGCAAGATAGTCTCCATGTCCATGGCTGCATTTGAACGGTTGTCAAAGGAAGAAGGAGAACCATTGACTGTTGCTGAGGCATCAAAGTAAAGGAGTATGGTGGGAGCCTTACAGTATCTGACCCTTACTAGACCGGATGTTTCTTACTCGATTAATAAGGTTTGTCAATTATTATCTGCACCAACTAACAACCACTGGACTGCTGTCAAAAGGATACTAAGGTATCTAAATTTCACTGCACTAACCGGCTTGGAAATTTAGAGGTCAATCTCAATGTTGCTCAGTGCATTTTCCAATGTCGATTGGGCAGGATGTCCTAATGACAAATGATCAACAAGAGGATATGTTGTGTTCTTCGGGTCCAACCTGATTTCATGGAGTTCACAGAAGCAAAATACGGTGTCACGATCAAGTACGGAGGTAGAGTATAAGTCCTTAGCAAATGCTATAACAGAACTTGTTTGGGTTCAGTCATTGCTAAAGGAACCTGGCGTGTTTCAATCACGACCACCCAGCATATGGTGTGACAACCTAGGAGCAATCTACCTTTCGTCAAATCCGATTTTCCATGCATGATTGAAGCACATCGAGATTGACTTTCACTTTGTGCGTGAAAGGGTTGCTCAAAGGATACTTGAGATCGAGTTCATATCTTCAGAGGACCAAATAGCTGATATATTCACAAAGCCTCTTGGCAATCGACAATTTGCTAGTATAAAACGCAATCTCCGTCTTACATAGCAAGTTTGGATCAAGGGAGGCTGTTGAAATTAGTGCATATTGTAAAAGGTAGGATTCTATATCTTTCCATACCTATTGTAGACATAATCAACTGAAGATAGAAAGAGATTAGACATAATCGGCTGAAGATAGAAAGTTCATATCTTTGTTGTACGAACTACTATTTGTACTCCTGTAGCTAATACCGAACATCATAAGAGTATACAAAAACACCCACTGGGACCTGGTTTTGGGTGTGGGAAATAATCTCTTTTCCTTCTCCTCTCTTTGTTCTAAGTTTCTATATCTATTGCCGTGTCACAAGGATGGAACTTGTGACAAATTTGACGTCCAGAATGCCTTTTTGCATGGGATTTTACAGCAAGAAGTTTATATGCATCAACCTTGAAGGACCATGTGAGAGGGTCCTGGATTATGTTGTGATGTACCATTGCAATTGGGGAAGGTCAAAAAATTAATTTGCAAATTTATCAGAGTTTATAGGTTGCATGAGACATGTTACTGCTAACGTGGGTCAAATTGTGAAGAACTTGTGCCTGGAAATGATTTCTTTGTCTTTAGATGTGCAGGGTTGCCTGGAGTCAACCACGGTCAATGGCAAGGATCAAGGCTAAGCTCATGGAGGAGCTGAGGCCCAGAACGATCAAGGATGCCGAGTGAGGTGGTGATCTCAAGCATGGCACGAGAAAGGCGGGAAATGTTGAAGGGAAGTTCGAACGGCGGGATTGCACCACGTGGCTTGGTCGGTCCAAGTGAGGCGTGGTCCAGTGGAACCAGAATGGGAGAGACTTGCTGACGCGTGGCAAGCCAGTGGTGCATCTATACGTGGCAAGCATGACGATTGCTTGCAATGGATGGAGAAGACCGAGTTAAGAAAGGGTACTTTGGTAGTTTGATTAAAATACCAAAAACTACTTCGGAAGAAAACCGCGGCACTTGAGCGGCGTTTGGAAAGGCAGTTTAGGTCATGGAGAAGCTGGTATGATCAAGTTGGATCAAGGCTAAGGACTTAGCGGATTCGAGCTTATGCACTTTGAAAGGCGTGCATAAGAGTAAAAGTGTGAGTTAAAATCCGTGTGTGTGGTGTTATCGGGTTTTCCCCATTGTGCTAAGTGGATAGTATCCACTAAGGGTTGGATGTGGCTGGTTAGCCCATCTATTTAAGTGGTTGGGATGGAGACTTGTAGTCATCCATCCAACCATCCTGTCTTGAGACCTAGGGTTCATGAGTTCTAGGGTTAGGGTTTGAGAGAAGTTGAGAGCTATGGTGTGCTCTCTTGTCATTCAAGTGGAGTGACTGTAAAACCCTCATCCTCAAGTAGCAATACATCAATCTTTGTTCATCTCAATGGATCTCTTTTGTGTTGATTGATTTGCTCTTGATTTGGTTGGTTTTTCGCCCATCTCTCTTCCCTTCTTGATCTTGTTGTGCCAAGGACATGTAAGAGATGGAGATAACCTCTGAAAATCAATCTCCACCCATCTAGGCACTTTCATGGCAAGATTCATGAAGAAACCCGGTTTTTCCTCTCTTTTGCCCCTCCAAGTGATTTCTTGATTCAGCTGTTTTTGCCTCGATTTCTTTGGTGTTCTTGCTTGCTATGATATGGTGGAACATATCTATATCCATCTTGGCCATTATACATCCACGAGCAAGTCATAATCACCATCTTCGGTTTTTGCCCCTTTTTTGTGCAACTTTCCCTCAAAGAGGAAAATGTCATAGCTTTGGCAACGATTTTCTCGATCGTTGAATGGAATAAGTTCCTGACATCCAATAGAGGGTGCATTACAAATTTCAAGTTATTTGAAGCTTTGGTTTGAGAGTTAACTCAATTTTTGGTTTTGACCCGATTTTGGTGCACTAGAGCTTCATGAACCAAAAGATCCAAATTCTCTCAAGTTCTTTAAGATTTTTCTATTGGGATAGATTCCTAAAGTCATGATATAGCCTTGGGTTAAGTTTCAAGTCATTTGGACTTATGGATCAAAAGATTCATCGTTTTTCGGATCTCAAATAGTGCTGGAACTAAATTGTTTAATTACTGTTCATTTCCTGAAAATACTGTAGCAATACGATTTCTTTTGGTTTTTTGGCTTCATGATCTTCGTAGCTTCTCATAGCTATTGGAGCAAAGAGTTGGTGAATATGTTGGGAAAAATTTGAAAGCACCATTCACCCCCCTCTGGTGCCATACCGGTCCTACAAGTGGTATGAGAGCCCGATTATCTCTTCTAATAGATTTTAACCGGTTTTAGGAGCTGTGGCATCGGACAAGTATTCTATCAAGCCACCTATGTTCGATGGAGTCGATTTTTCTTTTTGAAAGGCTTGTATGAATGCCTACATCGAGACTCAAGAGCACTCAATTTGGCTTAAGGTCAATAATCCTTATGTAGTGCCAACCAATAAGGATGTGATCTCACCTGATGTGGAGGCAAATAGCAAGGCTCAAAATTTTTTGATTCAAGGGCTTAGTCGATCTGAGTTTGAGCGTGTCACTCACTTGAGGTCTGCTCACGAGATCTGGAAGACCCTCGCTGACTACCATGAGGGCTCTACCTCGATCAAGGAAATGAGACAGAACCAACTTGTCGATGTTTTAGAACCGATCTTACGTAAAGATTGTTTGATTCGGGGGGTCTCCACAATTGATCGCATGCACGAAGAAGACACGGGATTTTTATACGTGTTCGGGCCTTCTCCGTGAGAATAACAACCCTACTCCTGTATCTTGTATTTGCTCTTTGTATTACAATCGAATAAGTATTTTTCTAACTGTTCTCCAAAGAAGGCTCTATTTCTTCTTTCCCCCAAGCCTCCCCCTCTATCTCTAACAGATACCTATTTATACTAAGCAATAGTGAACGTTGTCCTTCCAGGCTAATTAGTCGCTCATTATTATGCAATAATGAGAGTAATTACCGAGTAGTAACCTCCCATGCTGTCAATCGCCACGCCATGAGATAGTGGGAATTATCTACGCTTATGTCGTAGATAATCGCGATTTTGACCGCTTAGATTCTCACTGCTTAATGGGCCACAAACGGGTGGGTCCAGAAGTCGTGAGGAACCCGTAGCGTGCCCCGATCAGAAAAACTTACGACCGGACATACTCGTGAACGATCATACCATAGTCGTGAAGAGCTTACGACTAGGTAGTAGTCGAACGATTATACCATGGTCGTGAAGAGCTTACGACCGTGGGTAGTCGTAGGGATTATACCGTGGTCGTAGCGCAGCTTACGACAGGGGTAGTCGAGGGTAGCCTACGACTTCGACTAGTTCTTCCCTTTGATATTTAAGGGGTATGTCTTATGACGCCATATTTCTTGATTATGGAGTAAATAAATGTGGATTATTTAGATCCTCGCCATTTAGCCCCCACTTCAAGTGAAAATAACTTACTTGAGTGAAGGGTCGTGACGATCCTTTGACCACTAAGGGTCGTTAGGAAAACGTTGAAGGAAAACTCTTCAACCCTTGTTTCTCTCACCAGAATATGCTTGATCGAGGTAATTGGTTTAAGGTTGTCACGACTACGAGATGTCTTACGACTTCAAGCCGTCAGAGCCTTAAAACCGAAATAAGGTTTTCCGGTTGGTCTTTCACTTGACCCGGGTCAAGATGGTAATTTCACTTGAGGTGTGAAAAGGTGTCTTGGGACTTTCCATAGGCGTGAAAAAGCCTGTCTGCTGAAACGATTCACGAAGCGGTGGCGATCGTTGGGATTCCGCGACGTTTCATCTCAATCTGCGGTTATAAAACGGGCCGCAGGGAAGAACTTAGGTTCTTACCTTTTACCCAACGATCTATTGCTTTCTTGTTTCTTCCGCCACGGTGACTCCGCACATTTTCTTGAAGCTTTCCAACCTTAAATCTTCTCGTTCTGAGAGAAAATGGCCAGGATTGTCTCCGAATGGGCCGAGTCTGAGATGGACGATGCAAAATGATCGCGAGTCGCCGAGAAGATCCCGAGGGTCTTCGTGACTTGGATTGCGCGAATGGGCGCATTGGCCTTCGGGAGAGGTAGGCCAAATTCGCCTTCGGGCTTCTCGTGAGTGTGGCCTTCGATTGCCTACTCACCCTTTCCTCACGCTCATTTCGAGCACTTGTGTGGAATTAGTGAACCTTGGTCCTAATTCCATCACGATGTTAAGTGTATTCGTGTACTTGTGTGAGGCCTACCTAGGATTCCGGACCTCGAGCTGCTCCGAGATATTATGGAATGGCTCGTCTGCGATCGCCGGTAGTCGTGGTCCAAGCTCCATGACAACAAGTCGAAGGAGTATATTCAGATGTTTACCCTGGCCGTCCCGGCCGGGTTGGAAGAAGAGGTGGTTCTCATCGAGGTTACCCAGAAGATAGCCTCGCTCGCTGGACGTGCCGCCGGCGATCTTCTTCCGGGACTCGACTCCAGCATCTCGACCGGATAGCCCCTATATTCAAGCTATCAAAGACTTGAAGTCGGAGGGCTCACGGTTGGCACGTGGTGAAGGACTTCATCACGCGCCGAATTAGTTCTTTGAAGACAAGGGCCCTCCCATGTGGAGGTATCAGAAAGGACGACCCAACCAGTGACTACAAGGACGGTGAGTAGAAAGACTTACTCTTTGGTTTTATCCTTGGTTAACCCCGATTTAGTCTGCTTAATCGTATTGTCCATATTCCCGCATCTTTTGCAGCGGAGGTTGACGCGACGTGTCCGCTCATCTGCGAAGCATCCGACGAATATGGCGTTCCTCAAATCCTCGCGGTTTTGACCACGAGAGGAGAAAGAAAGGCGCCAAAGGTAATCAAATGACTCGCCTTTAGGTGTTTTATTGTCGAGAATAGTATACGACTAGCTGATTTGTCGCAGAAAAACTTACGATCGGTACGATCAGAAAAACTTACGACCGGATGTAATCGTAGAATAACTTACGATTAGACAATGTCATAGAAAACTTACGACTTAACGTGAATCGTAGAATGACTTACGATTAGATAATGTCGTGAGAAATACTTATAATTTTTGAGTGATCATACGGACCACTTTCTCCTTCTTCAACGTAAAGTTGGCATGGAGAACCGCCGAGACGACGAGGAAGTCGAGCTGGTGGTTGTAGGGCGACTACGCAGACGAGTCGCCAAGTCCTCCATCTAAGAAGCGACGGTAAAAGTCGCGACAAGAGGGTTCGAGTTCGCTCCTCCCGCTCCTTTTGCTAAGTTTGCCGCAGATCTAGCCGCGCAAGAAAGAGAGCGTAAGAAGAGGCTTTGCCCTTGCGCAAGGTCCCCAAAGTTAAGGTACCTTTCTACTACGATGACAAGTCCTTCGCAGCTTCGCTTCGCGCTTTATAAGACAATAGAAAAGGAGATCCGAAGGAGTTCATGTCTTTTGTGAAGGAAACCGCTCCGGTGGAATCTGCCGTGGAAGCAAGATTCTCGTGGTGGTCGAGACCGATCTCGCCCACCCGAAGTCGGGAGGAGATGACTCTGTTGCCAGAGTGCATCTCAACCAATGGTGGTTGAGAAGAAGTCGAAGAAATCTTCCGCTGGAAGGTTGCTCCCAAATTTCGGGTTAGGTCCAGTAGACGTAGGTATGTAAAATAAAACACATAAGTGTAATGACTACTTACTGCTTTATTTGTTGGCTTATTGTTGCGCTTTGCGATTCTCACCCGGCGTCTTCAAATTTCGTGAACTCTCATAGAGGATCTCGTTATCACCCCTTCAACCGGCGGTGCGACAACGACAAGAGTCGAAGATCTAGCTCTCGCCCCCGCCGCAAAGAGGCCGCAGCTTGCCAAGTCGCTACGGCGGCCAATGATGTTGAAGTTGCTACGACATCCGGAGTCGTGAGAGATTGTGATGGAGGCCACACAAGCCTCGAGGAGGCACCAGAGACAGATGGCGCGAGAGCGCCGACCGTGCCGTCCAAGGAGGTCGTTGAGGATGTTCCTCCGGCCTCGGTGGAGTTCACGCCACGCAGTCGAGGAAGAGGAGTATTTCAACTTTGCTCACTTCTTTGGCCCTCGATCCATCGTAGGATCATCCGCCTACCGCCTCCCGCGATCGAGTTCCCCACTCCCAGAGCATTGTCAATTGCGGAGACGATTTGACAATGAACGACTTTGAAGGGGTATGGTGGAAGCGAGTCGAGGAGATGGATGAGTGAAGGATCCATCACGAATAGTCTCCATGTTTGCTTGGTCAAACATGAACGTAAGTATTTATCGATACTCACTTAGGGTTTTATCTCTTTATCTTATCGCTTTCTCTTTTTTTGAGAGAGCGTTGAGCAAGTCGCTACGATTTGCGAGTACAATCGCAACTTGTCAAGCTTCGACAAGAAAAGGCAACACTCGCGAACAAACAGAGAGGTGGTGAGTGACACTTCGTAACCGTTGTCGAGAAAAGCTTTGACTTATACTAGTCGTGAAAAACTTACGACTAGGGGTGGTCGAGAATAACTTACGACTACCCATTGGTCATAGAAATACTTATGACCACTTGTTTTTATGTCCGCTTTTTATCTTTACAGTTTAAGAGCGACTAAAAGACCTTGGTTGATTCGCCGACTTTGAAAAAGCCGAGTCAAAGAAGCTAAGGGACAAAGTCATCGACCTCAAGAAGCTCAGAGGCTAACTCGCAGCTAATCGGTTGCAGGGAAAAAATAAATAGTACGTATTACTACGATCGCTTCGATCTTGGTTTCGCATCCCTTGCTTTTTGAGCTCTTATTCTTTTGTAGAAAAAGAAGTCGAAAATAAGACCCTTCAGTCCAATATGGGGGCTCTCCGGACTGAGGTTAATGAGAAGACCTCCGTTGTCCGCGAAATCTCCCGGATCGCGAAGGAGAAAGACCAAGAGATTGAGAACTTGGGTTCTCAATTAGCTAGTAAGTAGAACTTTTACCTGCTATTTATTCATTCTATCTTCTCATAGAATCGTTTTTCTTATTCAATCCTCACTCTTATCAGACCGATTGACTGAAATAAAGCGACTCCATGAGGCTTCGACTTATTCCCAGGAGGAGACAAAATCAATGAAGATCAATCTTCAAGATAATATCTCACTTCTGAACAATGTACTGGATGGGCTTCGTGGGAGGGTTGTTCCTCGTGACGACACGATGGCCGCCATACGAAAGTGCCATTGGGGAACAAGTCGGTACTCGAACGAGATGATATCTACTCAAGGCCAATCGTAGCGATTCAATAAGGGAAGCGGTCAAAGGAGCCGTGAGTTTTATTTTAGCAAAACTCAAGGCCCGCGATCCTAACCTTAATCTTCATTCTGTTGAAGCGACTTGATCGCACCGAATCTGAAGCCGAGAAGCTGATCGAAGAGATGCAGTCGGTTGGCGAGAAGGTCGCGGAGGAGATGCAGATAGAATCTCCCTAGACAGAGTAGTCTTGTAATATATTCTTGTATAAACAAGTCTTTTTTGTGGTGACGCCTAAATATATGATCCTTTTTCCTGCAAATTATCTTGTAGAGTAAATAGTAACTCGTAAGATAAAAGAAGAAATAGTTAGACCAGATATGAGCGATTCCTCCTTCCTTCCGTATCTTTCCTGCGAATCATCTCATAGAGTAGTTAGTAACTCGTAGGATGATATCTTTAGAAAAATTAGACTAAGAAACGAGTCATGTTTATAACTTTATCCTAGTTCTCAGGCTACTTACTTAGTTTATTTTAATAAACTAGGTAAGTAACAAAGAAAGGGTTCTGAAAAGCAGAGGTTTGTCTGCCTTAGAGTTGTCAAATATCGACTTGTTTGCACTAGTCGAAAGAGTAGAAACAGATCGACGCTAGAAGTTCCCTCTAGTGGGCGTGACCACGTGCGAGAAAAAGGCTTCGACTAGGTGATGTTACCATCTCCACCAGATTAATTAACTCGATAACGACGACTAGAGCGAAACAAGCTTCTCGAGTACCTTAAGGATTCATTCTGCTACATTCATCTTCCGGACTTAGTTGTTTTGGCAAAGAAAAGTAGGAAACCGAGCGACATTAGGAAGTTCTGTCTAGTGGGCGTAACCACGTGCGGGATTGAGAGGCTTCGATTAGTGTGTTTCTTCCTTCGACTAGTAAAACTAATCAAGTTATTTGAAAAGGTAGCGAATGCATCTCAAAGAAAAGGTTACTCTTCTCGCTTATTTTTCAAATAAGCTAAGGTGATATGAATTCTCTTAACAACTTTCACCATTTTTCGAGCTCAATAAGCTTTGTAATCGATTGTTTAAGAATGAAGCGATATTAGGAAGCTCCTTCCAATGCAAGCGTAACCACATGCGAGAGGAGAGACTTGACTAAATGTATCGTCCTTTTGCTAACCATTGTACAGGAAGGATGAGAAGAAAAAAATGGTCGAAAGAATAAAAGCGAGATTCAAAATAGACAAAAAAGATAGAGAGAACCTGTTGCTTTATTGCCGTTGAAGTTTGTTACACATAAAATTTGTGAAACTGGTCAATGTTCCAAGAATTTGAGAGAACACGGCCGTCTTCCATTGCAAGTCGTACCGATCCCGGACGCGTTACTTCGACCACGGTGTAAGGACCTTCCCACTTGGGGGAAAGTTTGTTCCGATTAGACTGGGATTGGATAAGTCTCAATGCCAAATCACCTGCAACGAGGCTGCGAGGTTGGACCTTACGATCATAGTATCTGCGCAGGGCTTGTTGGTAGACTGCGAACGGAATAAAGCTTTGTTCTCTGTTTCTTGAGCGAGTTGATGTCGTGCGCTCAAGATGTTCTTGAGACGAGTCGTGAAACTTGTCGACTCTTTCTGACCTGATCTTAATTTCTGGAGGAAGCATGGCTTCGCACCAAAAACTAGAAAGAAAGGTGTTTCTCCGTAGCTCGGCTAGCTGTCGTACGAATTGCCCATAATCTGAAGGTAATTCTGTGCCCAAGCCCCGAGCGCTTTACCGGATCGAAGACTCGGTCTTGATTCCCTTCATTATCTAGCCGTTCGCTTCTCGATCGCTCCGTTGCTTTGGGGTGTCGCGCGGAGGCGTAACACAAGCGAGTTCCCAACTCGTCGCAAAATTCTGAAATTTTGCGCTTGTAAATTGTTTACCGTTATCCGTGATAATTCGACTTGGTACTCGGAATCGAGTGATCACACATCTCATCATGAACCGCTTTCTTGCTTCCGTTGTTATCCCATCCACAAAGTTCGCTTCTATCCATTTTGTGAACGTATCAATAGCCACAAACAGAACTCGAAACCTCCCGGAGCTCTGGTAACGGTCCTAGGATATCGAGACCCCAAGTTGCAAAAGGCCATGACAGAGAATTGTTTGCAACGCTGGTGGTTGGTGTATTTGCGGCTATGAAACCGACATCGTATACATCTTTTAACCATCTCCTTGGCATCGTAGAGGGTGTTGGCCAATAAAAACCTTGTCGGCTTTACCAACCATTGTTCAGAGGAAGCATGAGTTCCACTGTATCCTCCGTGTATGTCGTGAAGGAGTTTTAATCCTTCGCTTATGGAATACATCGCATGAGCACCCTTGAGTTCCTCTTTATAAAGAACACCTTCACCAAAGTATACATTTTGGCTTTTCGGGATAATCGATCCGATTCTAGATCGTCATCGATAAGGAACCCTCTTGAAGATACTCATAAATGGGCGCTATCCATGTATCTTCGCACTCTAGAGAGCCGTTTCTATAGAAGGTGTCTCCGTTAAATGACTATGGATTCGGTTCAAGTCGCCCAGAACACCCCTTTCGGTACTACTGGATCGGAGGAAGCTAGACGAGCCATTGGTCTCATGAGAAATTATCCTTCGGGGATAAATTGTACCTCAAAGCCCAAAAAGTGCTTTTCTAACTTTCGATTCGATAGGTACGGACATGGTCGAATTGGAGCACCGTACTCCTTCCGACTTGATTCACGACTAGCCGAGAGTCTCCTCTTCGAGCAATCGTCGAATCGAGTGTGCTGCAACTCGTATGCCGCCTAGCAAACCTTCGTACTCATCACGTTATTAGTGGCTCAAAGTTTAATTGTATGGCATACTTTAAGGTTTCTCCGGTGAGGAGATTCGGACCACCCGACCCCGAGCCACTTATCGTAGTGACCCGTCAAAGTACATCATCCATCGATCGTGGAATCGTCGGGGATCTGAACGAGTTCAGATTTGTCCATTCGCGACAAAGTCCGCCAAGATCCGGGATTTAACGCCATTCGACACGAAATGGATGTCGAACGCCCAAGTTCGTGACCATTTTGCCATGCGTCCCGCTGCTTCCCTATTCTGGAGGATCGCTCCCAAGGGAAACTCAGACGGCACAGCTAGTTTGTGCGTCTGAAAATAATGCCGCAGTTTCCTCGAAGACATGAGGAGGGCATAAAGAAGTTTTGAACTCGAGGTAACGCTCCTTGGTCCGTGCAAAACCTCACTCACGTAGTATCTTGGTCGTTGTATGTTCTCACGTTTACGCACCAAAGATCGCGCTTATCGCTCGTGGCGTGGCAGCTAGGTAAATTAAGAGCGTCTCTCCTAGCTTCGGGGAAACTAGAACAGGAGCACTCGTAAGATACCTCTTGACTTCCTCGAAGGCTAAGTTAGCCTCTTCTGACCATTCGAAACCTTCATGTTTCCTTAGAAGTTTGAAGAAATGCAGTCCTTTTTCTCCCAGTCGTGCTATGAAACGACTTAACGCCGCCATGCACCCTGTGAGTTTTTGGACTTCTTTTTTCGTGGTCGGGGGGCGCATCTGAGTGATGGCTTTGATCTTTTCGGGATTTGCTTCGATTCCCCGTTCAGAAACCAGAATCCAAGCAATTTTCCTGAAGAGACCCCGAACACACACTTCTCGGGATTTAGTTTCAATTGGTGTTTTCTGAGGTTGTCGAAAGTCTCCTGCAAGTCTGTGATATGTTCGAGTCGTTTGGTGCTTTTTACGATTAGGTCATCAACATAGGCTTCCAAATTTCGGCCTAGTTGAGGAGCGAAAGTCGCTTGCATCAAGCGTTGAAAAGAAGCTCCACATTTTTAGGCCGAATGGCATTTTGACATAGTAAAATACTCCAAACAGTGTAATAAATGCGGTCTTTTCTTCATGATACGGGGGAGGCCCGATCTTCTCAGTGAGAAACCGTGGATAGTTGATGGCAGTGACGATGTCGCTAGTTGAACACTCGCGCCAATGCACGAACCCTCAACTCTTGAATACGCCCACAACACACCGGGTAGTTGTTCGTCGTGAGACCACGAGCAGCATTTAACGCCAAGTCCCCGATTCCCAATGGAGCAGCGACTTGACCTTGGATTGCGAACAAAACAAATGGATCGCCTAATTTCTCTCAAAGTCCTCGCATGAACTCAGTGTCGAAAGAACAAGCAATAGCTATGTTTCAATCTTATGCATAAACCGGTCTACCTCTATGGTGCGCCATGGGGGTTTATATAGCCTCCCACGCAAGCACAAAACTCGGATGAACAAGAATCGAGTGCTCTGATAATTCGAGTCCGACATCGCTCATTTGCTACGATAATCCGAGTCCGATTCGTTTCACGTGAACGATAATCCGATTCAAAAACGCCTTACTTTAATTTGGAAATTTAAACTAGTCTCCTCTCGGTTTCCCTTGTATTGTGAGCTTTCCTTCTCTTAGCTTGCGCGAATTTGTTCGATGCACTTGATGCTTCTTTGATGCCAATGTAACCCTTGTTGCCATGTCACCATATGTCTTTCTTGACCGCCCGCATGTGCTAGGGTTTTATCCTCGAGAGCACGCCTCTCGTTGGCCACATGGGTTTCTTCTCCCTTGTTGGCCGCATGTGTTTCTCCTCCATGAATTTGTTCCGCCTCCCTCTCCTCCCTCTCGGTTCCAAAGTCTTTAAATTTGTTAAACCTGAGAATGCACCAAGTATTACTTTAGGTAGTAACCAATTCTCATTGGCAACAAAAGGAAATTCATTAAGAAACAAATGCACCTGTTGTTTGAGAAGTTTAGCTCCTGCTTCATGAATAACCTCATAAGTAGTAGGGATATCCTCATCATCCTCCCTTTCTTCAAGAAAAGCCGTCCTCGGCTTTTGATAGCTGAAGATGTGCTAGACAAATAATACAACGTATATGCATGGTATATATATTTGTCATCCAAACTCCTTTAAACAGCACATGATGATTTCTTTGAAAGTGTAATAAACAAAAAGAACAACGTATATCGTGGTATATGTATGCATCAATTGTTGTGACATTCTCGTTGTTGCACAAAATAATTAGGATCATAGCAGCCATAGGATGTATTTGATATATACATTGCGATACTTTCACCACATCATTCTCCTCCCATGAGAAAAATCGTCCTCGACTTTGGTAAGTACATGGACAAGATATAAGAGGACCCACTAGATCAAGTTGTTCAAATATTGGAGAGAAAATTTTAGTTTCTTCCATGCTTCAACTCGACTACGTTGTTTACATGTATAGGAGAAACAAGTAGGCATCATATTGCGTTCTAAACAATAGGCACTTGTATTAAAATCCATCTCAAAATGACCATGATATTTCTCAATAGATGGTTTCATAAAACATGCAAGTTTAAATCGTAAAGATTATCACAGGTAATGCATATTCGATAAACATAGAACTTGTCATCTACACCATAATCTCCAATCAAATTGAATGTATATGTGTAGGCATAAGTACTAACGAGTGATTTTAAACATGAAACTTTAGCAAGATTCTCAATCACACTAGATAGCTCTCGATGAACATCGAACATGATATAGTATAAAAGATCATCAAAAGATATTCTAGTAAGAACGTCCTATGGGTAATCAATTCCACATTATGTAAATTAGCGTACAAATTTCAGAACATGGAATATTCAAAGGAACACTAGAGATCGAACTCAGACGACCTCTTCTTGATGAGTATGCAATTCAACACCATTACTTATTACCTTTACCATCCTCCTCGGTTGTTGTAGGTGTTGTAGATATCAAATCATCATCATGAAACCATTGGATCGCAAGCACTCTATCCCCACCGTGGTTATCTCCCAGTCTTTCACGTCCAACGGTGCCGGTTGTTCAACTTTCAACTCATTTTCTTTAATATCAACTCGCACAATGTGAGAAACAACACTAGAAGTAGAAAATAAATCGTGAATTTAGTAGTAACCTCACTTGTGACTATCATCTACTTCTCTCTTTCTCATGGTGCATCTTTCTCACACTCAATAGAGATGCTCTCAACCTCACATATGGTGGAATCACACACTCACTCTTTTATCATTCTCACTCAATTTGGCTATGTGGCACTCATTCTCATATGGGTTTGGATACATCCCGTCCCCAAAGATTGTGGGTCAGCAATTGAGCAATTACCAGAACTACAAACTCTTCATGAAGCAATGTGGCAGCACTACACTAAACATGTACCGAAGGGAATGTCCCATGCTCGGTCGCCCTCACATGTGATATACTAGCGGCATTTAAACCTTTTCGTGGACAAGTCAACTTGTCAAGTAGAGAACGCTTGTAGTGGCGGGTACAAAGCGTGCCCGAAATGTTTGCTTCATCCGCTCCCACGTGATAATCGGCAATTCATGGCGCTCCATACGCTACGAATAAACCGCTCCCACCAATGTGTGGCATAATCGGTAAGCCACTAGACGCAAGTAAGAGCTTCCTCTCATTGGTATAGTTGTGCATCCGAAATAGAGTATCAATTTCTAGCTCCCAAGTGAGATATTCTTGTACATCATGCGACCAATTTAAAATATAGGGATAGAAAATTTGGGCTTATCGTGAAAATCCTTACGATGCACGTTTGGTTGATTGAACATGGCGTGCGGCTCAAGAAGTTGTTGTTGATGTCCGTGCGTAGTTGCGTAACCTCCTCTCGAGGTTGTTCAATCCAATCGAACGGACCCGAGCTCATCGCGCACACCATTATCACGATCATGAAGTTGCTTTTGTAGCGTCCCACACAACCGTGTATACTCCGTCCACGAATCGTGGATTCTCCCGATGAACCGACATGGATACAACTCACAAATAGCAAACGAAATTATATCCGGGTTAGTAAAAAAACTTGCTCTCTCGCTGCAACTCACCGTCACGAACACAAGACAAGCTACTGTTCCAAAGTGAATCAAGGACGGCAAATCGACAGTTTGACAATGAAACGACCTTAACCCGTAATGTATGAGCGTAACCAAGAGCAAGGGAGTACACAAACGGGTGTAGGTGGAGCTCGGACAGTATGTGTATATCCTATGCAATCGATATTCAAGGTATTGTAAAGCTAAGTAATGATCCAAGCTAGAGTATTTTGCCTATGTCTGATCCAAAGGTTTAAGCGAAGTGTATGAACGCACAAACAAAGATAAATGTGACTTAATGCAAACAAAGGAATGAGCTAGTGAGAGACAAACTGAAATTGAGATGAAAACTAGCCTGTTTTGCACCAAGTACTATGAGAGACGCTAGCCAATTGCAAAGATATCAATGTTAGGGCACAAGATTGCTCAAATAGATTAAATACACAATCTGAAATTGTGGACTAAGGTTTACTCTTCCCAATTTCGCCCCTTTTTGTTTGTTTTTTTTCAAACCGCATGAACAAAGCTCTTAGCCCTTCGGCTATTAAGGAAACCGAAAGGAAAAAATTTGGTACTAGTATTTGCGTGGTTTGATCTTTTTGTTTTTTTAATACCTTTTCAAGCCGTGGCTTTTCTTGTAACCAGCGCTTTTTCCTCTTTTCTTATTGCAATGGCCAAATAGGGTTTGCTCCTCTCTTGATTGCACAAGTCTCACAATTCAACAACGTGTAAATAAACCAAAGAACAAACCCTAGTGCAATGTACAAAAGCTAGTCTCAAGGATGAAAGGATATAAGTGAAGCTCAAGAAACCCAAAGTGTTTGATGCGCTATCTCTTTTTGGGTGCTAATTGAGGAGTTCAATCGGCAATTTGAGTACGGTTTATGTGAACACAACGATTAAGCAACGCAAAAAGGAACACATGGATCGGCACTAAAAACAAAAACTCTAATGGATGAAAACTTAACTAAACGCACAAGAAATAACAGACAAACTACGGTTTTGGTATTGCAATTTTCGGTTTATTGGGCGATAGGATAGAAAACGAATCTAACTACGGGTAAAGAAATTCTCAGGTAAACCTAGAATCGATACCATATGATACGGGAGGCCCGATCTTCTCGGAGAAACCGTGGATAGTTGATGGAAGTAGACGATGTCGCTAGCTGAACACTCGCGCCAATGCACGAACCTCAACTCTTGAATACGCCCACAACACACCGGTAGTTGTTCGTCGCGAGACCACGAGCGACGAACGCCAAGTCCCCGATTCCCAATGGAGCGACGGCTTGACCTTGGATTGCGTAACAAAACAAATGGATCGCCTAATTCTCTCTCAAAGTCCTCGCATGAACTGCGGTGTCGAAAGAACAAGCAATAGCTATGTTTCAATCTTATGCATAAACCGGTCTACCTCTATGGTGCGGCCATGGGGGTTTATATAGCCTCCCGAGCAAGCACAAAACTTCGGATGAACGAAGAATCGAGTGCTCAGAGTAATTCGAGTCCGACATCGCTCATCTGAAGATCCGAGTCCGATTCATCGTTCACGTGAAACGATAATCCGATTCAAAAACGTCTTACTTTAATTTGGAAATTTAAACTAGTCTCCCTCTCGGTTTCCCTTGTATTGTGAGCTTTCCTTCTCTTAGCTTGCGAATTTGTTCGATGCACTTGATGCTTCTTTGATGCCAATGTAACCCTTGTTGCCATGTCACCATATGTCTTTCTTGGCCTTGCATGTGCTAGGGTTTTATCCACGAGAGCACGTTCCTCTCGTTGGCCACATGGGTTTCTTCTCCCTTGTTGGCCGCATGTGTTTCTCCTCCATGAATTTGTTCCGGCCTCCCTCTCCTCCCTCTCGGTTCCAAAGTCTTTAAATTTGTTAAACCTGAGAATGCACCAAGTATTGCTTTAGGTAGTAACCAATTCTCATTGGCAACAAAAGGAAATTCATTAAGAAACAAATGCACCTGTTGTTTGAGAAGTTTAGCTCCTGCTTCATGAATAACCTCATAAGTAGTAGGGATATCCTCATCACTTCATCTTCTCGATGCATACTGATCTGATGATAACCAGAGTATGCATCTAGAAAACTCAACATTTCACATCCTGCAGTAGAGTCAACCAGCTGATCGATGCGAGGTAAAGGGAAATCATCTTTTGGACAAGCTTTATTAAGATCGATGAAGTCTACACACATACGCCATTTGCCGTTAGACTTTCTAACCATTACAGGTTGGCCAACCACTGCAGGTGGTTGACTTCTTATAAAGCCCGCTTTAAGCAACTTGTCCAGTTCGACCTAATAGCATCTCGCCGATCAGGGGCAAATCTCCGTAACTTTTGTTTCTGGTAGTTTATCGACCGTAAGGCTAGCACTGCTCGATCACATTCCTTGGGACTCCGGCATGTCGGATGCTTGCCACACAAAGACATCGGCGTTTACGGAGGAAGGTGATGAGGGCGTCTTCCTATTTAGGGTCGGAAGAATCCCAATGCGAACAGTCTTGAGGGCTCCTCTGCGTCCAGAGGAACCTCTTTGACCGGGTCGTTCGGCTTAGGTGCACTTTAGGCTTCACTTGCTAATCGAAGGCTAACTTTAGCCTCGAGTTGGTAGTTGTCCAACCATCTCAAGGAAACGACGGTCGCAGAATGCGCCATCTTCTTATCACAATATATTGTGATCACTCCTTTGGGACCCGGCATCTTAAGACATTGGTACCCATAGTGAGTAGCTATCAAAATTTTTGCGAGTAGGTCGTCCGAGTATGGCGTTATATCTCAAATGTCGAAATCGACTACATCAAAGGAGACTTTCTCTCCTAAAATTGCTTGGTGATCCAAACGTTAAAGGAAGAGAAATCTTCGCCAATGGGTTTGGTCGAAGACCCCTGCACGATTCCATGAAATGAATATCGTGCATCGGTCTTACCTTTGTCCCGGTACTTGCATCTCGTCCAGGTACTCGTGAAAAAGATATTTAACGACTTCCACCATCAACTAAAACTCGATTGACTCGACAATTGTTGATGGTGGGTTCGACTACTATCGAAATCGACACGGTCTAGTCGGTTGTATCGGACAATCACCTTTCTCGAAAGCAAAGGTGATTTCCGACCACTTCGTAATTTATTGACAAGAGGAGAGTCGATTGTGTTTACCTCACGTTCGATCGCCACCGTCTTCGTGATTCGTGTCTGAAGACCCCATAGATGTGATCAATGGTGTCTTTGCGGGTCTGAACGCATCTCCTCATCGTCCGACTCCTTTTGTCCACCGGTTTGGCCCAATTGTTCAAGAATAGGAAGTGGCCCTTTGCGAATAATAGTCCTCGAGTTTAGTAAGAAAACTCGCGATTCTGAGTCATGCCCTTCTTTTTATGAAAAGGACACCACACAGGTTTGTCGTTTCTCCGATCTTGGTGTTTACCTTTACTTGATCGGGATTTTGCTTGGGGTTGTGTGGCTCCTTATCGCTACGGCTAGGACCTCCTTAGAACCGGCATCCGAGATTTTTGACTTTCGCTTTGTTCTTAGATTTCCTAGCCTTTTATCCTTTTCTTACCACTTTCGCTTGCCGCGAGGATGCCATCTTTGAGATCGATGGTATTGTTCCATTCGACCGCAAAGAAGAATCGCATATCTATCGACCATCTCAAAGAGCTCAGGGACGGTGGCAGGTGGATGTAAGACGATGTCCTCTGTTATTCTTCTGCTACGGACTCCCTGTTTGAAAGCCCTGATCACAGATGAGTCAGAAACTTCCGGAATAGAGTTTGAACTTTGGTAGCTACGATGAATTGTCGTAGCGTTTCATGGTTGTTCTGTCTTATCCAAAGGCGAGTCATCCTCCTTTCTCGGCGATTGTAAGTTCCCCTGAAATTAGCCGCGATGAATCACGAGGTGTTGCTACGAGTAGATCGACTCAAATGGTTGGTTTAGAAGCCATGATCGCGTCGATCCTTCGAGCCACAACGGGAAGGTAATTCGCCATGACATGCTCTCCTCCTCCGCAGCTCGGATAGCTGTAGTGTAGATTTGGAGGAACTCGATGGGGTTTTGAGTTCCATCGAATTTCTCCATATTCGTCGGTCGAAATCGAGGCGGCCAACGAACCGCTCGAAGGTCAGGCGAGAACGCCCGACATCCCGAGATAACCTCTTGTCTTCTTTTTGCAGAAACGAAGGGTTAATGTCGTCGGGCGATCGAACTCGTCGATGCCCAGCCATGGGGGGACTAGGCCTATATTAGGCCTCGACCTTCTGAGGAAAATACTCGCTCGTCCCGCTTGCCGCGTGCGTCGTGCATTGAAGTGGTGAAAGATCACCCCTCCCGTTGGCTTGTGGCATTTTTCTCATGTCGAGAGAACGACATGAGGGAGATGTTGGAGATATGCCCTAGAGGCAATCATATTGATGATGATATTTCATTGTATCCATGATTTAATAAATGTTCCTTGAATATTACCTTTGTGTTGATTAACAAGTATGTGACTTGTTTGTGAAACTCTTTACTTGTATGGTTATTCTAAAGTTGTCCCTAGTCGGAGTTCATGTGAGGACACACGTGAATGATGGATTAGCACATGTATCGGTTGATGACCATGTTTCACGAGTCATAGACATGGAGATGTCAAACCAATAATGTGGACACATGTTTAGAACATGGGGTTGGACCGACCCAACATGAGACATAGTAATTATTCTTATGGTTCTCTCTACACAATGTATGCGCTTGTCCTTAGACACTAGATTGTCGCATGTACTTGAGATGTGAATCGACCTACTTAGGGCTATCAAACGCTACTCCGAACTGGTAGTTATAAAGGTAGCTTTCGGGTTTGTCATGAAGCATCTTTGCGAGGCATGGTCGGGCGAGATGGGATTTGCCCTCTCACCCGAGAGATATTTCGGGCCTCGGTGATCGGATCCGAAATGCATGGCCATGCTACTTAAGGTTAAGAGTTAACCTAGTAAGGGATTCCGATCACGGATCGAAAGAGTGGTCAGCTTGGGCTCGACCAATATCGTGAGGCAAAGGGATTGGCATGTACATAACGTTGTGATGGTTAGTCAGATATGATCTTTACGTATGTTTAGGAGTTGGCACGTCTTGCTAGAGGCCGCTACCAACTATTGACCAAGTATGTGTACTCGCGTCATGTCTAAACATATGTGAACCATAGGTCACACACTTGAGGTTGAAGCCTAATTCGGATTGGATCCGAATTAGATCGGGTATTGAGTCCTAATGGGCCTCTATTCGTAGAAGCCCATTATAAGGACGTCTATAAAAGGAGGCGGCGGCGCACTGGTTGAGGTTGAGTTTTTCGACATCCTCAAACCCGCCGCCACCCTCCGACGCCCTAGTCGCTCGCGCGATCTAGTAGTCCGGCGTGCGTCGCTTCCTCCGTGCGTGTGGATACCTTTGAAGCGCCGCATGCGTGGCGTTGGGACGAACCGCAAGAAAGGAGTCAGACGTGGGGCGCCACGGCGAGGGCGCAGGAAGTAGTACGACTACTCTACCCGACGTCTTGCATCAACTTGGTACGACTACATCGCCTCGACGCATCAACTTCCGCACTCGCGTCTGAGTGGTAAGACCGTGATCTATAATCGCAGTGATCTTGGTTTCTGGTAGAATTTTTAATTTGCGCTAGTGTAGCCTACCCGTTTCCTACAAAGGGTATCGAGGCGGTTCTTTGTCATGTTATAGGTTCGGGTGATTTGCATATGGCGATATGTAAATCGGTATGATCGATGTGATCGATTGTATAGTTCGTAATGGATTGATCCGCTTCGTGATCATCTTTGCTAAGGTCGTGAAACAACATACCTACCGGTCGGATTCGCCATCGGGTAGACGGTGACACGTAAACCGCTTGCGAATGCGAAGATCAATATGATTGATCGAATCGAACCTAGATTAATAATCGATGTACCGTGATCATGTCGCTAAGGTCGTGAAACAACATACCCTACCGTCGGATTCGCCATCGGGGTGACGGTGACACATAAAACCGTTATGCATGCGAAGATCGCACAAATTGGTCGAATCGAGCGTGAGTCGATTTGTGGTAAATATGATTTGCCGATCAAAATCCTATGTAAAAATTGCATAGATTGGATCTCTGTTTTTTTACGGAGCGCTGCCCTTCGAACCCCGCGGGGGGAAACCCCCTCGACCCCCTTATCCGGTAGATTGCGATTCTATGCATAACTTGTTTTTGCAGGATGTATGTGACCAGTATGGCCTAATGTGTATGTGATGCATGTTTGTAATATTTTCATGACCTGCGAGTCATGGGTTCGGCAACACGGCTGGAGCCATTGTGTTGTCAAAGTATTGTATTAACGGCCTGCGTGCCGACTTGTGATGATTCCTAGTATCCATGTATTTTATTACTCGGAGGACACATCACTTGGAGGGATGGCACACATGAACCATGGAGATGGAGATCATCATGGTGGACAGATTCTATGGCGATGGAGATCACCATGAGAAAATGGGCCATACTGAGTCACAATTGTGTGAATGCTATTCCTGTTGTTTTACTCCTATGCATGTTTGAATGGTAGAAGTATAGCGATCCCTCACAAAATGTTAAGTTAAACATATGCCCTCCCAATTAAACTTTGCACCATCCCATGTCTTGTAAATTGATGGTGGGTCTATAAAATTAGGGCACCATCAACTTTCCTTGACTAGATGGGTTTTGTATCGGATACTTACATGCATAAGGATTGGTGAACTTAACAAGGTTATCATAAAGGTTATGGGCCTTGGGGCATAAAGGTTGGGCGCGGGCATAGAGATGTCACCCAACAACAAGAGTCATATAGAGATATGATTAGCAAGGTGTTAATTACGAATTACCTTGTCTCCTAGCGGTGATGCAAAAGCTCACTAGTAGACTCGTTAATTGCGGATCTTGAATCGCTAAGAATCAAAGAGAGGATGTTGATTTTAGTGGGAGTACATTCTATTAAATTTGTTTAATACAATTTACTCTATCATGGTTTTATTTGTCTTAGTATTTTGCATTTTCTATTGTAGATCAATGGCATCTAGCAACCACGCACACCCTTTTGCTTTGCGATCGATTCTTGAGAAAGAGAAATTAAATGGAACAAACTATTGGGATTTGGTCCATAACACGAAATTGTTCTCGGGCGGATAAAGAAAGCGTTACTGGACACCCCAATCCCGAGAAGAACACTGCTAACAATGCGTCTGCTGCTTTGTTAAAAATGCCTACAAGAAAGCATGTGATGACTCTCTTGAGATTAGTTGTCTTATGCTTGCATGCATGGAACGACCTTCAAAAGCGGTTTGAGGATCGGGGCGTATGATATGATCATAGCGCTTAAGGACATGTTCGGACACGGGCCGGGTGAGCGGTTCAATGTCTCTAAGGCTTTTACGGAATGCAAGTTAATGAAGGTGCACCGTAGGCCCACATGTGATCAAAATGGTTGGTTCTGATCGGACTTTGGATAAACTTGGTTTTCCAATTGGCGAAGTTGGCAACCGATTTCATTTAGCGTCTCTTCCACCTAGCTATGGGCATTTCATTTGAACTACCATATGCATGGGCGGATAAGGGCCTTAATGAGCTTTGTGGGATGCTCAAAGCAGATGACATTAAGAAGTGTGCGGGCCTAGCCATGTGATGGTTGTGCGAGAACAAGTCTAGCTTCAAGAAAAGGGTAAGCCATGGCCAAAGAATAAGGGCAAGGTTAAAGATATGATCTGAAGCCAGCGCCTAAGCCTAATCTTTGGACTCAGAGTGAGACAGTATGCTTCTATTGTAAAGCGCCCTTTGGAAGAGAAAGCGCAAGAAGTACATGGATTAGATGAATGCAAGAAGGTGAAGTAAGACTTCCACCATGGTACACTTGTCATAAATGTTTTAGACATTTTCTCATGATTCTCCTATTAACTCTTGGGTATTTGATACGGATCGTTGCTCACATTTGCAACTCGATCGGGGGCTAATAAGTAGAGGAGTCGCAAGAGGTGAAGTTGATTTCGCGTGGAAATAAAGCAAGGGTTCTTTGCGTTGTGTCGGCACCATGCAACTTGACTTCCTTCAAGATTTATTATGGAATTGAATAATTGTTATTATGTTCCTAGTATGAGTGAAACATTTTATCCCCCTCATGTTTGATGAGAGATGGTTATTCATTTGCAAGTAAAGACAATGGTTGTTTGATCTCTAAAATGGAATGTTTATGGCTTTATGCCCATTGTGAATGGGTTATTTATTTTAAATCTTGATGATCGCCTATCTTTAACATAAATGCTAAAAGACTTGACCTAATGATTTGAATCCCACCTATGTTTGGCATTGTCGTTTGGGTCACATAAGTGAAAAGCGCATGAAGAAGCTCCATCTTGATGGTCTTCTAACCGTTTGATTTTGAATCATACGAGACATGTGAAGCTTGTTTGCTTGGTAAGATGACCAAATCACCTTTCAAAGGTTCTTTTGAGAGGGCGTCGGACTTGTTGGAAATCATACATGCGATGTATGTGGACCAATGAGCACGATGCTAGAGGTGGATTTCATTACTTCATAACTTTCATGATGATTTTAGTAGATATGGCTATGTCTGCTTAATGAAACATAAGTGCGAAACTTTTGAAAAGTTCAAAGAGTTCGAATGAAGTTGAAAATCAGCGTGCCAAGAAAATTAAGGCTCTGCGATCGATCGTGGTGGCGAGTATTTGAGTCATGAATTTAGTAATCATCGAAGAGTTGCGGAATTGTTCCACAGCTAACACCGCCGGAACACCTCAAAGAAGCGGGTATCCGGCGGCGTGTCGGACCTTGTTGGACATGGTTCGATCGATGATGAAACGATCAGTTACCATTATCCTTTTGGGGTTACGCTCTAGAAAGCGGCAGCTTTCACACTTAATAGGGTACAGTCTAAATCCGTAGTTAAGACACCATATGAGATATGGGTGGGAAGAGTCACGGTTTGTCTTTTCTAAAGATTTGGGGATGTGAGGCGTTTGTCAGCGACTACAGATCGGACAAGCTCACACCCAAGTCGGATAAATGCATTTTCGTGGGATATCAGAAGAAACCTTTGGATATTACTTCTACAACCGAC
>JAYEVH010000241.1:0-192999 GCA_036346255.1 Ampelocalamus luodianensis | reverse complement strand
TGATCAAGGTCATCGACTAAGTCAATAACCGCCCAATTCTACCGGTAACTAAGCATTGCTAAGCATCATATCGTAAAGACAAATAAAAAGGCCATAAATCATTCACCGGGCTCTAATTTACCAGTGAGGATAATAATCCTAAGGCAGTGGCAGGGGTGAACAATTTCAAGGCAACAATGCAATAGGCTTAGCTACCTCTAATCGACAAAAAATAACTTGACACAAGAAGTATGCATAATTAGGTTTTGCAAACAAGATATTAGACTTTAAAAGTAATAGGAGCAATATGATCAAATGATGCTACATCTGCTTGCCTTTGCTTGCTGGTACTCTGGACATTCACATGAATATCTCCGTTGCACTCCCGAATCATCGTCATCTAAAGAAAAGAAACGACAAAGCGAGAAACATCGAATAAACACCAAGATTCCAAAAGTACCCAAAAATTAATAACACAGAAGATAGATTATGAATTTAGGAACAAAAATTAGTTGATTCGGAGTTTATTTAAATTAGTTAGGATTTCTTCTTACTGTTCTTTCCAAACTCATTTATTTTCCACATTATCATAGATTTCATTGTTTGTTTATGAGGATCCTAGTGAAGCTTATTTTTCAGATTAGGTTACTACTACTAGATAATTGTCCAACGAACTAGATGACTCAGAAACATATCTAACTACTGCACTAACCAGGTCATAAACCTATTGGCAATTCTGATAGTTGTCATATTATTGCTACTGTTGGATAAGTACTCAACTAATAGAATGTAGGAGAATCTCCAACCCCTGGAACTAGTCAGGGTACTAGCCCTTTTGATAATTCTACTAATTGTCAGATTACTGTTCATATATCTACACCTGCACAACCACCTGAACTAAAGTGCTACTTAAATCAGACTTCAACCATCAGATTAGCTAAATCAAAAGTGTGGCCTAGTTGATAATCGTATCAATAACTAGCAGAGACAAAAGGTGGTCTTGCAAAAAGGGTTCACTGACATTTCAACCTTTCTTCTAGCCACAATCAGTCATCAAGGTTGTCTTCTGGTGGTTTCTGAAATTTCCCCCCTTTCACTACTGATTTTTCTGATTTGGTCATTTCTGTTAGATAGTAACCAATGACTAGATGCATTAATACAAACTCTAACTTCCAATTGCTAAGTTAAATGAGTGACTCAAAGGCCTTTTGACACTAGAAGGTGACAGATAAAGGGTTTCTACAAAAGAGTTTCACTAACAAAACATCCTTAACACACCTTCTCTTTTCTCTCTCGGATCATCCAAAAGACTACTGTTAAGACAACTAATCCATCCTTCATTTATCCATTAGATTTGAGTGATCAATTGACATACCCAAAATCATTAGTTCAAGAGAGTTGATATAACAAAAGAGTTCTATTTTTAGTACGTGAGAGGAGCTTGAGATGAAGTCTGCAGGACGAAGAGAGTTGTGGGTGGTTCAGGCCACGGCTCATCGCCGGCGAAGGAGTGGTGGTGCGACAAAAGCGAACCCAAAAATGGGTTGCCCGGAGTAAAAGGAGGCTAGGGGTGGGGGTTTTGGGGCTCGGCAGATCGCGCACACGCAGGCAAGGCGGCGCGACGGCCGTGGAGAAGAAAGCAGCGCGCGGCGCTCGGGTGAAATTGCACCAAGATGGAGGGAGCATGAGCAGCCATGGGGTACCTGGAACACGTAAAGGTGATTGGAGGGAGACGCGCTGGCCGGAGTCGGTCTAGCGGCGTGGACTGGCGGCGGCGCAGGTGCTCCACCGTGGTGGGGTCGCTGTGGAGAAAAACAACACAAGTGAGTGATTGGGGAAGGTCAAGGGAGACTAGAAGGTGCTCAGGAAGGGAGGAATCGAAGAGGGGTTCGCTGGAGAAGAAGTGGTGTCGGGGAGGCGGTGGAGGCCGGAGTCGGAGAAGAAGGGTGGCGCGCGGGTGCTCCGGTGGCTCAAGCCCCAAATTGACGAAGGGTGTTTGCTCCTTGAGGTGAGGCGAGCCGTGGCGGCTGAGGGTGGCCGGATTGGCCGGGGAGATCGGAACGCAACGGGTGCCTCGGCGATGCCGCCATGGCTCGGCTTTGGAGCTCGAGTTGAGTTGAGAAGAGAATTGAGGAAGGTGGCGAAAACGAAGAGGGAGAGGAGGTGCACCGCGGCTCGCCTTAAATGAAGCGAAGCTCGGGGTTCCTCGCGTGAACTGGAGCCCATCTCTTATCGGCAGTGGCAGCCTTCCTGCGATTTCTCGGCGTGGACGGAGAGCAGAGCGACGGCGTAGGCTGCTGGCAGCTGCGGACTGGGTGCTTTCGGCGGTGGCTCAACGGAGCTGACGGAGGGAGACGGAGGAAGCCACGCGGCGTGGTGTCCATGCGAGCTTGCTCGGCAGAGAAGAACGAGCGCGTGGAGAAGATGGCCTGTAGTCAGTGGGAGAGGGAGGAGGTGGCTCGGGTGAGCTAGTTTGGTGGCAACACGGCTCAGCCCGAGGAACAGTGAGGTGAGTTTGAATTCTGTTTTCTTTTTTTTGTAAAAAGGCTGGAGTGTTTGGGTAATTTTTAGACAGCAAAATAGCTCCGAAAATTATAAAAATTTTAGTGAAGGTTGAGGAAACATCTATGATTATTCTGTAAAATTTCTAGGGTTTTACTTTTAATGCATTATTCTCTAGAATTATTTCATGTTTCGGTTTTTTGCTAGTTGACCATTTTATTTCTTCACTTTGATTGGTTGTATTAAAAATAGCAATTTAATTCCAAAAAATTATGAAATTTTGTAAGTGAGTTTATAAGTTGCTTTAGAGCCTAGGAAAAATATTTCCAGTCACTGTTCATATGATTTGTTTGTGTTTTAAATTCAAATTAAAATTTTAACATGTAATTAAACAAGGAACCAAATAATCTCCAAACATTTCAGAAAAATCCAAACAAGCATTACAGAGCGCATATAATCCGAATAAAATATTCCCAACTATGGGTCCTACTATATTTTCAAAACTGAAAAATAGTTTGTATTTCTTATCTAGAGAAAATATGTTTGCAATATAGAATTTGAGAATTCTTTTGAAAATACCTCAAGCATTCTAGGAGCCTATGAGGTTTTAATGTTTATAATTTGAATTTCAAAATCAACATTTCCACAAATGAAACCTTTTTAGTTTTGCCCCAAATTTAATTTAAGCTTTTGAATTGGGGAAAGAGTATTGGAGTGCTAGGTTTTTAAATGCTAGTCTTTAATTCTCTTGGCTCTGACTTTTACCTGCTCCTCCCCTCATTTTCGCGCGCGGCAGCCCCCTTTTGTTCCATCGCAATTAAACATTGTCCTCATGCTACCGTTGACCCCTCAGCTACTTGAGCACCTCCGAGCTACCCTTGGGTTCCCCTTCACACTCTTTGCCACCATGCTCTCACTTTCTGTGTGTTGGAGTGCAAACCACCGAGAGAAATCGCTTCCGCCATTGTCGCCGTGGAGCTCCATTGGCGACCTTGGTGCTCTAGTGGTCCTTCAATCCTTATTTTTGTATCGCCTGGACCTCCTGGTCATCTTGAGCTGGCCCTTAACTCGACATTCGGGCTGTCCTCGCAGGAACAACTCGGATTGAGCTTGGGGACCTTGTTTGGCGAGATCCTCCGCCCTCGTTCCCAACCTCGGTAAGTGGCTCCCCTTTTCGATTCCTTGCTCCTGGACCTTCCTTGAGCCTTTGCGAAGCCTCTGCGATCACCCGGTGGTGTTCATTATGTTCATGAGCTCCTGTCGTCATTGTCTTCCCCAGCCCTGGTGTCGGTCTCCGCCGCCAGGACTTCTCCAAGTTCCCTCGAACCTCCTCTAGGCCTTGGTAAGTTCGCAACAACCCCTTAGTGCTCCACCACCCGTGAGATTAGATCATAGCAGAGTTTTTCGCGTTTTCGTAGTTTGGCTATAGCAGCTCCTCCGCCCCTCTCCGGCTCGTCGGTGATTTAGGCCAGCTCCGCCGTCGAGAGTGCCTCCGATGTGTTCGTATTAGTATTGTGCACATTTTGGTGCGTTTGGTTCGCGCCGTCGTGGCCGTGGTCGCCGGCGGCGAGCCGGTGAGCGAAGCGCGGTGCCTGGTACTGTTGTCGTATTTTGACAAGTCCGAGGACCTCCTCGGTTTAATCTTAGCCGTTGATGATCTCGTAAGATCAGCTCTTAGCCATAGGAACCTCTTTTGTAAAACCTTAGTGCCACGACCTCCCCTCTTGGTTAGATCCTAGCCGTTTAGGACCTCCCTGGTTTAATCTTAGCCGTTAAGATCATCCCCGCGCGAAAAGACCACCCTATGGTCGTTTTTGCAAAAACCACCCTCGAACCTCCCTTGGGGTCCTCTTTGCAAAAGACCACCCCTTGGTCTTTTGCCAAGAAAACCTCAGGACCTCCTCCTCGTAGAGATCTAAACCATTAGGACCTCCCCGGGCAGATCTTGACCGTTCAGGACCTCCTAGTGGAGATCTGAGCCATTAAGACCTCCCTCTGTTTAAGCTTTATCTTTGCGGACCTTCTCGCGTAGATCATGGCCGTTGAGACCTCCCCCGCGAGATCTTAGCCGTCGGGACCTCCCCTCCTTTAGATCTGGGTTGTTCAGGACCTCCTCCATTAGATCCTTAGCCTTAGGACCTCTCCATAGCTTTGGACCATCAGATCTTAATCTAACGGCCTAGACCACCTCAGCACTTTAGGTGTTCTAGCGAGTCATGTCCTCTGCTGCCGTTCATTTTTAGATCTGTGGCCAAGATCTCGGGAGGCATTCGGGAAGTTCGAATGTCCCAACCCATGCAGACCGTTGGATCTAATCCAATGGTGAGTCGCGTGCGGCGCTGTGCGCGTTCGTTCGACCGTGCGCTTGGGCCGTCCGATTCGTGATCTGCAGCCCAGGTTTTTCCATGTTGTTTTGATAATTCGTAAAATCCCGAAACCTTTTATTTGTAAACTGAAAATTGTATTAAGCTTTGAAACTTCATAACTAATTCATTTTAATTCCTTTTTAAATGATTCCAATTGTGTTAAATTCCTATTTAACTAAAGTTTAATCTAAAAATACATTTAGACTTTGTTCTGTGTCAGAAAAACTTGTAAACAATATTAACTTGTTGCAGCCATTATTTGATATTCCAGAAATTAAATTGAAACTTGTAAAATGCATAACTTTTTCTATATAACTCCAAACTGGGCAAACTTGAGCTTGTAAAATTCCTCTGTTAGTATACTTTAACAGGGAATAGGTTTTATTCATGTCTTTGCCTCTGAAAAATGATATGTCCTAGTTTCAGAACTTAGAAAAATCATAAGTAATTCATTTTAACTCCAAATTGAGTAAACTCAGTTTTGCTGTTCTTATAATGCCATGTTCTACCTACCATAAAAATTTCAGGTTCTAGATCTTTTTGGAAATTTGTGCTATGAACAGTAACCAAAATTAATTTAAATTGAATTTTCAGGCTGAGAAAACTTGTTTAGGCTGAGAAATTTGTGCCATAACCTTTTCATGTTTAGTCCAAATGACTTGATTCTTGTTGCTAAATTCATTTAAAATCATGCCCTTGCTGCTGTATAAATTTCATGGGATTTGGATGACTTTGGCTTTTGAGTTTCTTTCGGTGTTCTCCGTTCTTATTGGTTTTATCGCATTTTTGCGTTAGGTTCCGAAGAAATCGTTGATCTTGAATCTGATCCTCTGCAGCAAGAGAATCTCCAGCAAGGCAAGAAGATGTAGCATCATTTGATCATGTTGCTCCTATTATTTTAAAATTCTAATATGTTGTTTGCAAATTCTACGTATGTATTGTTATCTTGTTTTAAACTATTGTCGATTAGTTGACCCATTATATGCAAAATTTTTAGGCAAATGTTTACCCTCTACTACTGAGCCTATGATTATCTTGCTGTGATTTAGGGTTCGTTGAATGAGCCCTTGTCACTTAGTAGTTACGAGTACTGTTGCTTAGCCATGCTTAGCTACCGGCAAAAATGGGCGGTTATCGACTTGTCGATAACCTTGATCACACAAAACTCATTATGACTTTATGATTCAGCCTTTGTGCTATGTATATTTGTGAAAACTAAAAATGAAAACAAAATGATTTGGACTTAGGCACAACGGTATGTTGGTGTGCTTTTGGGTGTGTTTGGAATGGTGCCCGAGTCAATAAGGACCGAGTTACTTGCGCCACCGTACTGAGAATTTTGCGTGCTAACCACATTAGAGGAAAATGGGACCTCTCTTGACTTAGTACTTTAGTGTGTGTTAGCTACGGGTCGCAGGAGGCAGATGTTTGGGAGCATGGTAGTTGTCCGGAAGCTTTACCCTAGGTGGGTAGTTGTCTTTCGACTTTACCATGTAAGCGTATGGGTTTCTATCCATACGAGCGGCTCGTAGTTGATACACAATATTGGAAACGTCTCAGAGGACTTAGCCGTGCTTGCATACCTTCTAAGTGTGCTTATTGTGGCAAAAATGTGGTCTGAAGTGTGGGTACATTGGTACTCCCCTGCAGGGTTAAAACTATTCGAATAGCCTCGTCCTAGGTTATGGACACGCTCGGATACGCCCCATGAGAACTAGACTATAACCTTTTAATTAAAACTTGATGGGTGGTAGGTACGAATCGGGGATTCGTGCTATGTCATGGTGGCTATTGGGGTAGTCACCTCTAGGTTGCTACTTATGTAAATTATTGTTACCTTGCTGTTACTTTAATGCTTAACAACAGATGCCTTCAATCTATTACATTATTGCAAATAAAAATTGCTTTATGCGTTCAATCAACCATATAACCACCTCCTTTCTTTCAGCTTGCATGTAGCTATGTATAGGCTTGTTACTCGTAAGTCTTGCGAGTACATTATTGTACTCATCTGCATTGCTTGTTGTGTGCAGAGGAGGAAGAGGACCCCCAAGGGGTCTACTTCTGTGAGTTGTGTTGCGGCAGGTGCGACTAGCTTGGCGGCCCAGTTGGTTGCCTTGTGGGTGTGTGGCTAACCGGTCGTCTTTTATTTATAGCCATCTTATGGCTCTTTTGCTTCCGCTGTTATTACTACTTTAATGTCTTTTGGCCGGTCGGCTCTTTTGTAATAACTCTATATATGTATGTCTTTTGCTAGACTTGACAGTATGTGATGTATAGAAATGATGCATAATTTTGTATTGATGTATGTGTGCTGCAATTCTGGGAAGCACATGTCCATCGAGGCACGGTGTATTTTGTTTGTGATGCTAGGGCCAAGGGAAGGCTAAGTATGACAAGCTAAATAAGTCGGGGTCCTCACAGAACTACTGCGTGGAACGTGGCCATTTGCCCTTGCGGCCCAGCTCGGCGTTGTACTCCTCGCCTTGTGCCTTAGCTCTCGCCGCGATGGCCCACTTCCGCCCCCTTTCGGCTTCCCGTCGCCTCACTTGCTCATGCTCCTGCTCCTCGCGTACGCCTCGCTCGCCCTCGCCAACCTCCTCACCGCAACTCTTTCAGCGCCGCGGTCTCGATGTCCTCCCTGGCCCAGCTCTTCCGTGTTGGCAACCACCACATGTCATAGGGGTGGATCTTGTCATCGATCCACTGGCTGAAGTCACATAGCGTAGCGGAGACTGCGGTGGGTACACAGAGTTGGTTACGCCGTTATGGGATGAACAACATTACTGTACAACGAAATGTGATTTCATTACCGGTTGCCTGTGGTCCACGGCGTAGTTTGGGCAGCACCAATAGCGCTGACCAATGGTCCACTTGTCGGTTGATTTCACGCACTTGTAGGCGTCCCGACACCAGCATAGGGGTGACACCACCCCTTTTGAGGGCCCTTCTGGAGGGCGTTCAACGGGCATAGGTGGGGGGCCGCGCCTCGACCTAGAATCATTGGGCGTACTGCGAGGCAGCTTCCTCAGATCCACCAGCTCGGGATAAGTTTGGTGTGTGAAAGGCTCCTGACTAGTGGCATGATGGTGAGCGGCGGACTACACCCAGTCCTTCAAAAGCTTGCGGATTTTCTCCCATTCCTTCTCCTTGTCCCTGTTTTCTAGTTAGTGGTGCTGGTGTGGACTTGCTGGCTGACTAGCCCTGCATTTATAGCTAGAGCGGACGCAGCGGGAGCAGTGGCTCCATTGCAATGTTGTGCGGATGCGTTTGTGTCCGTGGGGTCATATCGTCCTGAAAAACTAGCTCGTCTGGTCACGTCGTCAGAAAAAGCTGGCTCGTCAGGTCACATCGTCCTGAAAAGCTGGCTCGTCGGGTCATATCATCCTGAAAAGCTAGCTCGTTGGGTCACATCATCCTAAAAAGCTGGCTCATCGGGTCACATCGTCCTAAAAAACTAGCTTGTGTGGTCACGCTGTCGTAAGTAGCTGGCTCAAAAAAAAAGAGATATCGAAACACAAGACTACCATAATAATAGTTGCACACAAATTAATATTTACATGGCTACCACTACTAATATTTAGAGAAATAAATATCTACTGACGTCCCCTCTTGGGGCGCACCCCGCGTCGCCCGTGCCTCGCCGCCGATGGTCGAGTACGCCGAGGGTCGCCGCTCGACTATCCGACCCAAGTGAGTAGCCTGCGGTGATGTCGCGAGGGGCTGCTCCTGCGTCGGCTGGGTCGATCCCGGTGCACCGTATAGCTGAGAAGCCTCCATAGAGAACTGTGTGTCACGCGGGTCCCTGAAAAAGTCCTCGAAGGGTGCTGACGGCGAAGCATCGTCTTCCGGCAATGCATCCTCCTCCTAAGTCGTTCCTGCGAAGCATTACGTTAGAAACGTAATCAAGGCAAAAAGGACGTTACGCAAGCAAGGAAGGTGATCTTACTTGTTGGGCCGAACATGTGCTTTGATGACTCGGCATATTCCTGCCCCGCGTACTTGTGGAGTTGAGGACCTGTAACAGAAGATCGTTGTTACTAACTTGTGAGGTTCGAAATAAAGAAGCAGTATGAGCGTGTCTAACTCACCTCCAAAATGTCCCGCGGTGCCACGACGACGCCGCCACGCTCGCGGCAGAGCTCGTGGTCGCGAACCACCTCGGTGATCCTCGCCCTTGCACGTGTCGATCCATCGGGTCCCTGCAGCGAGAAGTCACGATCCGACCCCTCGCCTCGCAGCCTCCCGACGGTCAGAGGACCCTCTCGCGGCCCCAGTCGGTCAAAAGCCGCGCGAGTCCGCCAAGTCCATAATCTCCTGGTGTAGATCCGTCTGCACAAATGAACAAGTTAGAAACATAAACCTGGAAAATTACATATGAATTAAGGGCGCTTCGTAACGCATGCACGGTGGAAAGCGAGTCCGGCCGGGCGGGTACGTGTCGACGTCACGACCTCATGTCGTGGTGGGTCGGCCACAACACGGACGCAAAGAAAGCCTCGTCCCGACTAGCGTACTCACCCATGTACTCTCGTATGTCTCGGGTCGAGGATCGAGTGCCGCGATCGATGCGTTCTCGCGCGCCACTCCAAGCCTCACCCCAGGGGGCCATCCTGTCCGCCCAGGACATCGTGCTTCGTACTCCCTTCCTAGTGTACCTGTGTATGGCAAGACAATTATTTAGTCGGCATGTAATGCGCATTGTACGAAAGTAGTAAAACGTGAACTTACGTGTGAACGTGCGCGGGCACCTGCATCCCCCCAAGGGGCTGGGATCTCCTGTCGCAGATCGAGCTGGCGCATGACCCGCTACACTTGGTACTCCTCAACGAAGACATCATGCACCAATGTCGTCCGCGTGTACCAGTACACATAGTCTCACGTGCACAGGCTAGACAGTCCCTGGGGCGCGCGCACATACACCCTCTCTGAAGTGTACGGTGTCCAGATGACGCGGTCATCCGTCAGCTGATCGAACATCGCAACGTACTTCGGATAGGAGCCCTGCGAAGTGATCGGCGTGTAGGTGACCTGTGCAACAGAACACCATAAAGTTAGCACAGGAAATCGTGATTACAATACGAAAATAACAACTGGTCATGAAAGTAACTTGTAGGCGGCACCACAACGTGCCCATGGTCGGCCCGTCCACATCGTTGTCTGGACGTACAAGCTGACCGCATACGCTGCCAAGTCCACCTGTGTTCGTCCGATCTGGAAGCTCTCCAAGGACCACAGCTGCAGAAGTAGCGGACATCTGGAGAGGATAGAGCTGTCCTGGGCATGGTGGCACGTGTCGCACAGTGTGTGGCACATCGCGCACAACACGGCTGGACCCCAAGCGTAGTGCGGATCTCGTCGATCGGCGAGTCCGCCAACTCACACGCTGCATCGACGAGTGCTTGTCGACGCCGCCGCCGGGAGCCCAGAACAAGACCCACCCAAAAGCCACAACGTAGGCCTCGGCGCCTCCCGACAACGACGCCGCCGGCGTTAGCTATACGCCGGCCGCAACAAGACATGTACACGCCAAGAGGTTTCACATACCAATTTATGCGAGAGGACAATAGTTAACAAGACTTACGTAGAACTAGCAGATCCACATGAAGGTCAGCCCGTGCGGGCTACTGAATTCATTGTAACCACTGCCCGGTGGGAGCACATCGTGGAACCTCGCTAGGAGGTCGGTGCGCCATGTCAGCAGGATGTCGTACGCTGCCAGGGGGGAGCCTGCGCATGACAACCCGGTCAGAAAGCCCACGTCCTGCAGCGTCGGTGCCATCTCCCCGCACGGAAGGTGGAACGTGTGCGTCTCTGGCCTCCAGCGGTCAACCAAAGACCGCCGAGGGGCCAGAGTACGGAAACGCTGGACATACGCATCAAAGACCGTGGTCCTGGTCGTCCTCCCACGTCGTCTCCACCATCTTCGCTAGTGGAAGGAGGCCTGCCGCTCGCAACCTGCGTCAAAACGATTAAGAACAAACAAGGTTTTCACGTAATGTACAAAGTTTCAGAAAAATGTACCTACGAGAAGACCGATCGGACTCAATGCTCTGACGACAATCTCTCTCCTCCGTGAAAAACTAACAGAGCTTCGCTAACTTTTCTCACTGCCTCTCCTTCTCTCTCTCGTTTTTTTCTAGAATTAAAATGAATTATGGACTGATTTGGCGACAGGAACCTATCACGAGTTTAATCGCAACAGAACCTATTCAACTTCCCATGCCGCCGCTCAACCAAGCGATAGGAAGTCGGATCGGCATGGTTATTTAGGTCCCTATCGCCGCTCAATCGCGATAGGTTCCTCGCTTCACGAAAATTCACAAACAACCCGTTGTTCACCACTCTACCATGTACTTGCCTCTTAGCCTCTAGAAATCAGGTGATAAAATTGTGACGATGTGCTTGAGGCAATGCTCCCTGAATAAACAATCAATAATACATTCAAAATATGCCACAACAGTACCAAAATTATCAAAAAAAAAACCTTACACGCAAAACTGACTCTCCTAACTCAACTTCACTGGACAAACTACCCATTGTCCCACTGATCAAATGACCATAAATTTCAACTCTAAATTCCAAATATAGTAAACCATATGTTTTCTTCAAACTCCACGAAATTCCACACAATATTCTAGTTATGAAGCACTTCAGAATTTGTCGTTTAGGTTCTCAGTTACATTCCCGAAGGTTACACTAGAAATTATCAAAATAGTCAACTTCACATTTTTTAAATTCATTTTTCTATAACATGCAAAATAGTAAAAAAAATTTTATTGAATCTACTAAGAAATATCTAGCTTATTCTATTTATGACCACAATTAAACTATTTTCATGTAATGTATGTATTTAACCCGTCTTTACAGTTGTTGCCTTTGACAGCAGATTTCTGGACAACAACTAATATTACCTACAACTTTCCTAACTAGATGAAATCCATATTTTGGGCATAGATAACCCTAATTCCCCTCGCAAGATTCTGCAACACAGGTCGACGAACTAGGGCTTCCCAAAACCTCTACCTCTCACAATTAAATCAATCTACAACATGATTAATCTCTACTCAAGGATTAATCTAGGGACAACAAGATCGTTACCCATGCAAAACTTGACGACAATCACGAATCTGAGATCTTCCTCCTTCTCTTTCCTTTCCTTCCCTCACTTCCTCTTCCTCCTACTGACAACACACAAGGGATCCTCCCTCTCTTCTGGCCGGCAGCACCTAAGGAAGCGGAATAGGAAGGCAAGGGTAGCAGCACAATAGGAGAGGGATGGGCGGCTATGGCCAGCGAGGTGGCGGCTCTGGCCAGCGAGGTGGTGCGACAGCTAGGGAGTGGGTAGGGGGCTGGTGCAGCTAGGGTTAGGGGTTGCTGGCCCCCTTGCCCTACTTATGGCCGATCGGCCCCCATGGGCCGACGGCCTATGCCCTCCCCTCTCCTTGGAAATTCTGAATTTTGTCTATTAACTCTATTTCTACTTCTTTTAATTACTCCAAGATGAACGAGATATTACATTCTACCCCCTTAAAAGAATTCGATCTCAAATTCTACTTATGTCATTCTACTCGGAAGAATAACAAAACTAAAATTAACAATAATAACATGTACACGTCATGAACTCTGGGTATTGCTCATGCATACAAGACTCCAACTACCAAGTCGTCTCTCTCTTGGACTGATGCGACCATAGCTCCTTGACGTATACCAACGTCTTATGCCTTAACACTCTTTCCGACCTCTCCAGTACACACACTGGACGAGACTCGAACGTGAGGTCTTTCTCAATGGTCAGCGACTCCAAAGAAATCTCATGCTTTGGATCTCTCAAGTACTTCCTCAGCATCAAGATGTGAAAGACATTGTGAACTCTGCGCATGGACTCAGGGAGGTCCAAACGGTAAGCCAACTTTCCAATTCTCGCAATTGTTGGGAATGGTCCAACATACCTGGGACGAAGCTTCCCTTTGGTACCGAACTGTACAATGCCTTTGGTGGGTAACACTCTCAAGAGCACCTAATCACCCACTGCAAACTTCAAATCATGCCTCCTCACAACTAGATAGTTTTTTTGCCTACTCTGAGATGCTAGCAGATTATGCTTGACCATGGCCACACCACTCAACGGTCTTCTGAACCCAATCTGGACCCAAAACTGCATTTTCGCCCACTGCGTCCCAACAAGGCGGCGACCTACACTTCCGCTCATACAGAACCTCAAAAGGTGGAGCTCTAATACTATAATGGTAGCTGTTGTTGTAGGCAAACTTTGCAAGAGGCAACTGATTCTCCCAACTACCCTTCCAAGACAAGACACAAGACCTCAATATGTCCTCCAAGATCTAAATGCTACACTCTGATTGACCGTCTGTCTGAGAGTGAAATGTTGTATTGAGGCGAAGCTAAATGCTCAATGCACCATGCAAAGTCTCCGAGAATTTGGAGACAAACATGGCATGTCTGTCAGAAATGATGGTCTTTGGCACACCATGCAATCTCACTATCTCGTGCGGATAGGAATAAAGTGTGCAAGGAGAACAAGGTAGTACAACCACAAAATCCAAGGAGATACCATCCCAAGACCACTGGGAAACTCCGAAGGCCGCAACTGCCCTACGAGACTCTTATGTTTGGCTTTCACTTGCCGACAAACTCCGCAAGGAGCAACAAAATTATCAATATCCACTTTCGTCCTCTTCCACCAAAAGTTTTGTTTCAGGTCACGATACATCTTGGTCTCACTAGGATGAATAGTGTACAACGTGCGATGAGCCTCTCTTGGAATATCATCTTTGACTTTCGCCTTCTGTGGCACACAAAGGTTCCCTTTGAACCACAATGCACCAGACTCGTCAGTGCTGAAATCTCCCTTTTTACCCTCAGCTAGATGCTTCTCGGCTAGCTACAACAACCAATCATTCTGTTGCGCTTCTCGCACACGCTCTGGAATGGCTAACTTAAGAATCAATTGTATCTCAGTCTATGTCGTACTAGCATAGAAATAAGAGATCTCCATACGATCAAAATCAACAATGAGACAATCGAGGGTAGCAGGTGTCACCTTGCAACTAAGAGTATCGACTACCACATTTGCCTTGCATGGATAATACTAGATGGTGTGATCATAATCCTTGATCAAATCCAGCCACCTCCTTTGTCTCAAATTCAGATCCTTCAGCGTGAAGATATACTTAAGGCTCTTATGATCAGTAAAAATATCACAAGACTCCCCCCGTATAGATAATGCCTCCAAATCTTAAGTGCAAAGACAACTACGACCAACTCTAAGTTATGAGTGGGATAGTTCCGCTCGTGCTTCTTTAATTACCTTGACGCATAAGCAATCACTTTGCCATATTGCATGAGCACACAACCAAGACCCACTAGAGATGCGTCTGAAAAGATTGTGAAGCATTTCCCTAGCTCGGAAGGGTGAGAACAGGAGAAGTCACCAACTTCTCCTTCAAGATACAGAAACTACGCTCACAATCATTAGTTCACCAGAACTTCACGCCCTTCTACGTGAGCTGAGACATTGACATAGCAATGACAGAGAAATCTTGCACAAAACACTGATAATAACCAGCTAAACCCAGAAAACTCCTCACTTCCTTGACATTAGTCAGTTTCTTCTAGTCCACCACTATAGAAACCTTGTTGGGATCAACGACAATGCTAAGAGGATTAATCACATGACTTAGAAAACCCACTTCTGAAATCCAGAACTCGCACTTCTTTAGTTTGGCGTAGAACTTGTGCTCTCTCAAAGTTTCTAGCACTAGTCACAAAGGCCTTTCATGATCCGCATTTATCTTGGAATAAATCAAAATGTCATCAATGAACACCACCACAAAGTCATCCAGATACTCGTGCAACATATTGTTCATTGTCTCCATAAAAATGGCAAGTGCATTAGTTAGTGCAAAAATATAACTTTATACTCATAATGCACATACCTAGTGGAGAAAACAGTCTTGTCAATATCCGGCTCACGCACACGGATTTTATTATACCCTGACTTAAATCAATCTTGGAGAATAGCTGGGCTCCACTCAACTGATCAAACAAGTCCTCAATACGAGGCAAATGATATTTGTTCTTGATCGTCACTGAGTTAATCGCAAGGTAATCAACACACATGCGTCAGCTCCCATATTTCTTTTTAGTGAAAAAATTGGAGCTCCCCAAGGTGACACACTATGCTGGATCAAACCCTTGGACAATAAATCATTACTTCTTTAACTCCTAAAAAGGACATGCCAGGCGGTATGGAAACAAAGAAATAGGTTGACTACCAAGAACAAGATCAATGCGAAACTCCACATTCCGCTCGGGTGGCATCCAGAAAAGCTTAGCTAGAAACATGTTTGGATAGTCAAACACAATTGGAATCTCCTCAATCCGCAAAGCTACACTCGACTTTTCTGCAAGAGCCAAGAGTAGTCCAGTCTTCACAGCACTATGACCGGGGAACAAACCGGCCAACACAAATTGAGAGCGCGGAGGCACACTCCCCTGAAAGATCAACTCCTCACCGGACTGAGCCTGCAAAGTGACGGTTCTCCAAAAACAAGAAATCACAGCCCGGTAGCAATGCAACCAGTGCATGCCAAGTATAACATTGAATGGCATCAACTGAATGACCATCAGGTTCGTAGTGAACTTCTCTCCATCAATAGCAATGGAACACCTAGGACATAATGTGGAACTCGCAATGATACCCCCAGGAGAGCTAACTAGCACTGACTAAGTGATCCTATGCACACTCAATTTCGTTCTCCTAGCAAACACCGTCGAGACGAACGAATAGGTAGCTCCTAAAACAAAATGAATAAGAGCATCAAGGGAATCCACAAGCAAAGTACCTGTCACCACATCAGGACGACCTGTGGACTCAGCGATAGGCATGGTGTACATTGAGGTGGCGCTATGGTGAAGGAAGGTTGCGTTGGGGCAGCGGGAACCCCGACACTTTGCTAAGGCGACACAAACACGGTTGGTGGAGCAGCAAGCTGAGGTGGAGAGGTCGGCGAAGGCTGCCAGTAGTACCCTGTAGGAGGTGTCCAGACTAGAGGTAGCTGCGGTGCAAGCACATGCGGTCATCATCAGGACAGGCCCCCAAACAGAACTAGATGAAGAATGTGTAGGTGCCAGCTCCCACTTGATTACACTAGCGGGATTCTGCTGACAGACCCAATCCATATGACCGGTGAAAGCATCTAGGCCCCTAAAAGATGTTTTGGTATTTAATGACAATATGTTTTATGAGACTAATGTAATTATTGAGTATTTAAAAAGGTTCAGTCCCAGTGATGAACACAACTATAAGGAAATGCATGCTTGAGAACAACATGAAGATCAATATGGCTCAAAGACAAGGTACAAGCAGTTTAGGATTCATTTTTATTTACTGGTCTCACGAGAATTGGTTGGGAGACCGGATTATAGGTTAGATGTCGTATATTAAGAGAGATCACAATTAGTAACTTGATAACTGTTCCTAAGCACAATGGATCAATCTAGGATCATGCATACTTTTGGAAGTTGTGTTGAAAAGAAATTTCTGGTTTTTCTCAAGTGGAACGGTCTTACCGCAGCGTACTTGGCGGAACTACCGTTCAATGGTAGTACCGTAGTGTACTTGGCAGAACTACCGTTCAATGGTAGTACCGCAGCTCCTTTGAAGGAACTACCGTGAAACTTTTGAATATCCGATAATGTTCAGAGGTCGTGTGGTCAAAATCCTTGTTCTAAAAAGGTTCAAATGATTTTGGGATCCTCATGGACACTCTTTCAGTAAACTATTCTGGTCGTTTCTGTATACACGGTGGTACCAACGCTAAATTTGCGGAACTACCGCTTGGCGGTAGAACCGATCTTGATGCGGTACGTTTTTTCCAGAACACTTGTTTTTCGGAGTTGGCTTGATCTTTTTAGAAATGGTAGTACCGCTGTGCTTCCAACGGAACTACCGCAACTCTGGTACATCCAAAAATTTCAACTGTACGTTTTTTACAAAACGTATGTTTTTGGAGTTAATTTGATCTTTTGAGGAACGGTAGTACCGGAGTGCAACTCACGGAACTACCACGATCCCAGTTCTTCCGATAGTTTAGTATCGGTACGTTATTTCCAGTACTGATGTTTTTGGAACTCAAGTTAAACGGAAGTACCTGCTCTTAATCGGAACCTCTGCTTGAACGGAACTACCGCATGATAGTTGGAGGTAGTACCACGCTGAACTTCTAACAGCTTTGTCAGAGCATTTAATGCTTGTCTATGCTAGCCGTTACAGGCCGTTTTGGGATGGTGCGGTAGTACCGGTCGTTCAATGGCGGTACTACCGTTTATGCTGTTTTTCTTTGTATTTTGGTTTCAACGGCCGTATTGGTTGTGGGGGGCTATAAATACCCCTCCACCTGCTCTTGGACAGAATTAGTGCTTACATATTTACATCCTTGAGCTAAGAGCATTCACTCAACACCTCATTTACACTTGTGCATTCATTGTGAGGCTGTTGAGCAAGTTTTCAAGTGCATTCATTCTAGTCTGATCCATTGCACTTGAGTGCTGTCAAGCAAAGATTGTGATTTATTACTCTTGATGGTGTCAGCACCTAGACGGTTTAGCGGGAGTCTGTACGTGATCTCTTCAAGAAGATTGTGAAGAGACTCGGTGCCAATTGTGAGTGGTCTGGTGTTCACCATCTCCGGAGTGGAGAAAGAGCAACCACCAGTGAAATCGAGGAAAGGCTTAATTCGTGAAGCCGACTTAATTGGTTCAAGCTTCCTCAACATGGACTAGTGAAGACTTAGGTCTTCGATACCACGAGAAAAACTTCTTTGTCCTTACTGTGGTTATCTCCTGTCCGTACTTTCCGTATTTACAATTCTAGCTTCTTTACTGTGATTTATTTGCTCTGCTAGAATTATATCTAGTGTTGACTTAGCATCACTGTCCTAAGTAGCTCTCTCGTTCTATCTTCTTGTTTCTAGACTGCTCTGTTAGAACTTTATTGCTGAAAGTTTAATTTGGTCTATTAAATTTAGAAACCTCCTATTCACCCCCCCTCTAGTCGGTTATCCTTGATCCTACAACCGGAACGACCATGCATGCAGCCACTACATTTGTTACGTGGGCTTAACTGTAGACCCTTGCTCAAGTACTTAGTTTTTAATTAATTAAAGGAGCTCAAAGATCATGCATGCATGAACAGGCTAGCTCGAGGCAGCCAAGCATGTAGCTTTCTTTTGTGACGTGGGTAACACGTCCCTCTACTTTTGCTTTGCTTAGTGCGAGTATTGAGGAGTTGAACCAGATGTGGGCCCATGGTATGTTTTATAATAATGATTATTTTATCAAAAAGCGCTTAATCCATGCACGTATGCCTGTGACCAAATTTCACCAAACAACAATGACATGATATTGAACATGCTTCAATATTTAGTTCCATCGGTATCGATGATTTATATGGTATTCCGTAACATCCCAATTCTCTTTCAAAATCCTTTTTTAGTAGTTTAGTCCTTGGGAAAAATTTACCAAATTTAATTGGAATTTAATCAATCTTAAATGGACTTTCAAGTGTCAAAACAATTTAATGTGGCTAATCTGAGCATCAATTAATTCCAAAACTATTTTATTTGAGTTCTTTGTGCTTAGAAGTATTTTCTGGATTTTTTCTAGAATTTTTTCAAGTTCATTTGCTATTTTAAATTTGCTATTTGGATTGTCTGGAATTTCTAAAATGCAAAAGCTATTTAAAATCTTAGTAAATCCTTTGGGCTGAATTTCCTATTCCCCAGCACATTCTCTCCGAGCCCAACCCATTTTCGCTAGCCCATCTCGCGCACTCACCGCCACCACTCAAGCTTGCCATCGCCGCTATGAGACGGACACACTGTCAGTCACCTTCGTCTTCATCCCAGTCTCCTTGCCATGTCCGTCCCTGATACACTGCTCCGCTGTCCCCATTTCGGATCCTCCTCTCTGCTGCCTTTATAAGCCGCCCGACCCCCTTCGCTTCCTCACCCTGAGCCGCCCTCGCCCTGGAAACCCTAGCCCTTGCCGCCCCTCTCTAGTTCGTCGTCGCCGCCATTGAAGCTGAAGATCAAGCTCGTCACACCACCGCTGTGTAGCTTCTCCAACAATCCCATTCGTGTCAAAAGGGACGCCTCCCATTGCCAACCCCCAGGAGAAGCCAATCAGGGCGAGGAGTCGTCGTTGCTGAGAATTGAAGCTTTTTCTTTTTCTCCACCATAGTCGTTCAACCGTTGATTTCTTCGCCGCTGGTGAGCTCTAAGCGCCATCATCTACCTCCCTATCTTCGCCGTCTCGTGTTCTAGCCCGTTCGTGCCTTATTGTCCCGGAAAGATCGTCCCTTTCCCATCGTCGTCGTAAGCCTCGCCGCTCCGCCGTCCTGACCCTTGCCGTCACCGCTGTGATCGTCTCCGATGAGAATCAACCGCATCATCGTGTTCCTGTGTTCCCTTTGTCTAGATTTCAACCCTCGTCGTCGCCGTTCACCGGAGTCCCTCTGTCCCAGTGTGCTACCGCTGTTGAGCCACCGTGGCACGCCACCTCAGCTCCACCTCAGCACCATTGCCCATGTGTCTTCCTCATCAACGCTGTGTGGCAGCCCACGTTGTGAAGCCAATCCCTAATCCAATGACATGCGGGACCTACATGTCATCCACTCACCGTGTGCACCTGGTCCACGATGAACAAGCCAGACCATGCTGATGCAATATTTCAGAATTTTCTTTAGAAAGAAAATTCTGAAAATTCAAAATAGTATTTTCTTTCTCTTTTTTCTTAGATTTAAATCTTCCGAGAGCCCGTTCTTCCTAATATGAACTTCGATTGAACCCATTCAAGTTTCTAAATTCATCTAAATTCAAGCTCTACCTTTTCGAGATTTTTATTTAATTTTTGGAATTTATTTGTTGCTCTGTTTTGTATTTATTTTGTTTGTCGCTTTCGTTGTACCTTTGATCATGTTGATCATTTGAGGGAGGAGTTGATCAAGCTCAAGACCAATACCAAGACTTGTTTCAAGGCAAGTTGTACTAGTTTTTCAAAATTACTTTGCTTCAAATTATTATATTTTACTTCAATTATTTAATTCTTTAAATGTTTTGGGATTAGTTATACACTCATTTGATTATATTCACCTTACCTAATTTATTATCATGAATTTTTGTCACCCTAGTTTGGTTAATTATTAGTTGGTATTATGTTAGTACCAACATGGGTTCGTTAGACACGAATAGTCTGCTTAGCCATGCAACGGGTTATTGATATCATTTTGAGTTGCAAATCAAAACTTGACTAAGTAATTATGGAAATTTATGTAAAAACTGTGTGCTATTACTCGTTGATGACATGTGTTGTACTAAACCAACAGGGTGAAAAAAGATTTAGATGGAAGCGATTGAAGAATTGTAATATGGTGGAACTGTGTGCTTGGAAAATATGAATATGATAGTTGGTAGTAATTTGCAATCTCATCTTGGTCAATTAAGGACTTAACTAGCGGAAGCCAAAGAGGGAGGTGGAGCACATCTCTCTACAAGCAAGTGACTGGGGCAGCTCATGTTCGACTGATATTATACAAGGACTTAGACAATACTGATCGTATGCAAGTGCCGATGAGCCAGCTAGACTGAGACAAGACCTAGACTACTAGGGACTACGACCACTGGAGGCTACGACTAGTCTTCATCATTTCCTTTCTCTTTGACACCTTGGTCCTCGTACAATGCATAATATCAAAGATCCTCAGGGTCTGAAGGGGTAGAGGGAGGAGCGAGAGTGCACACAACTTCCGTGCTCGCGAGCCAACACACAGAATGCAGTAATATACATGCATGGCTTAACACAGGAGGCTCGGGTTCTTTTCTTTGCCAAAGCAAGATTTTCAATTATCATAATTAGAAATTCCTATCACTTAGCATTTTAACCAAATTGCATTATTAAAGAGAGTAAATGTGCAATAGTAAATAACAGCAGAGGCTACCTCCATATATGCTTATTTTGATTGTGGTTACATCCGCCACTTAACAACACTGGGTACGGCCACCCAGGAAACAACAAATCGCCGGCTTACATCCGTCCGACAAGTTTTCAACCCACCCGCAAAGTTTTTTGAAATAGAACTAACTCTAATAAAATTTCCATGTCCGCCTTTGACCGTAGGCACGGCTGTTTAAATAGTTTACACTCTATAGAGGTTTGCACACTTTACCCACAAGATATAATCAACTTGTAGCCCCACACGATTCCTTAGTCATGTGGTCGAGAGACCATCATAGTAACTTTTCGAACTATCTTGCCCCTTCCGTCATCTCACCCATATGGGGTTACACTTATATGTTGTGCGGGATGTTCACCACAACGACTAGCGTAGCTGGCCCTAGCTACAATGACTAGCGCAGCTGGCAACTTCACCATACCATGGTGTCCCTTTCAAGCCGGAACGCATCCACCACTTGTACTACCCCAATCCTTTCCAGCGAGATGACTTTGAGGGTTCAATAACTTTACTAAGCCAAGTTGCACTTTGCAGACTTGTGGTTGCACATGTTTTACAAGGGAGGCCAACACCAGATTAAGTCCTTAGGGTGATCTGGGTGATTCAGACCACAAACCCACCAATTCTTGTGCTACATCAGCACCCACCATCATACCATCCGCCCAGATGTGGTTAGAAGTTGGGGTTTTGGGAAAAAACCACTTTATTTCAAATACTGCAGTCATGTACCTCCCACGACTGCCCCAAAACAATTCATGATTTAAGGGATGAAGGTCAGGACACTTGGTGCCCTGGTACTTAAGCAGGACTAGCATGTCGCTTAAGTACAACCTATAGCTAGTAAGTTACCACATAGTTACTAGGGTGACATGAAGTAATGGATTCAAATGTCAAAAGATGCTATAATACATAATTAATCATCAAATGGGTATTTAACTACCTTAAGAGTTATCACACATTTGTTTAAAGAATTAAAGCATACAGTTTCAGTAATTTAAATGAATATAATTTGTGGAAAATGTAGGCACAATATGATCAAAGTATTGACTCACCTTGATAAAAGGCAGGATGGTCTTGGAGGTCCTGTGCTTGGTCGTATGTGAGATCTCCTCGCTTCTTCGATTTACTTGCACGAGCGCATCGAAAGAGGAACAAACAAGCAGAGAGAACGAATAAATACACCAGAAATAATAAATAAACTCCAAATTAAATAAAACCAGAGCTAAAAGCAAGATCGTGAAATTAGACAAATTTAGAAACAAGAAACAACGTAATCGGAGTTATAACGGAGGAGAACGGAGTCCTCGAAGGTTGTGGTTTCGAGTACTGATTATCGACTTCACGAGGTCGGAGGGAGATTCAACTACACCACGTGGTCAAAAGGGGTTCGACAACATGAGTGGTCGGAAGGGTTCAACTACAAGAGTGGTCGAAGGAAAGAAGGATACGACTACTCAACGTGGTCGTAGGAAGAATACGACTATACAATATGGTCATAGAAAAGATTCAAGAGGGATACGACTACTCAACGTGGTCCTTGGAAGGATACGACTACATAACGTGGTCGTAGAAAAGATTCAAGAGGGATACAACTACTCAGTGTGGTCGTAAGAAAGATTCATGAAAGATACGACTACACAACGTGGTCGTAAGAAGAAGACAAGAAAGATACGACAACTCAACATGGTCGCAGGAAGAAGATAAGAAAGATACAACAACTCAACGTGATCGTAGGAAGAAGACAAGAAAGACGTGACAACTCAACGTGGTCGTAAGAAGAAGACAAGAAAGATACAGAGGAGGGAATTCAACTACACAACGTGGTCGTAGGAAGGAAGGCTTCGACTACACAACGTGGTCAAAAACAAGGAAGTGTTTTACTACTTTAGTAGTGGTCGAAAGAGAAGAGGGATTCGAATACTCAACGTGGTCGAAAGAGGTTGAAAGAACAAAGAAAGATTCGACTACTCGACGTGGTCAAAAGAATAAAGGAGAACAAAGCACAAGAAGTTGGCCGAAAGAAAAAGAGAGACTAGGGTACGGGGAACTCACCAAGACTGAGATAGATGGCGAAGGGGGTCGACGGATGGCGAACGGTGGTGAGGAAGCTCGCAGCCAAGGGCGAAGGAGAACGACGGTGAAGGGGTCAGTCGGGACGGGAAGAGGAGGGGAAGGCGGCGGCTCCTGTGAACCAAAACTAAAATAGAGTGAGGGGGATTGCTTCAAGGAACTCTGGGTTACCAAAAGGGTGCGGGTAGAAGAGGAGCTGCACTGGTGCAGCGAGGACCAGGAGGAGGTGCACGGCGGCTTGATCACGGAACTCGGGGCTTCGGGCAACCACAGCAACGCAAGTGAAAACTGGAGGGCGAAAGGGAGAGTCAAGGGGGAAACAAGAGGAGGCAAAATGGCTCCCTGGTGCTCTATTTATAGAGGGAAAAGGGGGAATCGGGCATCAAGATGGAGCAACGGAATTTACGGTGGCGCAACAGAGGCACGACATTTAACGCGCACACCGCAGCGGAGACAACAGTATTAAATACGTACGTCGCAGCGGAGACAACGGAATTAAATGCACACATCACTACAGAAAAGAGAGGAAAAAGGTGGTTGAAGCCAAAAAGGTGGTCGACACGAGAAGGTGGTCGAAACCACGAGGCGGGTCTAAACTAAGAGGCTGGTCGAACCGAAAAGGTGGTCGACAGCGAGGAGGTGGTCGACACGGGGAGGTGGTCGACAACGAGAAGGTGGTCGCAACCAAATGGGTGGGGACAAGGTGCACGGGGGCACGGTAGAGCGGGCACGTGGTCAAAAGAGAGCTTTCGAACACTAGATTGAAAAGAAAGAAAGGGGGCAGGGGAAGGAGAGAAGCCAGATGGGCTGGGCCCAACAGAGAGGATTCGAAAAGAAACCAAGATTCAAGTCAAAATTCAAAACCCAAAATTTGAAGTTAGGCAGAACCAAAGAATTTTGCAAATACACTATAATTTTGAAATAGGTTTCGAAGACCAAGAAGACAAATGAAAAGATACTAAACGACATCTGAACGGGATGTTACAGATCTACCCACTTTAAACGGAATCTTGATCCCGAGATTCGAGTAGCTCTGGGAACAGGGACGAAAACTCCAACTTCAATTGATCTTCGCACTCCCAGGTGGCTTCTTGCGTTGAGTGGTTGCTCCACTGAACTTTACACAAGCGGACGATCTGGCATCGGGTTTTCTTCTCCATGATATCGAGGATCTTGATTGGATGCTGTGGATAAGTGAGATCCTTCTGCAAGGCGTTAGCTTCGACTGGAGTCTGCTCTTCAGGTACTCGAAGACACTTCTTGACCGAGAGACGTGGAACACGTTGTGGACGTCCGACAAGTCTTCAGGTAACTCGAGTTGGTAGGCTACTTCCCCACGCTTGGCGATGATCGGGAACGGACCGATATATCTTGGTGCAAGCTTGCCTTTCACTCGGAATCTTCGAGTGTCACGAAGCGGTGATACTTTGAGATACATATTATCTCCAACTTCAAAGGTTAATCCCCTTCGACGACTGTCAGCATAACTCTTCTGTCTGGACTGAGTTGCTTGAAGTCAATCTCTGATCAGTTGAACTTTCTGTTCGGCCTTCTTGAGGGTATCTGGTCCAAAGACATAACCTTCTCCGGATTCTGACCAACGCAGGGGAGTTCTGGAGTTTCTCCCGTAGAGTGCTTCAAATGGGGATATTTTTAGACTCGACTGAAAGTTGTTGTTGTATGCAAACTCGGCATACAGTAGACATTTCTCCCAGTCTACAGGAAATTCCAAAGCACAAGCCCGAAGCATGTTTTCTAGAATTTGATTTATCCTGTCTGTCTGACCATCAGTCTGAGGATGATATGTTGTACTGAAGTCCAAGTAGGTTTCGACTGCGTCATGCAGATTAGCCCAGAAATGCGACGTAAACTAAGAACCCAAATCCGAGACTATCCTCTTAGGTACTCCATGTAAACACACAATACGAGCCATATATAGCTCGGTCAATCTGTCTCCCTTATAGGTGGTCTTCACTGGGATGAAATGGGTGACTTTGCCCAATCTATCGACTACGACCCATATCAAATCACAACCTAACTTGGTTCGAGGCAGACCAGTAATGAAATCAATCCCAATCTCTTCCCATTTCCATTGGGGAATCTTCAGGGGTTGGAGCAATCCTGCTGGTCGTTGATGTTCAGCTTTGACTCGCTGGCAGACATCACAACAAGCCACAAACTCGGCGATGTCTCTTTTCATTCGCGGCCACCAATACAGAATCTTCAAGTCTTGATACATCTTGGTGCTGCCTGGATGCAAAGTGTAGACTGAGCTGTCCGCTTCTTTCAGAAGCAACTTTTTGAGTTCCTTCTGGTGGGGAACAAAGAGACGCTTCCCATACCATAGGACTCCTTGCTGATCTTCGATCATCTTATAGGCTTTCCCTTTAGCCATGAGATCCTTGAATCTCTAGACTCCAGGGTGTCCTACTTGAGTGGCCTTGATCTGCTCTTCTAGAGTTGGGTGCACTTCCACGGCGGCTAGGGTGCCTTGCTCTACTAACTCAAGGTTGAGTGCTTTGAACTTTTCGTAGAGCTTGGGTTGGTGCTCTCGAATCATGACATTATTGCAATAAGACTTACGACTCAATGCAACTGCGACTACATTGGCCTTACCAGGATGATAATGAACATCCAAAATGTAATCCTTGATTAGTTCTAGCCATTTTCTTTGTCGAAGATTAAGGTCTGATTGGGTCAAAATGTACTTGAGACTCTTATGGTTTGTGCAGATATCACAGTGATTTCCAATCAAGTAATGCCACCAAATCTTTAAGGCATGCACTACTAATGCTAACTCCAAATCATGATTTGGATAATTGTCCTCGTGAGGACGGAGTTGTTTGGAGGCATAGGCTACGACTTGTCCTCCTTGCATGAGTACGCAGCCAAGACCTTGTCGAGAAGCATCACAATAGACTTCAAAGTCCTTGCGTATGTCTAGTAGGGTCAACACTGGTGCAGAAGTTAACCTTTTCTTTAACTCTTGAAAGCTCTTTTCACAAGCTTCTGTCCATTCAAACTTCTTCTCCTTTTTGAGAAGATGGGTCATCGGTTTGGAGAGCTTCGAGAACCCTTCGATGAAGCGTCTATAGTACCCGGCCAAACCAAGAAAACTACGCACTTCAACGACTGAGGTAGGTTACTTCCATCCTATGATAGCTTCTACTTTGGATGGATCGACTGCTACTCCTTCAGCAGATACGATGTGTTCGAAAAAACTGATCTCTTGAAGCCAAAATTCACATTTGCTATAATTGGCATAAAGCTGGTGCTCTTTAAGCTTCTCTAAGACCAATTGCAGATGTCCAGCATGCTCTTCTTTGGTCTTCGAGTAGATCAAGATGTCGTCTATGAACATGACCACAAACTTGTCCAAGTATTCCATAAATACTTTGTTCATAAGGTTCATAAAGTAGGCTGCTGTATTGGTCAAGCCAAATGACATGACCGTGAACTCGAACAAGCCATACCGAGTGGTAAATGTTGTCTTAGGAATATCCTTATTTCTGATCTTAAGTTGATGGTACTCTAACCTCAGGTCTATTTTAGAGAAGGTCGTTGCTCCCGACAACTGGTCGAACAGGTCATCGATGCGGGGCAATAGATACTTTTTCTTGATGGTCACATCATCGAGTGCTCAGTAATCTACATACAATCTGGCGATGCCATCCTTCTTTCTTACGAAGAGAATAGGGGAACCCTAGGGAGAGGAACTAGGTCAGATAAATCCTTTTGCTTGCAAGCCTTCCATCTGAGTCTTGAGCTCTTCAAGTTCATCGACTGTCATCCGATACAGTCTCTTGGCAATTGGGGCTATCCCTGATCATAAGTTGATCACAAACTCAACATCTCTATCTGGTGGCATGCCCAGCAATTCTTTTGGGAAGACTTCTTGGTAAGCTTCGACTACCGATGTGGTCGAAAGGGACAACTCCTCAAGGTGGTGGACTGCTCAATCAAAAGGGGAGGAACGATCCACACTAACCCTTATGGTGGTCTCTGGGTCTTTAGCGAGTATGACCACTCAATTGGTACAGTCTATCATCCCTTGGTAGTTGGCCAACCAATCCATCCATAAGATGATGTTCAGAGTTTGGGATTCTTGGACTAGAAGGTTTGCCAGGAAGTCCAAATTTTCCACAGCAATCTCTACTCTAGGACTAACTGAGGTAGCATTTAGGAATCCCCCGGGTGAACTAAGCACCATGGGTTTCTTTAGTTTATAGGTTGGAAACTTATGACTTTTAGCAAAAGATCTTGAAACAAAAGAGTGCGAAGCTCCAGAGTCAAACAAAACTTGCGCAGGTACGGAATTAACAGATAACGTACCCATTAGCACTCCTGGGGCTTCCTGGGCCTCCTCGGCTATGACATGGTTCACACGACTACGGTTCGGTGTTAGGGTAGACCTCGAGGCTTGTGAAGTCTGCTGGCCCTTGCTTTGGTTTGATGCCTGGCTTTGAGCTAGCATGGCTCCCGAGTTGATCCTCACGACAGGGTTCTGACGATGAGGGCACTTGTGCGCAAAGTGTCCCTTATCCCCGCAGCTTGAAGCGCAGCGTGGGTCGGGTTGATCGCCGCAGTCGCCCAATGACGGCGGGTGCGTAAACCACTCCCATTGGGACATGTGGTCAAGTCAAGTCCTCGAGGTGATATCGGTGGTCGTAAAGACCACCGCCATGGAATGCTGACTTCTAGGGGTAGCTACTCTGCGACTTCTGGAATGCCATCTTTCACTTGCGGCTGACCTCTGTGGTCTTCTTCTTATTCTCGAGCACGAGAGCTCTTTGACCAAGTGGTGGAAGTTGGGGAAGTCGTAGAGGATTAGCTGGACTCTCATATCCTCACGCATCCCCTCCACAAAGTGGTCGATCTTCTCCTCTTCATCAGCTACGTCGTTGGGAGCATAGCGGCAAGTCGTTGAACTTTGTCGCACTCGCGACGACATCCGACCGCTGAGAGCTTTGAACTCGCTTCTTCAACCTCATCGCATCACGCACAAAGTTGGTTCCAAAGCGCTTGAATTCACCTGGGATTGATCGCCATGCGTGTTCCACTCATCTAGCCGCACTTTAGCAATCGCTTCACGGCAAGGTGGTCTTATGCATCTCCGCCGCGGATGTTGTCGCCGCTTTTCTATCTCTTCTTCTTCTGCTATTGGACTTTCACCACCTCGAGCAGTGAGATAGTTTTCCCACCAAGCAGCGACGGCTCCTTTTAGTTAATGGGTGGCAAAGTCCACCTTGTCTTCCTCTGAGCATCGAGCGAGACAAAGCTTCTTCTCAGTGTCTCTAAGCCAGTCTTCAGCTTCCAGTAGTTCACTCGCTGTAGCGAAGGTGAGGGGTCTTGTCCTGAGGAAGTCTTCCAACTTCGAGTGGTGGCCTACCGGTCCTGACTACTGACTGGCAAGCAAGGCTTGAAGAATTTGCGTCTGTTGGAACATCACTTGTGCCATTGTCGGGTTCACCGACGGCAGGGGAGTTAGCCCTTAACCACGACCTCGACCACCACCACGCCCATGACCACAGTCTGCTGCAAAGGCACCACGGGCTGGGGTGGCGACTCTCCTAGGCAGCATCCTGAAGAGACGATGAGGCTCAGAACTAGAGGACAAGTATATGAGGGTTTAAGTACCCTCTAGAGCACAACAGAAAAACTTGAACAAAACAAGGAAAACGATCACAAACCAAACAAAGCCTAGAACGGCTACATTATATTAAGGGGCTAAGTGTTACATGACTACACAATGTGGTCGTAGAAAATATTCAAGAGGAATACGACTATTCAACGTGGTTGTAGGAAGGATACAACTACACAACGTGGTCGTAGAAAAGATTAAAGAGGGATACGACTACTCAACATGGTCGTAGGAAGGATACAACTACACAACATGGTCATAAAAAAGATTCAAGAGGGATATGACTACTCAACGTGGTCGTAGGAAAAGATTCATGAAGGATACAACTAAACAACGTGGTTGTAAGAAGATAAGAAAGATACGATAACTCAACGTGGTCGTAGGAAGAAGACAAGAAAGATACGACAACTCAACATGGTCGTAGGAAGAAGATAAGAAAGATACGACAACTCAACGTGGTCGTAGGAAGAAGATAAGATAGATACGACAACTCAATGTGGTCGTAAGAAGACAAGAAAGATATAGAGGAGGGGATTCGACTACACAACGTGGTCGTAGGAAGGAAGGCTTCGACTACACAAAGTGGTCAAAAACAACGAAGAGTTCGACTATTTCAATAGTGGTCGAAAGAGAAGAAGGATTCGACTACTCGACGTGGCCGAAAGAGGTCGAAAGAACAAAGAAAGATTCAACTGCTCGACACGATCGAAAGAATAAAGAAGGAGAACAAGGCACGGGAAGTTGGCCAAAAGAAAAAAGAGAGACCAGGGTACGGGGAACTTACTAGGACCGAGAGAGAGGGCCAAAGGGGGTTAGTGGACAGCGAACAGCGACGAGGAAGCTCGCAACTGAGGGCGAAGGAGGCCGGCGGTGAAGGTGTCAGCTGGGACGGGAAGAGGAGGGGAAGGCGGCGGCTCCTGTGAACCAAAACTAAAACAGAGTGAGGGAGATTACTTCAAGGAACTCTGGGTTACCAAAAGGGTGCGAATAGAAGAGGGGTTGCACTGGTACGGCGAGGACCAGGAGGAGGTGCACGGTGGCTTGATCACGGAGCTCGGGGCTTTGGGCAACCACAGCAACACAAGTGAAAACTGGAGGGAGAAAGGGAGAGTTGAGGGAGAAACAAGAGGAGGCAAAATGGCTCCCTGGTACTCTATTTATAGAGAGAAAAAGGGGGAACCTGGCGTCAAGATGGAGCGACAGAATTTGCTACGGCGCAACGGAGGCCCGACATTTAATACGCACACCGCAGCGGAGAACGGTATTAAATGCACACATCCACAACAGAGACAACGGTATTAAATACGCACGTTGCTGTGGAAAAGAGAGAGGAAAAATGTGGTCGAAGCCAAAAAGGTGGTCGCCACGAGAAGGTGGTCGAAACCACGAGGCGAGTCTAAACCAAGAGGTTGGTCGAACCGAAAAGGTGGTCGACAATGAGGAGGTGGTTGACGTGGGGAGGTGGTCAACAATGATAAGGTGGTTGCAACCAAATGGGTGGGGACAAGGTGCACGGGGGCACGGCAGAGCGGACACGTGGCCAAAAGAGAGCTTTCGGCCACTAGATCAAAAAGCAAGAAAAGGGGCAGGGGAAGGAGAGAGGCCAGATGGGTTGGACCCAATAGAGAGGATTCGAAAAGAAACCAATATTCAAGCCAAAATTTGAAACCCAAAATTTGAAGTGAGGCATAACTAGAGAATTTTGCAAATACACTATAATTTTGAAATAGGTTTTGAAGACCAAGAAGACAAACGGAAAGATACTAAACAACATCCGAATGGGATGTTACACAAGTATGTTACTCCTTGTTTGGTACCTCTGGCCTCTCTGAAAGTGCTCATATAACTAAAGCATTAAAATGTTTACTAGCTTTTATGTATTAAACACATATTCCAGTGTTTAAATATATGATTCGCATATTGTTGATAAAGACAATTAGATAAAACTCCATTTTATTTGTTGATAGCAAATACAGTAACATGTTTGGCAAATTTGGTGTAAGGATACACAGTGTGTACACGTGAATCCCACTGAAAATTTATGGTCCAAATTGTTTGGTGAGTGGTAAGGTAGTTTGTCCAGATTTAAGAGGCTTCTTGATGTATACCGTTAGTTGTCTTGATATATTTGGAGAATTGATGCAGCACTATGTCTGTATTGTACTGTGCTGTTGTTTGTGTTTTGGTGTAAGTTAGGTCTCAGTTGATCATTAAATTCTATAATGTGATGCTATTGCCTACATCTGTAGGTGAAGAAAATCTTATTACGAGACTAGACATTTTGTTTATTTCAAAAAATGTTGCATTATTTGTTGTCTGTAATTCCTACATTATTAGTCATTGTTCACTTAATCTTTTTATGTTTCACCTGGATCACATGTTTTATTGTGTACCTTACCATGTTTATGTGCCAAGAACTATCCTAGTGCACATGTGATGCTATTAGTTGCATGGTAATACAATTGTGTACAAGCTTTTTGTTGTTTTGTTTTTATTATTGTTAATATTATGTTTTTGAGAAATGTACTAGGTTTGTTTCCATTGATTGGATGTTCCTCTTGTTAGATATGTGCATAGTGTAGGGTGTTCTTTGCATAATTGTATACCTTGTACATGTTATATATTGGCCTCATGTCTATTGGAATAGTAACAAGCTATATTCAAACATGATATCAGAGCAAGGCTAGGTTAGGGTTAGGGTTTACTGGTTACCGCCGCCGCTACCATCCTCCCTGAGCCCTCCTCTGCTTCTACGCAGGCGCGTAAAGTCCCCACTGGATCCTGTGCTCCGCCGCCAGAACCTCCCCACCGCTAGAATCTCCCACGTCGCTGAAGCTTCTCCGCGCCATTGGATCCCGATGGCCCCGTGGTCGATCCAAATAACTGCGTGCGCCTAGACCCGCTTTCACCGTGCTCTTCCCACCATCTGATCCGTGCTCCTGCGTTGATCCTCGCTGCCACTCGGCCCTCTTGGCCTCTCCTTTCGGTGACCACCGTCGGATCCCGCTACGTCGGTGCCCTCCATCCCCGGCTCGCGCTTCTCCCCTTTCGGTCGCTGCCGCCGGAGCCTCTCCCTCGCTGGATCCTCTCTTGGCTTCCCAGCCACCCCCGATGCGTCTGAGCAAAAGAAAACAGAGCCGGTGCGTCTGTTTTCTTTTGTTGTGTTGCTGTGCCTTTTGAATAGGATTTTTAGTTACTAGTTAAAAAGGAAAAAAAGGAAAAAAAAAAAGAAAAGAAAAGAGAGATATGGTCCAGTAGTGATGGCTTCTGCTGGAGCCTCCTTGGCCATCCCGCTCCCTCTAGTTCAGTTTGATAGGACGAACTTCCGGGAGTGGGCTGTTCACCTGAGGATTCATCTCAATAGTCAGCGTCTTTGGGTTCATCTCACCGCTGAGCAACCCGTCCGCCTTGCCCTACACCACCAGTACTACCTGCTCTCTCTGCTGGTGGGGATTAGGTGGCTCACAAGGCTGCCAATGCATGCTCAGCTCCTGACTCACCACTCGCGCCTGAGTTTGGTGGAGGCCCTCACGAGTGTGCGTGCTGAGAAGACTCGTCACTATGGAGTGGCTCAGATTCAGTCTGTCTTATCTGCTTGAGCACCTACTCCTTCGTCATTTTCTCCAACACCGATCGTGATCCCTCCCTCAGCTCCTCCGGTGGTTGCTGCTTCTACTGCGGGCCTCCACTACACCTACTGTCAGTGTGACGGCCACAAGTATCAGGATTGCTACAAGTGGAGGAGGGACCAGGTTCGTCGGGGTGGATGTTCCCCGAAGGGCTCTGGAGGTTCCTCGCACTCAGGAGCTGGCACCTCTCGCTAGGGCTCTTCTGGTGATGCCACACAACAGCTCCTCCCACTACTTCAGCACCTCAGTATCGGCTCATCCTCAGACTCTTCGAGTTCTGCTAGTCTGGCTCTTGCTTCTTAGCAATCTTCCTTGCCTCCGCCTCCTCCCTCGTCAGGTATCTTGTCTACATGGATCTTGGACTCCGGTGCTTCTTTTCACATGACACCAGATTCTACCCACCTCACTTCCGTGTGTTCCACAGATTTTCTTTCCACTGTTCAGATTGCAGATGGTACCTCTCTTCCTGTTGCAGGCCGAGGCACCCTTTCCACTTCTTCTTTTCATGGTCCTGCAGTCTCTCATGTTCCTCAGCTTACTATGTAGCTTATATCGGCTGGTCAAATCAATGATCACGACTGTCGTGTTGTTCTTGAGTCAGACTCTTGTTGTGTTCAGGACCGTCGTACGGGGACTCTGCTTGGTACTGGCCCACGGTGTTGTGATTCGCAACGTTTCTGGGAGCTCTACTAGCTTCATCTTCCTTCTACTGTCTCCACCAGTTAGTCAGCCACTACCACTACCTCTAGTCATGCCATCTCCTCCACTACCTCTTTCGCTAGGTGGCACCATCGTCTCGGTCATCTCCGTGGCTCGCGTCTATCGTCTTTAGTTGGTTGTGGTGTTCTTAGGTCTGTTTCTGGGGACACCTCATTACATTGTATGGGTTGCAAGCTTGGCAAACAGCTGCAGCTCCCCTATCCCTTTAGTGATTCTATTTCTACTTGTCCTTTTGATCTTGTTCACTCTGATGTTTGGGGTCCAGCTCCCTTCGTTTTGAAAGGGGGTCATTGCTATTATGTGATCTTTATTGATAATTATTCTCGTTATACTTGGATCTACTTCATGTTGTCTCGCAGTCAGGTTCTCTTTATTTACCAGATGTTCGCCACCATGGTTCGCGCTCAGTTTGATTCGGCCATTCGTGTGTTTCGTGCTGATTCTGTTGGTGAGTATCTATCTACTACTTTGCGTCGCTTTCTTGCTGAGTAAGGCACTCTCCCCCAGTACTCTTGTCCTGGTGCTCACGTTCAGAACGGTGTCTCTGAGCGTAAGCATCGTCACTTGCTTGAGACTGCTCACGCTCTCATACTTGCCTCTTCTGTTCCCCCTCACTTCTAGGCTAAGGCTATTTCTATTGCTGCTTTTCTCATCAACCTGCAGCCTTCCACTGCTCTTCAGGGTTCTACTCCTGTCAAGCGTCTCTTTGGTCGAGCTCTAGAGTACAGTCACCTTCGTAGTTTCGGTTGTGTCTATGTCATCCTTCTTCCACTCGTGGAGCGCACTCAAACCGATCGCCACGACGCTGAGTGTGTTTTCCTTGGCTACAGTCTTGAGCATAAGGGTTATTGTTGCTATGACCCTGTTGCTCGTTGGATGGGGATTTCTTGGGATGTCACTTTTGACGAGTCCTGATCTTACTACCGTCGTTCCTCCACTGTTAGCCCAGATTCTCTTACTGAGTCGATCTCCTTTCTGATTTTTCCTGACTCTCAGCTTTCCACCAATGTTTTGCCTTATCCTCCATCTACTCTGCCTCCCTCTCCTCCGGCTCCACCTGTTTCGCCTCCGCCGGATTTTCCTTCCTGCTTTTTTATTGAGGCTCCACCGTTTCCCTTGCACTACTCTCGCCGTCCTCGGCCTACTACTTCCTCTCTAAGCCTCTGTCTCTGCTAGGCCCTGTTCCCAGTCCTCCCTCTCCATGCTTGCTGGGTCCAACTCTACCTTCTCCTCCCAGATATGATCTTTGTGATCGTCGCACTGTCAGGCCGCCTGAGCGCTACGACTTCGCAGCCGCTGCTCATTCTGAGCCTACGACCTACCGTGAGGCCGCTGCTCACCCTGAGTGGCAGCTCGCGATGTCTAAAGAGATTGCTACTTTGGAGCATACTAGCACTTGGGATCTGGTGCCCTTGCCTACGCGTGTTACTCCTATCACGTGTAAGTGGGTGTACAAGACTTAGGCTCGCTTGGATGGTTCCTTTGAGCGCTACAAGGCTCATCTTGTGGTGCGTGGTTTTCAGCAGGAGCATAGTCGTGACTACGATGAGACTTTCGCCCTCGTCGCTCACATGACCACTGTTCGCACTCTCCTTGTCGTGGCCTCTGTTCGACAGTGGCTTATCTCTCAGTTGGATGTTAAGAATACCTTTCTTAATGGCGAGCTGCGTGAGGAGGTCTACATGCAACTGCCCTCTAGGTATTCTATCCCTCTATGGGCTCAAACAAGCCCCTCGTGCTTGGTTTAACTACTTCTCCTCTGTTGTTACTACTGTCGGCTTCTCCGCTAGTGATCACGACCCTGCTCTCTTTGTTCACACCTCTCCTCGGGGTCGGACGCTCCTCCTTCCATATGTGGATGGCATGATCATTACTGGAGATGACTCTCAGTACAATGCCTTTGTGAAGGAGCATCTTAGTAAGTAGTTCTTGTTGGAGATATGCCCTAGAGGCAATCATATTGATGATGATATTTTGTTGTATCCATGATTTAATAGATGTTCCTTGAATATTACCTTTGTGTTGATTAACAAGTATGTGACTTGTTTGTGAAACTCTTTACTTGTATGGTTATTCTAAAGTTGTCCCTAGTCGGAGTTCATGAGGACACACGTGAATGATGGATTAGCACATGTATCGGTTGATGACCATGTTTCATGTGTCATAGACATGGATATGTCAAACCAATAATGTGGACACATGTTTAGAACATGGGGTGGACCGACCCAACATGAGACATAGTAATTATTCTTATGGTTCTCTCTACACAATGTGTACGCCTTGTCCTTAGACCCGAGATTGTCGATGTACTTGAGATGTGAATCGACCTACTTAGGGGCTATCAAACGCTACTCCGTGAATCGGGTAGTTATAAAGGTAGCTGTTTGTCATGAAGCATGTCGCGAGGCATGGTCACGAGATGTGATTTGCCCTCTCTACCGAGAGATATCTCTGGCCCTCGAGTGATCGGATCCGTAAATGCATGGTCATGCTACTTAAGGTTAAGAGTTAACCTAGTAAGGGATTCGGATCACAGATCGAGAAAGAGTGGTCGCCTTGGAGCTCGACGAATATCGTGATGCAAAGGGATTGGCATGTACATAACATTGTGATGGTTCGTCCGATATGATCTTTACGTGCGCTTAGGAGTTGGCACGCCTTGCTAGAGGCCACTACCAACTTTTGACCAAGTATGTGTACTTAGGCCATGTCTAAACATACGTGAACCATAGGTCACACACTTAGGGTCAAGCCTAATTCGAATGGATCCGAATTAGATGGGCATTGAGTCCTAATGGGTCTCTATTCGTAGAAGCCCATTATAAGGACGCCTATAAAAGGAGGGCGGGGCGCACCGTTGGATGATGAGTTTTTCGTGACATCCTCAAACCCCGCCGCCACCCCTCCCACGCCCTAGTCGCCGCGCGATCTAGTAGTCCGCGGCGCCGCTCTCCCGCACGTGGATACCTTTGAAGGCGCTGATCCGTGGCGCTGGGACGAACCGCAAGAAAGGAGCCGCACGGGGGGCGCCAAGACGAGGACGAGGAAGTAGTACGACTACTGCGCTCGACGCATCGCATCAATCGAGTATGCACTACACCGCCCGACGTGTCAGATCAACTTCCGCACTGCGCCTAGTGGTAAGACCGTGATCTATAATCGCAGTGATCTTGGTTTACGCAGAATTTTTTTAATTTGCGCTAGTGTAGCCTACCCGTTGCCCTTCAGTTCTTGATGTCTGATTTGGGTCCTCTTTGTTACTTCCTTAGGATTGAGATCACTTTTGCACCCAAGGGCTACTATCTCTCCCAGAAGAAGTACATTCAAGATATCCTTACTCACGCTTGTCTCATTGATCAGCGCGTGGTGGATACTCCTATGGAGCTTGGTGTCCACCTTCGGCCTACTGATGGTGAGCCTCTTGAAGATCCCACTCGCTACCGCCATATTGTCTGGAGCCTCGTCTACCTTGGGTTTACTCGACCTGACATTTCTCACCTAGTTCACATCCTGAGTCAGTTTGTCTCTGCTCCCACTCAGCTCCATTGTAGTCACCTTCTTCGTGTTCTGTGATATCTTCGCGGGACCATCACTTGTCGCATGTTCTTTTCTCGCTCAAGTTCTTTGCAGCTTCAGGTGTACTTTGATGCGACCTAGACTAGTGATCATTATGATCGCTAGTCTCTTTCTGCCTATTCTGTTTTTCTTGATTCCTCCTTGGTTGCCTGGAAAACTAAGAAGTAGATCGTAGTTTCTGCTCGAGCACCGAGGTGAGTTGAGAGCCATGGCGTCGCATGATACCAGATCACCGGCTTCGTGGTTACTTGAGGATTTTGGTGTTTCTACTTCTGCATCGACTCCTATCTTATTAGATAGTATCAAAAGGACAAGATTGCTCAAGATCCCGTGGAAGCATGAGCTCACAAGCACATTGGAGTGGATGCCTGGTACATGCGATCGCAAGTGCAAGACCAAGTTATTGATCTTCAGTATGTGCCTTCGAAACTTCAGTTAGCAGATTTCTTCACCAAGGCACAAACTAGAGTTCAATATAGATTCTACCTTTCCAAACTCAATGTGTTGATCCACTATGAGTTTGAGGGGGGTGTTAGATATATGCATAGTGTAAGGTGTTCTTTGCATAATTGTATACCTTGTACATGTTATATATTGGCCTCTTAGCCTATTGGAATAGTAACAAGCTATATTCAAACACCTCTATCCAATGTAATGTTTCCTAACAAAGGTTTTTGTGTTAGCTATTTTCAGGTGTTAGACTTTATTAAGAGTTATATAGGTTCAGCAACTCCATTGATAGCTAGGAATTCTGTCTACATGGATTTACTATTTTTGAAGGTTAGTAAGAGAAAAGACTCCTTAGTTTTTTTGTAGAAAATGGAATGATTCAAGCAAATGGTTGTATTGGAATTTAGCAGCACATGTAACTTGGGATTTTATTCCTTACTTTTGGGACTTTATGATAATTATACTTGTGATATTTGGAGTGAGGTAAGCTAGTTTTAATTTTTGATGTAGTTATATAAAAAAACGAGAAGATCATAATACAACAATGTGTGAGTTAAAGTTTGACAAACCGACAAAGTGAACATATGCTCTCAGATTTTACCTTACCTGCATATCAATTTCACCATGATGTTATTTGTAGATAGCCTACATGTAATTATCATCCATCTACCAAGATCAATTTTATATAGTATGTGCCTTCGTGAAGAAGTCTGCCAACTGAAGCTCTGAAGGCACATACTGATGTGTAACGACCTGCTGCTACACATGTGATCGTATATAAGAAACATCAACCTCAATATACTTGGTGAGTTCGTGCTTCACCAGATCTCGAGCAATCTCGACGCACTGCCGCCGACAAGAACGAGTAGGTGCAGCACCAAACACCAAATTCTCAAGGAGCCACAAGATCCAGTGACAAGAATGCCATCGACACAAGAGCCCTCAACTCAGCCTTAACACTCGAACAGGAAACCACAGTTTGCTTCTTAGTATTCCATGCAAGCAAGGAAGACAAAGAGATAGAAAGAGACCAACGATCAGAAGGATCACTAGCCTAGATCGCATCAGAGTATGCCTAAAGCTGCAAGGAGCTGGAATGAAGGAAGAATAGGGCGAGTGATGGTTCCACAAAGATATTGCAGAACCCGAAGGAGGTGACTATAGTGGAGCTGAGAGAGCAGAAACAAATTGACTTAAAATGTGAACATCATGAGAGATGTCAGGTTGAGTAGTGTCAAGGTAAACCAAGCTCCCAAAAATATGGTGATATCGAGTAGGATCCTCAAGAGGAGTGTTGTCAATGGGCTGAAGCTGAAGATGGAGAGCTCCATAGGAGTGTCCACAGTGCAGTAGTCAGTGAGACAAGTGGAGCTAAGTGTGAGCAGAAACAAACTACCTCAGAATGTGAACATCATGTGAGATGTCAGGTCGAGTAGTGTCAAGGTAAACCAAAGTCCTAACAAGATGACGATATCGAGTGGGATCCTCAAGAGAACCAAAGTTGAAGGTGGAGAGCTCCATAGGAGTGTCCACAGTGTGTTGGTCAGTGAGACAAGCACGATCAAGGAGATCCTAGATGTACTTCTACTGGGAGAGATAGTAGCCATCATGAGTAGATGTGACCTCAATCCTAAGGTAGTAGCTAAGAGGACCCAGATCAGACATCGAAAATTGCTCACTGAGATGTCTCTTCACAAAGTCAATATACTGAGGTTCATTCAGTGATGAGCATGTCATCCACGTAGAGAAGAAGTGTACAACCACGAGAGGAACTGTGAACAAAGAGAGCAAGGTCATGGTCATTGGCAGAGTAGTTGCTCGCAGTGATAAGAGGTGAAATGCTTAAACCAAGCACGAGGGGCTTGCTTGAGCTCATAGAGAGAACAACGGAGGCGCCAAACCTGACCGTCAAGAACATAATAGCCTAAGGCGGTTGCATGTAGACCTCACGTAACTCGCCATTAAGAAAGGCATTCTTAACGTCAAGATAAGGGATAGTCCACTAGTAGACAGAGGCAACAGCAACAAGAGTGTGAAGTGGTCATACGAGCAACAAGGGCAGAAGTCTCATCATAGTCACGCCCATACAACCACGCTCAACAAGACGCGCCTTGTAGCGCTTAATGGTACCATTAGACCGAGTCTTGTAGCGCTCAATGGTACCATCAAATCGAGTCTTGATCTTATTGACCCACTTGCACGAGATAGGAGTAACTTGAGCAAGAAGGGGAATAAGGTCTCGCGCCAAGACGCCCAACACAACAATCTCTCGCACTACGTGAGTGCCATTCAAAGCTGAGATGTAGCATCACGATAAGAGGCAAAGTGCTCAATAAGAAAAGCAACAAAAGTTGAGAAGCTGTAGCAATCAGGACGCAGAATCACATTCCGATCATGAGGAGCATACCTCAAAGGAGATGCTAGAGTAGGACCCAACTAGGATGAGGCTAAAGTGGAAGGAGAAAAACAAGGACGACGAGTGTAATGAAAGGAAAGGGAGAGACCTCAACAAAAGAGCTAGAAGGGGAGCCAGAGGGGAAGAAGCTGCAGGTGAAACCGGTAGAGCTGAAGGACCTAGTGGAGCTACTATAGTCAGCGAAGCTGGTGGAACTGGTGGAGGAGACACAAGTGAAACAACAAGAGTGGAGAACTGAGGATCAGGGAAAGTCAGAAAAGGGATTGACTCTACAAGAGTGCCTGAACTCGAAGTGGTGTTATGAGGATAGTAAGGTCGGGACTCATCAAAAGTGATATTGCGCAAAATGTGCATCCGATGACCAACAGGGTCATAGCACCTTGTGCTCAACACTCGACTGACTAAGCAGTCAACATTGTGCGCTCCCGTGGTGAAAGAACATAGTAGACGCATCCAAAAGCATGAATGTGACTGCACTAATGAGACCTACAGTAGAGATGCTCAACAGGAGTAGAACTCTGAAGAGCGGTGGATGGCTATAGGTTGGCAAGGTAAGCAGTGGTAGAAACAATCTCAACCTAAAAGTGAGGTAAAATAGAGGAGGCAATCATCAGAGTGTGGACAGCCTCAAGGAGGTGACGATACCTGCGCTCAAAAACACCATTTTGAGCATGAACACTAGGACATGAGTACTGAGATAGAGTGCCCTGCATGAAAAGAAATGAGCGAAAGGTAGTAGATAGATACTCACTAGTAGAATTAGCACGTAAAACACATATGGCAAAATCAAACCAAGTACAAACCATAGTAGCAAAAGACTGATAAATGGAAAGGACCTAACTACGAGAAGAGATGAAGTAAATCCAAGTATGGCGAGAGTAATCATCAACAAAGATCACATAGTATTGATGACCCCCTTTCGAAACGAAGGGAGCCAGATACCATAAATCAGAGTGAATCAAATCAAAAGGGTGGACGAAAGCAGAATCGCTAGAACCATAAGGGAGTTGCAATTGCTTACCAAACTTGCAACCCATACATGACAAAGAAGTATCACTAGGAATAGCCCCAAGGATATGAAAAAGTCCATATACCCCCCCCCCCCGAATTTTGCCCAAAAGTACGCCCAACACCCCCAACTTTAAAACCGGGTATCTAACACCCTGAACTTTGAAATCCCGTCCATATAACCCTCTAGCCCAGTTTTGTACGGTGGTTTTGCCTACGTGGCATCATGAGCGGGTGATTTTACTACGTAGGATGAAAGACTGGAGGGAGTGTGGGTTAATGATAGGTGGGGCACATAGAGGCTTCTCACCCAAATCAAAAGAGAGAGACGAGGTGGGAGATACAAGGGGCGGTGTTCATGTGAGCACCACTGGGAGACGGAGGCGGTGGCTAGTGACCCCAAAAAATGGAACATGGCTAACAAGGTTACCCCGAGAGTGGCGTCGACGTGCAGTGAGGTGCCCTGTGCGATTCCACCCATGGTGGCCGACGAAGACATGATGGAGCTCATGCGGCTCCACGGCTACGGTGGGCTACAAGGATCCATGTCTAGCCTATCGGGTTCACAATGCTTTGGAACACATTTTGACGCGGAGAGAGGAAGAAACTCACTGGTTGGGGAGATCGATGGGGTGGCTTGTGGCGGCGGAGCTCAGGCTCAGAGAGGAAGACGAGGACGATTTGGGCGATGTGCTGCGGAATATATGAAATTGGGCCAGGCAAAAAGTGAAAGGGATGTGAAACAAATTTTGACAGAGATGAAATATGGATTGGCTTACTAGAGCGAGAGATCGAGTAGGTCACGTCTCTGCCTAACTTGGGGAAGACGACAATGGCGCTGTTGTTCCGACCGGCCTAGTGAATGAGAGGAGGGAGTGTGAGGCAATGGAATGCGGCGAGATGTCCAACATGTTGTGTGGCTCGGTGCACCCTCTTCGTGGTGATAGTATGTCACCACTGCCATTGTGTGAAGCCGCATTCTGCCTTGTGTTGTCCCAAGCCATGTCATGGCCACTCTCGTGGTCGCCATGCTAATCATGTTCCATTTTTTGGGGTCGTCGTCTTCCCCTCTCGTTGACGCTAAGCTCCTAGCCACGCTCCCATGGTCGTCGCCCCATGTAGCTCCCCCTCTCTCTGAGTCAATTTGGGGGAGAAGCCATGTGGGCCTCACTTATCATTCACCCAACTTGACTAGCTTATCATCCTACGTGGCAAAACCACTCACTCATGATGCCATAGGAAAAACTACCATGCAAACTGGGCTAGGAGGCTATATGGACAGTATTGCAAAGTTCAAGATGTTAGATACCTGGTTTTAAAGTTGGGGGTGCTGGGCAGACTTTCGAGCAAAGTTCAGGGGGATATATGAACTTTTCCCCAAGGACACCACTACCAACCAAAGAAGAAAGATGCGACCCACCCAAGTAACCCACACGATGGTGCGACTGAGCAAAACTGATGGTGGTGTTGGCAGTAGAGGCAATGGAGGGGTAGTAATGGTTTATTGGCTGGAGGAGGCAGCGGAAGTGAAAGGAAGACGAAGCCATTCGAGCTCCCAAAGACGCTGAGAATCAAGGCAGCGTGGGGCCAATACCAACCGGAGTCCCCGTGTTGCAGTCCTAAACACAACACAAGCCAGGCTTAACAATGATACGATAATCATGACCAGTAATCTGACCAGTAGACATAAGCTGCATAGTAAACTTAGGAACATGAGAACTATAAGTGGAAAGAGTGCCTCTGCCAGTAATAGGAAGAGAGGTACCATCTACAGTCTGAATGGAAACAAGAAGAACAGGAGGACTCAAAGAACTAAGGTGAGCGAAGTCTGATGTCATGTGGCAAGAAGAACCAGAGTTCATGATCCAAGGATAAGTTATACTTGAAGTGGGAAACTGAGTGGCTGGAGGAGTGGCTAGAGCCTGACAGGCAAGACTAGTAGCACCTGAAGAGCCTGATGGTGTGCTGACAACCAGACGCTGAAGGAGAGAGACCAGCTACCAAGCAGTATCTGGTTGGTGAGGAGCACTAGCACCTCCTGACAGAGCACCACCACGACGACCGCTACAGCACCTCTTGTAGTAGGTTTGGTTGGTGTGGCTATCATGCTCACACCAGGTGCAGTGAAGGCCAACGGCAGTAGAGGCACCAGCAGCGGCCACTGGCGCATGCACCGGTGCTGGAGGAGCAGTAGGAGCTGCCGCCACAGGAGCCACAGGAGAGATCTACTGGTAGAAGTCATGAACAGTGGCATCAAGCTACTGAAGGGAGTGGGCCTGATGCACCATAGAGAGATACATCACTGCTTGGCTGGTAGTGTGTACGGGCATGCTCCCACATCAGTTGTGATTATGGATCAAAATCCTAGCGGTTACCGGTCGATAATCGCCGGTTACCGGTTTTACCAGTGGGAACCGGGGTCCTAAAAACCGGCTGGAAAAATTCAAATTTAAATTCAAATTCAAAATCCCGACGGTTACATCCCCAATTCAAATTTCTTCAGATGAATTTCGACCGGGTTTTTCGGTTACCGACCGCTCGGTGGGATTTTACCTGGTACCGGTATTTTGATCCTTGGCTGTGATGATGGTAGCTTAGAGAAATCCATGGATATCCCAGCGATCATGCTACCAACCATGATGGCAATAACACGGCCATCAGCCTGCCACCTCTTATAGGCATGAGCTCAACCTGATACAGCTCCACAACCTCCTCATACATAGCAGCGGCAGCATACTTATCAGCCTAAGCTGCGCCCGCTGCAACGACTGGAGCAACTGACAGAGCGGGATGAGGTGGACACAGCAGCTAGCCGATTAGGTGGCCCCAGAGACGCTGACTGTTGTGGAGAGATAGAACCTAAGGCTTTGATACCATGTTGAAATGGAACTCTTGATTCTATTCCATGGGCCAAGTGGCCAACATATGGTCATGTACATAAGCATAAACACCCTATACAATGGACTAAAACAAGTTAAGTACATATACTCCTAACAGTAGTAACTTTATTCTAACAGTAGTAACTTTATTTTCTCCTTTTGGTATATGACCATGAGAAATTATTTCCATCCATTATTCAATGTCCCACAGTAACTGAGTTTCTATACATTTATATAGCTTATTATCAAGTGGCAGGTGATTCAATTGGGACAAAATTTTGCACAGAAATTAGTATTAATAAAAATGGCCATCTTTGTCCAATTGGTGTCATTAAAATGTGTGAAATTAATTTATCTGAGAAGCAATTCTGCAATACCTGACACACTAGCTGCTTCTCTCTTTGTTGTGTTATTCAAGGTCTCATTGCAGTGTATAGTTTTGATCTACAAAAGAAAATGAAAATCTATTTGTACTTGCTGGTATATGTGGTCTTAGAAGGGCAATGATAATGAGCTAGTGCTCAAATACTCAACCTTGAACTAGTTATAAGACAACCCGTCATCATGTGTATTTTGGTACCAATTTTAGCCAATTTCATACTTGGACGCTAGCATCTTACCGGTTTGGCAGTTCATCACTCCCCTTGATCTTCAGGATGACCTTCATGTTTTTGCCATTTTTAGTTCTCTATCTACAGATACTCCTGATTTGTACACATTCCCAATAAATTATTTGCCCTCCAATATATATTGTTGGGAAAAATGATTCAAGTATGCTTGCATGAGTAGCATGGCCTATTCCGACCGAAATTCATTGACAACTTTCTAGAATGTTCGATAAGGGATCGCGAAAAGTTTATGAAGCATAAAATTGTAATAAAACAAAAGAACTGAAAGAAATAACCACTAGGAAACGCTCAGGAACCGGTCGGTTTGCTCCTCACAGTAGTTTCGTAGGATAGCACGCATGGCATTCTTCGGAGCTGAAATTGTTGAGGAACTGTCGCTGGCGAGTCCAGTCCGAGCGATTACCTCGTAGACAAGCGTAGAATCGTAAGAACAATGCATGAACAACAAGAACAGAATAAGAGATAGAACACAGAGACGTAGGGGGACTTCTTGCTTCTCTTTATTCCTTCATCCATCGATCAATCCTTTACAATGAATAGCACCCCCTATTTATAGGCTATGACCCTGCTAGGGTTTGGGATGGGCGCCACTAATGGGCCGACCGCAGGTCGTGCCCATGGTTTCCCAACACTCCCCTTGGGCACCCATCCTTCATGTCCATGTCTCACAAAACTCCATAAAAACCCAATGGGAAAAATTTGGAGAAAGAGTACATGATACACGCTCATTGTGATGCACGAATTACCTCATTAAAAACCTTAGCCGAGAAACTTCAGAAAACTCGTCAAGGAAAAGAGTACAATCCACCCAATTTCATTTAATCTCATGGATTTATTCTTTGGGTACTCGATCTTCATGATCTAGCTTTAATAATGAGTTCGTGAAGGTTCTCCTCCGACTCGCACTTCTCTTAAGTCTCATCATTCCAATTCACATATGCGTCTTTCAAAGTTAGATGTCGAAGTGACTTAGTGAATAAATCGCAAGATTCTCACATGACTTAGTATGCGATTACTTTAAAAATGTTCATCTTTTGCAATTCATGAGCATAGAAGAACTTGGGGTTGATATGCTTTGTGAGAGGATTCTTCACATAACCCATCTGCACTTGTGCAACACAAGCCGCATTTATCTTCATAGATAATAGTGGGGTTAGTGCAAAGATTCAATCCACATGATCACTGGATGTGGCGAATCATCCGCCGGCCAAGCACATTCTCGTGAGGCCTCGTGATAATGCTATTATTTCCGAGTGGTTCATCAAGTCGATACAAGACTCGCTAGATGATTTTCATGGAATTGCGCCCACCACATATGAATTCATAGCATGTTTGCAATTTGGTTGTATGCGGGTCCTACAAAGTTGCCATCTGCATTGTCATTCATAGTTAGGTCTTGATTCTTTCTATAGAATGTACCAAGTTCTTTGCTTCCTTAGAGGTATCTGAAGATGTCCTTCATTCCCTACCAATGCCTTTGGTAGGTTCCGCACTATACCTTGCTAGTAGGTTCCTGCAAATACAATGTCCGGTCTAGTACGGTTTGTTCAAGACATGAGTGTTTCTATCACACTTAAGTATGGGAATTCGGTCCCGTGACTTCCTCCCCCTCTTTTCTAGGTTTGTACGGGTTCTTGTCTTGCTGCAAAGATCTCCCGACCATTGGCACTTTCAAAGGGTATGCCTTTCCAAAGCCGAACCTTTTCCAACACCTTCTGAGTGTAGGTTGACTGATGTACTAAAATTCCTTCAGGGGCATGCCCAAGCTGCAAGCCTAGGCAATATTTGGTTTTGCCCAAACCTTTCATTTCGAACTCTGACTTCGGGTAAGAGCTTGCTTTCTTAATATCCTTCAGGGTTCCGATGGTATTCAGATCACCTTCATACACTGAGATTATACAAAATCCGTTCTGGGATCATCGTATAAATACACAGGGTTTATTCTTATTTGTTTGTGTAGCCTTTCTTGCATAGAAAGTCGCTTCAAACGATTATACCACATTCTGCCTGATTGCTTAAGTTCGTACAATGACTTTCTGAGTTTCACACTGTACATATTTCTATTTGCTCTGTTTTGGTTCGGGATAGTGATACATTCAGGTATCTTCATATAAATGTCCGAATCCAATATTTCATAAAGGTATGCTGGTACCCCATCCATCAATTTCACTTCTAACTTCAAGTTCACTACCATTGAGATAAATGTCTAAAAGTGGTTCTGCCCATGACCGGGGAATAGGTTTCTTCATAATCATCTCCTGGATGCTCAATGAAACCTTATGCAACGAGCCTTGCTTCTTTTCATTTCTCTTTCGAACAAATATCCACTTATGCCCTACGGGGTACACGAGGGGAGGCGTACGGCTTACACGCCCAAACGCTCTTCTTTATTCTAAAGAATAATTCGCTTTCATCGCTTTCTTTCAATCGATCTTTTCTTTCATTCAATGAGCGTCTACAGCTCGAATCAAGATTGATGATTGTGGCAAATTTCTTTGCAAAATATATGTCGACATTGGTCATTGTTATATTCAAAGATTCTCCCGAGGTCATAAATTTTATAGCTATTTCTTCAAGGGGCGATTCTTCTAATGCTTCTACTTGCTCACCGCTGCTTCCATTGCGGGCAATTCCTTTAGTTTTTCACTCCGATGTGTGCGCACACATCCATACCGATGTCTCCTTCATGGGGATGTTCAATTCTAGTATGCCTTTCCAAGGTTCCATACCGATACCAGTCTCAACTGCCTTTTGGTTCTGGGCACTTCGTGATCTACCGTGTCAAGTCCTTCTTATCCTTTTTCACCAGCGCCCCTACTTCCAGATTCGAGGCCGGAGTTCTCGCCCTTTCGAGGCCTCGGACGGGATTAGGATACCTTCATTGGTATTTCAACCCTCTCCAGCATTGCGCATGTGCAAATGCTACTTGGTCACGCTTCAAATCACTAAAGTGGTCCGACGCTTGATTTGCTAATATTTGCAAATCTATTATCTTCTCGACTTCAATTGTCTTCTAGACTTCAATTCAATTATCTTCTGACTGCAATTATCTTCTGACTTCTCTATTTGCTTCATTAGTGCGCGGTCATATGCATAGATTTTTAATTATCTTCGATTTCAATTGTCTTCTAGACTTCAATTATTTCCCACATTATCATAAAGGGTTGATTTCCTCCCCTAATGACGAAACTAACCTCATCTCATGTACTATCGTGAATCGGGCATTGTTCAAATCTCCAGTCATCGGGTCCAGATACCTGATTATGGATGTTGTCTCATAACCAACGTATATCCCAGACTTTCGGAGAGGGCCCATTGCAGTCCGCTGTGGTGGTGGTATAGGTACATAAACCTTGCAACCAAACCTTCAGAGATGAGAAGTTTTCGGTGCTGACCCTTGCGCTAGTTGCATAGGTGGATGGATGCTATAGGCCGACGGTCTAAAATTGATGAGGGCTGCTACGAGCAGGACTGCGTGTCCCCAACATGTAGTTGGTAAATTACAATTCTTCAAAGTTCTGCTAGTCCATTCTGGGTGCGGACAAGTGGTACAAAATGCTCAACTTTAATTCCCATTTTCATGCAATAATCATCAAATGCTTTCGGAGTAAGTTCTCCAACGTTGTCCATTCAGGTGGACTTCTCATGATGATCAGAGAAAATATTTCTAATTTAATTATCTCATAGATTTAGCTATGCGTGCTTGATTTCTCGTGAGACAATAAACATACATGCGACCATTCCGAGGAAGCATCGCTGAGCACTATAAGATACCTCAAATTACCCTTACAGGGGCTATATAGGACCGCAAAAGGTCTCCCTGGATACGGTCCAGGAATGCAGGGACTTCATCATTTGCTTTCAGAGCAAAAAGGTCTAGTAATTAATTTCCCGGTGGCACATGCGGGGCACACAAAATCTTCCTTATTCGAGAAATTCTTAACATTCATATCATGTCCCTGTGAATTGTTAATTATATTTCTCATCATCCTAAGACCTAGACGACACAATCTATCATGCCAGAGATAGAAAAGTTCAGAGTTTCTAAATATGGTTTTCAGGACAGTATAGGCTGTGGGTGCCTTAATATTAGTGTAGTATAGCCCAATTTCATATGAAGGAAGATATTCTAATGTTATTTTTCACTTTCTTCACGCTTTGTAATGAGCAGGTATTCTGTACCATACTCTTCTTCAGTCTCTACATGGAAACCAAGTAAGCGCAAATATCCTTGAGAGTTCTAGTCGATCTCGGGTACAACAAGTCTTCTTCAATGACCAAAGTTGTGCCCGTTGGAAGTATAATTATGACCCTTCCCGAGCCTATTATACAAGTATCACGTCACGATCGTCGTAGAAGACTACCAAAGATTCTTGCCGATCGACCGAAAATTTCTGCTTCTCTCGTGATGGTATTCGTTGTGCCGCTACATGCTAAGCACACTTCCTCCATAGAGCGCCACACGCGTTCTAATATAATGTACTTTATTAATATGTAGCGAAAGCAAGCAACACATAAATAAAATACTTCGATATCGTAACGTAACTTGCTATTATAAAGACGGAAAATAAGCCTTGCAGACTCATAATAAGAATTTAATGCTTTTGCTCTTCTAGAGCTTGCAACCATTATTCAATAATTCAAAAATTCTGCTTCAATTACAAACTGCAAGTTTCTATAAAAGGTCCGAGTGCAATGCGTGCACTGGATCTAATAGGCAAAGTATTCAGGGACTTCTGCCTAAATCGGCTCCATGCGCAATATTCTCCTCTTGGGCGCTTACGTGTGTGGCCGCGATGTCCAAAGGAGGGATGATGGGGCTGCTATTGGGCTGTTCACATTCATAAGTGCCGTAATGGATGTGAATCTCAGTTCGCAATGGCGAGGTATGCCTTATGCTATCATTTGCCCTTCTTCTTAGACCGAAAACATCAATAATGTGCGACGCATGCGACCTTACCCTTCTTGTTTCTCTCATTCGTGAGAGGCTTCATCACCTTGTAGTCGCTAGCAAGGGCTTCATGGCCAACATTGCTACTAGGTGGTTGCGAGATGAAGTTCTTTCTTAGAATATCATCTTGAGTTTCTCGCAACTTGCATGATGTCAATTAATTCGGCATACTTCATGTAGCCGTCTTGACGATAGTTGCTTGCGGATTGCACCGCGCTCGTGTGAAAGGTAGAGAGTCTTCTCAATCTTCGCTCATCCGTGATTACATTACCACGCACTGAAGACGTTATAAATTTCAGACAAATTCTCACCATACTGGGTCGATTCCCGATTTCGATTCGTGATGCCGCCATCTTCATATTCATGCAAAGTTCAAAGGATTACGCCGTAATCTGCACAAAATGGTTACAAAATTCTCACAATGCTCTTCAACTCTAGGTTCGTGTTCAGATTTTTCTATGCATTTTTCATGATTTATCGCTATTTTCAGTGATTAAAAGCAATATAAACAATCACAGATAATCAAAACAGTAAATACAATAAATAAATTGCATAGAAATAACAATAACAAGAATAAACATGCTTCAATAGTTCAAAATATGCAAAAAAAATCGGATTCCCGAGGTCCTTTCTCGCTAGAAAAAGATTTTTCTACTAAAACCGCAAGTTTGTGGGTTAAAACGCAAATCTCAGCCTCGAGAGAATTTGCGCGCAATTTTCATATTTTCCGAGGCCCTTTCTGCAAAGTTCCCTCACGCATAAAAATCCTCGTTATTTTCAGAACTCCGAGGGTCTAATTGTAAAAGGCAATTTTCCTTCTTTTTTTCAGTGGCTGGGCCACCTTATTCCGGCCCCCCTTTTTTTTATATGGGCCATATTCGCCTACTAAGAGGAAGCCCAACCGGGGTTAGTGCACGGTAGGGTTTCCCTACCCACTCCAACCGGCGGCGCGGCGCTCTAAGGAGCCCGGGATATTCGGCGGCGGCCGGCGGCGGCTCCAAGAACCCGAGGCGACGGCGAGCTATCCGGCGACGGCCGCGGCACCCGAGGCCCGAGGCGCGCAAGGGGCGCCCGCGGAGGCCGCTGCCGCCGGCAGGGGCAGCGCGCTCGCGGCGCGCTAGCCGCGGCAGCGAGCGAAGCGTAGCCGCCGCGGATTCGGTGTGGGTGCTCCATGCGGGTGCCGCCCGGCCGCGGCGCCGGGAGTCAGCGGAAGACCGCGGGAGGCCGCAAAGCGGCCGTCGCGGCCGAGCGCGCGCCGCACCGCGCGGTGGCGCGGGCGCGTGTCGCTGATCGCGGCGCGGCACGGACGACGCAGCGGCGGCGTATCCATCCGGCGGCCATGCGTGGCGGCGGCCGACGGCGGCGCGGCGAGCACACGGCGGCGTGGTGCGGCACGACCAGCGCCAAGCACGGCGTGAGGATGGCGACCCGGGCGCGAGAGGCGCGCTCCATGCGCGCGGCGCGGTTCGCCGGCCACGCGCGGCGCCCATCCTTCTCCGTTTTTTTTTCTTTTGTTTTGGGTTGATGCATGGCCGGCAGCTTCAAGGTGCCTCGAGGAGGCGGTCGTCTAAGGCGGCAATGCAATTCCGGCGACACGGCTTCGGGCGCAGGTCGGCGCCACTACGGGTGGCGAGGGGAGTGTCGTGCGGCTTCGGGCCGGCGGCACCGGCCGGGGTGTGGCCGTGCGCGGTTCTGCAGGATCCGCCTTTTTTTTCGAGTTTACTGTTCATATAAATGTATGCAATGCAATACGTAATGTAATGTAGTACAAAATTGCAACGAAGGCGCGGCTTCATGCCGTTATGTGCGTGCTTGCCGCGTGCTAGCGGCGTGGCACTGTCGTTGCCTCCGTGGCGATACGTGATGGCGGACTATGCCGACCGGTAACGTGTCGCGGAGGTAGTGACAGCCGCTTGCAGGCGGTGCCGTGCACATGGTGCCTTTCATGCGACTGCATATACAAACTACGGTACAATCATCATCTACTCTTTCATGCAATCCACCGATCGGCTTGGCCGGCGACTTTAAGTCGGCTCGCGGTAGATTAGAGCGGATTTGCACCGTAGGAAACCAATCTAGAAAGCCAAAAATTTGCAGAATTGAAAGCAATCTAGAAAACGATTCAATTTACGAGTGTCGTTCACCGACGGTTACCTTTTGATGCGAGGAGAGTCGATCGTGCTGATAACGTGTTGAGGAACCGTCGCTGGCGAGTCCAGTCCGAGCGATTACCTCGTAGACAAGCGTAGAATCGTAAGAATAATGCATGAACAACAAGAACAGAATAAGAGATAGAACACAGAGATGTAGGGGGACTTCTTGCTTCTTTTTATTCCTTCATCCATCGATCAATCATTTGCAATGAATAGCACCCCCTATTTATAGGCTATGACCCTGCTAGGGTTTGGGATGGGACGCCCACTAATGGGCCGACTGCAGGATCAGACCCATAGTTTCCCAACAGAAATGACCTGATGGCTCCATCCTCTATGACTACAACTCCGTTACCCATATCATCTTAAAAAAGACTCCGTTACACATTATCAAAATCACCGTCTTAAAGTGACATGGGCAAAAAGGTCATTCGGTAATTTACCAGATTCGTCTGTCCACAGTCGATTGAAGAAAGGAAAAACTACAAAAATGAGAATGATCTCGATATAAGTTTACCCGCGGAAACAATATTGATTGAAGATTACTACTATGATTATTTTCAGGGGAAGATACATGGTATGATATTCAATGAAACAAAAATTAAGTTCTTCAACCAAGATTATGACACACTTGCACCCTGCAATGATTTGCAGAAAACCACACCTGCTGAGGCACGCATTGGATGCTCGCCAAGAACTGCTGTGCAGTTATCCAATGTCCTGAGGTGAGGCTGAACGGATTCCCAAATCCTTTTCTTTTGGACCTGACAAACAATACAACGATCCATTAGCTGAAATGTTGCAAATAACTTATTAGTAACTAGTAACCCATAGTTTGTTAGTATTATACTTTTATTTAGTTCTGCATGGAGGACTTAGCTTCAGTTTTACATTGTTTTAATTCACGGGCGTGAGTGTTACACAGATTCAACAACTTGGTGTAGTACAAATTGCCAGAAGCTATGGAAGAAATCTCTCTCTTCAATTTTTGTTATTTGTACTTGCCAGGTTTAGACGAACATCATATATTTTGAAAAGAAATTAAATTTCAGTCAAGTTCGAGTGTGACACTATGTTGTGGACTCATATTGGGGAAGACACTATCAAAGATGAAGCCGTTCACAAGCACAAGCTGCAGTTTCGTAAGGACATCCTGGAACGAGCGAGGCAACAACCGAAAAGGAAACTGTAGCGCATATGGAAACTTGATTGTAAAACGAATAGAGTTCTGAGTCTGTCCGAGTCTGTATTACAGTCGAGTCGTATACGATCCGGTCTAGCCGGCTAGCCTTTAAATACTTCTAGCAGTCCTGTAATTGAGAGGCAAGCAAGAAATATATTTTGTCTTCCAATTGCTATTCTCTGCCCTCTGACTTCTCTGCCTGCCTCCGCTACCCTGCTGCTCCAACGACGGCGCATGTCCGTAGACTCCGAAGGTCTCAATCGCCAGCACGTCACCCATACAACCTGCGTAGTAGAAGCCGGCTACAACATTTGGTATCAGAGCCGACTATCATGTCTTCCGGTGCGGAGAAAAATGGCGACACGTCAGATGTGATGGGCGCCATCGCCGAACTGAAGCTAGAACTAAGCAAGCAAATCCGAGACACCTTCTCATCTCTTGAAGCCCGAGTGATTGCGCTGGAAGATCGTCCATCCAATCTGGACGAGCGCATCAAGAGGCTAGAAGATCAACCAGGGTATTCCGGTATCTTGGAAAGTTTCCAACCACAACTGGGAGCCACGGCACATAAGCAAGAAATTCCAACACTAGAGGCAAAGGGAGATCCGTGGTACTTGTCCGCTTCAGAGACAATTCCTCCAGCGAATCTTCCGATTGGAGAAGGCCACAAAGCTCCAGCGTTCACAAATTCTGGGACGACTCCGTTTTTGAAGTCCCTGCCAACAAGTACAGCGCCCCTTCCGTTTATATCAAAACAAGTTTTCCCGAGGATAGCTGTTCCACAAACATCAGCAGCAGTTCCTCACCTCGCGGACACAGCAAGAGTCCCACGCTATCACAAACTTGACTTCCCAACATACGACGACAAGGATGATTCTCTCGGTTGGTTAAATCGTTGCGAACAATTTTTTTGGGGGCAGCGCACGGATGAGAGTTACAAAGTCTGGTTGGCGGCATACCACATGGTAGGAGCAGCACAACACTGGTATATTCAACTAGAAAGAGATGAAGGGACGCCGAATTGGCCTCGTTTCAAGGAAAGGTGTAATCTTCGCTTCGGGCCACCAATCCGTTCGAACCCTCTCGGGGAAATAGCAAGGTTGAGGATGACAAGTACTGTTGCAGACTACCAAGAAAGGTTTTTGGCATTGCTTTGCCGTGCTGGGCCATTGTCAAGCGAGCAACAAGTTCAACTATTTACGTCGGGACTAACGGATATCTTGCGCATTGATGTTGAATTACAGAATTTGCCAGATCTGCAGGTCGCAATGAGCTTTGCACGAGCATATGAACAGAGAACGGCGCTCGCCGTTGCACCACACCAGCAAGACTGGATGCACAATACTTAGTTGGACAAAGGAGCACCCTACCGTCGCGAGCTCCATCGCGGCATCTCCGCTGGAGAAGGATCGGGATCGCCCAGCCTCTGCGCGTGCAATTCAAACGCTTAATCCGCGGAGATGGTTGAGCGTCGTGAAAAGGGTTTATGCTTTAATTGTGATGAAAAATTCAGCAGGGGACATCGTTGTCTGTATTGCTTGGAGGTCATGCAGGACGAGGACGAGGACGAAGCAGTTTCAGTAGACACTGCTCACGAGGATCCACATGTGTCACTGAACGACCTTACCGGAGTTTCAGCTCGAGGACGAGCTGTCCATTGAGGGGGGGAGAAATGTTGTGGACTCATATTAGGGAAGACACTATCAAAGATGAAGCCGTTCACAAGCACAAGCTGCAGTTTCGGAAGGACATCCTGGAACGAGCGAGGCAATAACCGAAAAGGAAACTGTAGCGCGTATGGAAACTTGATTGTAAAACGAATAGAGTTCTCTGTCCGAGTCTGTATTACAGTCGAGTCGTATACGATCCGGTCTAGCCGGCTAGCCTTTAAATACTTCTAGCAGTCCTGTAATCGAGAGGCAAGCAAGAAATATACTTTGTCTTCCAATTGCTATTCTCTGCCCTCTGACTTCTCTGCCTGCCTCCGCTACCCTGCTGCTCCAACGACGGCGCCTGTCCGTAGACTCCGAAGGTCTCGATCGCCAGCACGTCACCCATACAACCTGCGTAGTAGAAGCCGGCTACAACACACTACCATATATTACTTATATGACCAATACGTCAAGTGGAACAAAGAACATGGACTGTAACTATGTTTTGCCAGTTGACCTCCCGAAATGGTACACGCATATATGTTCTATAATTTATATAACATGCTTCTTGCTTGGGATGGCATTAGTCTGGCAACTTGGTCGGAAGTACATGCGTAACGTACTAACATCAGAGTCAGACATGTTCACTAAACAAATGTGTCGTATATGAAATAGTTTTGCTCAGCCATCAGAACTGTGATATATCTACTTTACTGAATGGAACTGCAGCAATACCCTATGCAAATGACAAAGCTACTTATATTCATAAATTAATATAACACCAACGAATTATTCAGTAAAGTAATACAAAGCTAGGGGTAGAGGTTGTATTGTACTTGGACTGTCCATTGGATAATTGGACCGATTGTACTTGGGACCAGTGTTCCCCTAGGCGGGCGCCTAGGCCGCCTAGGCGCTGGGCGCATGCTCTCCGCCGCGACTCGAGCATAGTCGCTCACCTGGGCGCTCGGCCCGCCTAGTCGTTGACCATCGGTCCAAGGCGGACCCAGGCGGAGCTAGGCGGGCAAGGCGTGGCGGTCCAAGGCGGCGAAGAGGACGAGAGAGGGAGAGGGAGAGGGCAGGGAAGAGAGGAGAAGAGGAGAGAACTTACCTCACCCCAGCCAATTCCGGCTCGCCAGCGGTCAAATCGCCCTCCGCCGCCGCCGGATCTGCCATCCCCGTCGCCGGATCCGCCTTCCCCGCCGTCGAACTCCGCCACCCCGCCGCCATGAGGAAGGGGATGAAGGGGAAGAGGACGGGAGAGGGAGACTGGATCTGGAGTGTGGGAAGAGGCGATGCGGCGGGAGTGTGGAGGGTAGGGAGCTGCGCGCGCTGGCCGCGCAGAGCGAGAGGCGAGGCGTCGAGCGCTGGGCGGCGCATCACGCAGAGAGCGAGGAGGGCAGGGGAGCGTCGGCGTCGGCAGGGGAAGAGCGAAGAGCCGAAGGCGATAAGGGCAAAGCGTCGGCAGGCTCAGCCGAACGCATCATGCAGAGATAGTAGAGAGGCTATGGGCCGGCCCCGTGGTGAATCAACAGTATGGGCCAGCCTGATAGTGAATGAACAGTTATGGTTTTCTTTTATTTTTTGTTTCTTTTTATCCTTTTTCTTCTTTTCTTATCCACTTCCTTGCTCCCTCTTTGATTCTGTTCAGCCGCCTAGGCCCCGTCTAGGCGGCGCCTAGGCGCTAGGCGGTCACCTTCCGCCCGCCTTCTGCCTAGCGCCTAGGTGAACACTGCTTGGGACTTCATTGGATTGAATTCGATTGGATCTGGATGTTTACCGGGCCAATCCCAATAAAAATAATGGACATTTGAACAGCAGCCAGGCTGAACATTGGGTGGTCCAAAGTACAATTTAGCGTATTAATCAGCACACTGACCAATCACACATTAGTCTCCTGAACGCTGCCTCCTCTCGTCCTGAACGCCGCCACCATCTCCGTCGCTGGTGACGGCTCTCTCCCTCCTCGTTCATTTCCTCGTGGCTGCGTACAGATCTGCTCTCGCTCAGGCCTACCGGCCACCGACGATGTGTGCGGCCTAATGACCACCTCCTTGGCAGCAGTACGCTTCTCAGCGGTGGCTACATTTCGACGACCACCTCCTTGCTCTCCTCCTTGGTGCCGGCACACTCCACAGAAGCGGTGCAATTTCGTGGTTGATGGCAGCAACTACATGCATTTGCGATGATGGCACAGCAGCAACAGCGCCGAGCATTCGCAGCGATGCGGTAGCAGCGGCGGCGCACGTTCGGGCAATAGCACCGGCGTGCTTTCAAGGCGAGAACACGGCACAGAGACAACGGCGGCAAGGTGAGCTCGCGGCAATGCACGTTCATCAATGGCACCGGTGGGTGAGGGGGCAAATGCAGCAATGACAGCAGCACGACGAGTTCATGGCGACAACAACGCCGTGCGTTCCCAGCAGAAGAGGCAGTGCGCATTTGAGGAAGCAGCAGCTGTGTGTGTTCGCGACGATGGTGCAAGGCCGTGCACAGTCGACGCAACCAGGGGGGGGGGGGGGAGGGTCCGCAGCGCGGAGGCCATGGCTGTACATGGTGAGTTTTGTGAAGGGCTTGTTGATATCCATTTGGATATTGTATATTCATGGACTCATGTGTTTGGATTTGGATGTCAGCAGTTTGAGTTTGGATTGGATGTGGACCGGATCTAACTTATTTGGATATGAATTGGATGTTTGAAATTTGGACTTAGATATCCATCCATTAGCATCTCTAGCTAGGGGCTTCAAAATGTATGGGTCATAAATATTGCATTTCAGTTTGGATGCTAAGGAAATGTACTTAAACCATGAGCACACACACACACAGCCTATTTGATGTACAAAAGTTATATATTTTTAGTTTTTTTATAAATAATAGCCAGTAGCCCAGTAAATCAGTAACCTCGGCCATGGCATGTGCCTACCCACTCACTAGCTATGGCTACATTGAATTTGGCGGTTGGGGCCTCGGGGCACCATGAATAACATCTTAGCAAAAGAATATAGTTTATAGCAACATGTAGAGAAAAACCATTGCGCAGTTTAAAAATATACAAGCAACATCGACTGTAATAATCTGCTTAACTTGTACAAAGCATTAACTCGATTGTCAACAAATAATGCAAAAGTTAGACAAATGTGTTGATCTAAGTATAAAATCTAAGTGATACCTGATTTGGTGTTGCAGGTTCTGGTTGACGATCCTTTTCATCTTCAGAGCCAAACCATATCCTTTCACCAGGAACAGAACCTTCTGGAGGTGTGAGCAGCTCGACAGTCCCGTGAGAAGCATCAGAGGCAGCCATGAGCATGCCATTTGACTTGATGCCACGCATGTTCCTTGGTTTGAGGTTGGCAAGAACTATCACATGGCTGTCCTGCATGAATGACATGTCATAATAGATGCCATCAATAATACGAAAATAAAAAAATTAAAATTATTTCGAAACATGGATATACCCAAAAAAAAAAGCTATAAATATTGTTGAACTGGCATCAATTTGGTCCCCGAACTCTCCAAACATTGGCCATATGTCCAGAACCAGTGTGCATTGAACATAATTGAGTGCAACTCTAGAGTAAAGCATTAGGATTTTCGATCAAGTTAGTCCAATCCAGGCACTACCTAATAAACTCAGGAAGGTTACCAGCCGGTTTTCTTGCTCTCACTCTCTCATGTATACTTTCCAGCATAATAACCATTAACAAGATTGTACATCTTACACAATAGCGGTGTTCCTCTTAATTGATCCTAAAATCCCCCGATTATTTTAAGAAGATACATATTACTCAGCTGAAATGCGCAATTGTATGAACTATGCCATGCTAATACATAAGCGTACTGCCGTATTAACACGTCGATTTTTGTATGCCGAATCAAATGGGAAATCTTTGATGGGTTCTTGGGGATGGTAGCATAATACCTGGATTTGGTCGAGGGGAACGTAGTTGACGAGGCCACTGCAGATGGTGCGCGGCTGCTCCTCGCCGACGTCGACCTCCTCCACGTACAGGGTGTCCGCCTCCGGATGCCGCCACGCCTTCACCACCCGACCCACCCGGATGTCCAGCAGCCCAGCCAGCTCCCCCACTGAAACCTCGCCCTTCTCCTCATCCCCAGACGCCGGCGCCGGCGACAGCTTCTTCTCCTCCTCCACCGCCCGCGGAGGCGGAGAGACGATGGCGTCGGAGGAAGAGGAGGAGCACGAGCATAAGAGCACGGGGTTCTTGGTGGATCTTGCGGCCGATGATGGTGCCAAGGAGGAGATGGGCTTGGCTATCCCGCTGCAGCTGACTCAGGTCCTCGCGAGAAAGGGCGGTGACGAGGAGGAGGGTAGGAGGTAGTGGAGGCGGCCACAGGAGGCGAACGCCATTCTCGCCGCGGCCATCATCGTGGTGCTCTCAGGCGCCGTCGGTCCGTCTCCGCCGCAAAGCGCGGCGCGACCCAAGTGTTCGACGCAGCATCACACAGGCTGGTGGGCCCATGACCATGAGTCGGAACTCGGAAGTGTGTAGGTGTAGCTGTGTACTGCTGCCTTCATCGGTTCCTCTTTTATCCTTTTCTGATTTTTCATAGGTTCTTTTTTCTTTTTTTCCCATAAAATTATAAAACTATATCAGTTGCCGCGCAACTGCGTTGCCTGGTTGAGTGTACAGATGAACTTGTAAAGTTAAATTTGATTTAGAGCGTATCTTATTGAGCGTTGTTTTCAGAAATACGCTAGAGATTCTAAAAAAAGAGTATATGCTAATTAAGATTGATCCATAAGCCACAGATGTATTATAGTAAATAACTTTTCCAGTATTTGAAGTCGTGATCTATGAGTTGTGAGTTGTGTGAGCTTCAAAACAATTACACTAGTCAATCGCTATCACCTTCTCAAAAGGATTGGGCTGCTGGGGATTTCACCTCTCTCCCAACCTTAGGGCAGGAAGTAAAGGTGGGTGGGCAAGGCCGCCACCAACTGTGAGATCAGCAATGGGCGGTGGGCGGCAACGACGACTCACGTTTTTATGGCCGATTATCTTTTTGTCGTGGCGGCAGAAGATTTTATTAAGCAAAAGAACTGAAGATATAGACTAGGTCTGTTAGTTAAAAATTATTATTAGGTCAGAGATAAGTAATTCCTAAGAATTCAAATCCGGCTCCAGTTGCTATTAAAATACAGTCTCATATTTATGAATTCCCAGATGAACAATGGACCGTAACAAATAGTTAATTAAATCAATCGTCTTTGCTAAGTACCTCATTGTGATTAGGTTAGAATTAATTACCTAGCTATTGTCTAATTGACAAGATGACCCCTCATTAGATTTTTACTAAGGCATTAGGTTAACCAAGGCAATTAGTATATAGTCACCTACAATAGGTAGTTTAGCTAAATATTACCAATAATAGGTGATAATAGTGACAATATGTCAATGGAACCCACTAGCAGAGTAGAAATAAAATAATGAATCATAGGGACACACCCTTACAAGCAAGTCCATGCTAATTATTGACTAGGTAAAATAATTAAATTAGATAAAGGGTTAACTAGGAATTGTGGAGATGTCATTGACACATAGGACCTAGACATTGATTAGTAATAAGAATGACTAGTTAAATACTACGATTGTGAATAAGTCAGAGATAAGCAATTTGCTAGGTGATAGTCCTAGGATCCCTTAACTAAATGCCAAGTAAATTGTAGTAGTGATAAAACCTTAATTGAAGCTAGTAGTGCATCACTAGTGTGTAAATAAAATGTTTAAATGACCACTAAACCCTAGACCATTGCCTTAAAAATAATTAATTCAAGTAATGCTTTAGCCAGTAGTTAACCCTAGGTCATTAGCAATAATCGAGTTAAGAGTTAATTCATTCAACAAGCATAGTTCAATTAAAACATGTTATGATAATTATGCATCACACATGACTCAGTCTTAATTGGAATTAGAGGCTAATATAGGATAATCACTAAACAAGAATCAGTAGAACGAAACACATAGGCCTTATATAATGAATTAGTAGCTGTCAAACTTAAATCGTTAAGTATGTGTTATAGTTGAAGGGCAACCTAGTGCAATGAGTATACCATAGTGGATGTGCTCAAACCCGTAGACATCACTGGTTAAATTGTAAGGTTGATGCCTAACTAATACTTAAAGGTTCCACCAAACTCTTGGAACTTACTATATAAAGGTAAATTGATAAAAAAAATTAAATAAATGAACATGATATCAGGTGTCAGTTAAAATTATATCCAGTGTATGTGGCCCATGGAAACTATATACTAGTCCTAGCTAAGACTCATGGAACTTCCTTGATAAATAGAAATAAGAATAAAAGAAGTCAGTAAGCAAAGTAGACCTCATGTGTTGATGAGACTTATATTTATCATGTGCACACCCTCGCACCTACGCATAGGTCTGACCTGACTTTCATGGAACTTTCTTGATAGATAGGAAATAATAACAAAAATAAATCATTAAATCAACTAGGCCCCGCATATAAGTAACAATAAGGTATTCTCTAGGGAACAATAGTAATTCCTCAACTGATCCAAGTTAAGTTGATCCTATATGTAGCACATTGTTACCAGCTTCCCTTAGGGGGAAAAAATTCTTAACATGAATAAGAACCAGTAGATCCTGCCTATTAAGGTAATCTCTTCCACCCAAATGATCCAAGAGAAATATTCCTATGGATATTCTCTCCCTTTCATTTGTTCGTAATTTTCTTCGCCGACAAACATCTCGAGAGTCCGATCCCTCTCGTCCTAACTCCGGATCAAGTGGTTTCCTTATCTTGAATCTACCAAAAAACCCAAACCCCCACCATTAGACCAAATGAATAAAGTTTAGATTTATTTACTTTTGCCTGAAGAATTTACTTTTTCAAAATATCTTTGGATTTGTTTACTTTCATTTGAAGTATTTCCTTCTTCAAATATTCTTAGATTTATCCGCGTCTGTATGAAGTATTTCCTTCTTTCAAGTACCTGTGGATATATCTAATTTCGTTTGAAGTATTTCCTTCATCAAACACTCTTGGATTCATTTAAATTTTGTTTGGAGTATTTCCTTCTACTTTAGGTGCCTTTGGATTTATTGGATTTCATACTATTGTTTTCAAATGTTCTTGGGTTCGATCATATTTTGCATAATTAGAATCGGAAGTCATGGAGGAATGATAGTTCGGGCTAGAGCAAGAACACGAGCAAGGTTATCAGAACATTGAGCAAGATAAGTCAATACTTTGATCATTTTGCACCTACATTTGAATGCAAATTATATTTTCTTAAATTATGAAATTGCATTGCTATGCTTTATACAAATATGTTGTATTAGCTCATAGTTACTGCCTTAATGGTAATTGAGCTATTGAATTCTAATCCTAGAACTTGGACACTATCCTTTGTCACCCTAGAAATAATGGTATACATGACTAGTTACCAAGTTTGTATCTAAGTATCATACTTAGTTTTGCTTAGATACATTGACATGTGGGCATTAACTTGCCCCAACATCATTCAAAATTCAAAACTGGATTTGGGTAGTCGAGATTGGAGCATGGCTGGTATGTTGAAACTAGAAAGGAATTTCAAAATGAAAACCGAAAAACTATTTTTAGGCTTGGGCAGATGGAAAGCCGAGCGGATGTGTATAGGGGTACGCGAGATGGGTCTGGGGAAGTACTACTCAAGTTGATTAAGGACCGGTTCCTGTGATGACCTCGTGTGCACTAACAGTGCAACCACAAGTCTATAATGGGTACGACCTGGCTTACTAATTTTACTTCGCCTCAGCGTAACTTCGTCATCCTGTGAAGTGGTGTGATTGTAGTCACGGGGAAAACACCTAGGGGGTGGCATGGCTATAATGCACAGGTAAACCATACGGCGGAAGAGGGGGGCCTCCGAAGGGTTGGAGCCCAATGGCGGTGAAACCTTAATGGGTGAGGTTATGTCGGGGTGGGGCATTGTAAAATACTTGTGATAATTTTCTTAGTCTCACGCATACGATAGCATGTTGACATTATAAGACGATTGTCTCTTGTCGGTAAAGATGTGCGACCTCTACGAAGTGTAAAACTATTCAGATAGTCGTGCCTATGGTCATGGATGATGTCGAGAAATTACATGATTAGATTTGGATTTTATAAAACAGATTGTGGGTGATAGGAAAAGTCGGGTTGGAGCCTAAGGAATTGATTTGTCTTGGTTGGAGCCAGTGGAAAGGGTCGAGTGGATGTAGCCATGGGATTCGCAAGAGGAATGTGCCCTGGGATTCGCAGATAGGTACATCCTGGAATTCACAGGGGGGTGAAACCTGGAATTCACGGGTGGTGCGGCCTGCATAGTCAGGTGGTTGTAGCCCGAAATTGCTAAGTGGTTGTAGCCCAGAATTGCTAGGGGCATTCAACCTGGAATTGCTAGGAGTATTCGAGCCGGAATTGCTGGGTGGCAGCAGCCTTGGAATCGCCAAGTAGATGCAGCCTTAGAAAAGTGATATAGCATGAGGTGGGTGGAAATAATATCTACTCGTTTGTGGATGGAACCTTCGGGTACCATTCTCCACTGGCAGGTGGATGGAACATTCACTATTATTATACAAAAACCACTCAATTTTATTAAAAATTGGTTTGGTGAAAATGATAAGTTTCTGGATTTCTCTACTACTTAATCTATTTCAATAGTGGCTTTATGCAAATAAAAGAACCACGAGCCCTCCTTTTGATCAGCCTTGAATATATTATAATTGCATTCTGTGTGTTGGCTCACGGAGTATAGCTGTGTACTCACACTCGCTTAATATTATCATTCAGTAAGTGAAAAGAGAAGAAGACTATGTGAGCACCTAATCGTGTTTGTCAAAACTTGAATCGAGAAGGCCAAGAACTAGGTCACGAGCCCTAGTTGATTGCCTATGGGTATATCCTGAGGGGCTCATGTGTTGCATTGTAATTTTGCTTCCGCTGCTGTTCGTTAAAGGTATTTAGCTTGACCGGCCGTTCTAAAAGCTAAAAGCCATAAGGTATATTTGTGCTTGTTTATTATTATGTAATAGCTTTATATTTACGTGATATGTATTTGATAATCAATGATGTCACTGTGAGCACTAGCTACTGATCCAGAGACTAGTGCTATATACACAGAGAGTTCTGTGTTGCATATCCGTGTCAGCACCCGCGTGGCAGCCACCTAGTGCCACATCGTTGACCGTCCTTGCCATGTCATCACCACCCCACCCCTGCCACATCACCGCCACCTCCCTTCCTCTCTCTCCCTTCCATGTGGGCCTCTCTCTTTCTGTCTCTCAAGCCTCTATGACAACCGGGTCCCACTTGTCATTCATCTACCTTTCTCTCTCTGACATGTAGACCCCACAAGTTAGGTCAACTATGGTCAACCCCTTCTCCATAAGCTTAGTCCATCATGGACTAGTACGACTCCATGGACATGGTCTATGGACCAGTGGCCCACATGTCAGTCCTTCGTCCTTTTCTAGACTTAATTTAATCCATGAAATTCCTTTTTATCCTATGGGTCCCACATGTCATTCTCTCGATATTTTCCAAATTTCCCAAAAATAAATATTCTGATAATATTCCTTCAGCCCTACTTATAAGTGACTACACTATCTCTCTATTAATTTCTTGATTTTCTTTCTCGATCAAACTTCTTAGAGCTCGTTTTTCCTCATATGAATTCCTATTGAACCCATTCAAGTTTCAAAATTCATCTAAAATCAAGCCCTACCTTCCAGTCAAGGTAGTTAGGATCGCGATCCTACTCTTAGAGTCTTATGATTCTACGAACCCATGACAGCCTGTCGATCCTACTCGTAGAGATTTAGGGCAAAAAATTGCAATTTTTTTAGAGGTCGGGCTTTGCTGATATTTTATTTTAGAGCAAAATTTGTTGATATTAATTTCTAAGAATGAAACTATAAATAAACAAGGAGCATGCAAAATATTGTATCAGTGTGGTAATGCTAGTACAAATATCTATATTATGGCATGAGCAATCTCGAGCTTGATAATGATAAGCTATTTTTATTCCTAGAGTATGTCTAGCTACTTTTAAGGAACATGCAAGTGGTAAACCATATAAGAATCATACAAACTTATAGTATAGATGTTAAATATTTGTATTTTTATAATTTTGTAGAATCGCCGATTCTACGATTCGATACTACGATTTCGATCCTACCGAAGGCAAATCGATCCAATTTAGGATCTCGACTCTGATTACCTTGCTTCCAGTACCATTTAATTTCAGTTTAGAATTTATTTGAGTTGTCTTTTTAAAGTTTATTTGTATGTATGAAAGATCTAGACCCGCCATTATGCGATAATGGAGTTTTGGTGATTAATGATAAATCTAATTGAGAGACTAACACTTTTATTGATATACATATTGTGTAGTCTTATTTGGATATAAAGGTGAAAATCATGAAGGCATGCAAGTGATTAATGACAAATGCACTTGTAAGACTAACACTCCTATTGTTATATCAAGTTTAGTCTCAGCTTGGATATAAAAGCAAAAATCCAAACAGGTATGTATTCATTAATGACAAATCTATTTGTGAGACTAACAATTCTATTGATTATCTATTGTTTAGTCTCGTTTGGATATAAAGATGAAAATACAAGAGGTATGCATTCTACTTCTTCTTATTATATCTTGTTGCATTCTCGGATCCAAAATATAGGTTAAACTCACCAAAAAGCTTAACTTGGATATGTGCATATGTTTCCATTACACATTTGTGTATGCACACATTTAGGGAGTCCATTCTATATTTTGAAGTTTCATTAGTATTGATCCATATTCTCTTTCCACATATATTAAGGATCTTTACTTTGAAACATATCCTTGAATATATTTAACTTGTGTAGTTAGTATATTCATATGAGTATATGAGAACATATGAAACTTGTGTAGTTCATGGATGTTCATATATCCTTGAATATATTTAACTTGTGTAGTTAATATATTCATATGAGTATATACAACTTATGTAGTTTGTATACACTCATATTCAAGATATACAACTTGTGTAGTTCAGATATACTCATGGTATATATAACTTGTGTAGTTCATATATACTTATATGTGAGTATATATATAACTTGTGTAGTTTATATATACTCATGTTTATCTATATTCAATTATTTGAGATTATGTTGTGGACTAACATGTGTGCTAAGATGTTTGAAGGCTTAGTCCCAGTTCATGGATGGCGACATGGTAAGGGAAATGCATGACAATAGAGGAATCATGATTAGTAGCTTGATAGCATGTTCTTGTGCCTTATGGATCAAGTTAGGATCATGAATGCATTTGAATTTGAGTTTGGAAACTCTAAGTGCTTTTGTCGAAATCGGATGAACCGACGTGTTATGGGCGGTTCGACGCGCGCTGCGATTCGACCGGATCTTGGTGCGGTATGACCGCACATCGTCGTTCGATTTCTAGTTGGCGGTTGCATAAAACCGAACCGATGCATTTTGGCTCTGAGCTCTCTCGAAAATCGGTCGTCTGCTTTTTGAGAACGGTTGTCTGCGATGCGGTTATCGAATTTTGTATGGCGGTATGTATTTTCCGAGAACATGTTGTTTGGCAGTTTGAAACCACGAAATCGGTAGTACCGCTTCCTTCGTGTGATGCGATCGGACCAAGCTGATAATACCGCAATTTGGTTAGCGATTGTATGGTTCGAGTTTTCAACGGCTTGTTTAGAAGCATTTTGCATGTATATCTTGGTAATTAATGTTAATCATTATGGTACTAACATTTTCCATGAGTTGGATGAATAGGTTATGTTCCAGGGTAATGAAGACTTCAGATGGCATCATGAGTTGATCGTCATCAAGTAAAAGTTCAAGAAGAGGATGCATCATGTATTAATGCATATCAAGATCTCAAAGAGAGATGATCATGAGTTGATCATCAAGTCAAGAGAAGACTCATCATGTGTTGATTGAGGTCAAGTAAAGAATGCATCATGGGTTGATGCATGTCAAGATGATGACTCGGACTTGAAGTGAAGATGTGCGTCATCAACCTTTAAGAAGATGCTCAAGGCAAAGGTATGACTAGCTAGGGCTAAGGATGTGTTTCTAGTCTTTTACCGGTCTTGGTGTTTGGTTGGAAGACCGGATTGCTAGTATAGGTTGCCGTACTATTAAGAGGGTCTTGTCTAGTAGCTTGAGTCTCATCATGTGTTAATAACTCAATCTCACTTGCTCTAGCTCACTCTAACATGTTGCCTATATTTGCGAATGTGTTTGCAAATAGTTGAGGCTCATGGATAATCCTTGTAGCATGTGACTATACTTTGCAAATGTGTTTGCAAACAGTTGAAGTCCATGTACCTACTCCTTGTGGCATGATCTAAGTTTGCAAATGTGTTTTGCAAATTGTTGGGATTCATGTATCTTCCCTTGGCATGGTCTAAGATTGCTTGTTGCTGTCATTTGGACTTAGACCATGGTAGTGGCTCTTTGAAGTTGTGCTTTTTGATTTGATAAAATGTGTTTGAGATCAAATAAAATAGGTGGGTTGTGTAGCCCTCTGAATAAGCTTTCAATAGAGTCCAAGATCACTCAATTCCGACATCGGAGTCAAAAGTTATGACCTTTTACCGAGTGTCGCTCATGCTGAAAATCGGGCTGCGGTAGTACCGCCAGTATAATCATGTGTAGTACGCAGAACGGTAGTACCGCCTTGTGAGTGCGGTACGACCGCAAAGGTATAACGGCTAGTTTTTAGCTGCTTCGTCTCCAAACGGCTAGTTTTTGGTTTGGGGCTATAAATACCCCTTGGCCGTTGAGAGACAACTTTTGGCATCCCATTGAGTTCCTTTGAGCTAAGAGCAAGCCCTCTACTCCCATTTGTGCATGTGTTGCACTTAGTGAGGTTTGAGAGGCAAATCCTATTGCATGTGTTGCATTAGGTGGTGGATTTAGTATCCACGAGCTTTGACACTTGATTGGTTCAAGTGAAAGTTGGAGACTTGTTACTCTTGGTGTTTGCCGACACCTAGACGGCGTGGAGCGTGGTGGCGTCGGTGATCTTCTCAAGTGAAGCTTGTGAGAAGACCCGGCGATTTGTGAGTGGCTTGGTGCTCGCCATCTCCGGAGCGGAGTAAGAGCAACCCTAGTGGATCGAGGTGATAAGTTCAAGCCGAGTCGGTTCAAGCGGTTGATCTCACTTAGAGGTGTTGGTTCGGTTGGAACCGGTCCAAGTTGTTTGGACTTACCTGAGGTGTTGCCTCGCGTTTGGAGCCGATCCAAAAGGTTGAACTTACCTCAACGTGGATTAGGGAGACCGCAAGTCTTGATCACCACGGGAAAAATATCGCGTGTCAATTGTGGTTTGCATTCTAGCTTTACTACATAGCAATTTATATTCCTAGAATTAAATTGCTTACTTGTGTGAACGCTATCTTATGTACTTAATTGTTTATATCATTAGTTGATAGCTTACAAGTCTTTGCTAAATTGCTCTATTTATTATTGACTTGTATTGTTGGTGCACCTAGTTGTTTAGGCGTTAATTGTGCTAAACCGAATTGATATTTAGCTTCCGCATTAGAAATCGGTTTTAGCGTATAAAAGTTTAATTCGACTATTCACCCCCCCTCTAGTCGGCCTCCTCGATCTTACAAGTGGTATCAGAGCTTGGTCTCTCATTTATTAGACTTAACCGTCTAGAGAGTAAAGGATGGCGACTAGAGATTTAGTGCACCTAGGTGAAGCACCTAAATTTGATGGCACAAATTATGCACATTGGAAAATCCGCATGTCATGTTATTTTAAGGCCATGGGCCTAAATATATGGCGGATTGTAGATGTTGGCTTTTCTCCTCCATTGGATAGTCTTGATCCAACAATTGAGGAAGAGAAATGCTTACATCTCGACGCTCAAGCAATTAACTCTTTATTTAGTGCTTTGAGTGTAGATGTGTTCAATGAAGTATGCGATCTCAAGAATGCTCATGAGATGTGGACACAATTACAATGCCATTGTGAAATGTCCACTTCCACAAGTGATGATTGCATATAAGAATGGATGTCGGGAGAAGAATGCTCAATTTCTAGCTCCGACGATGATGAGACATCAACTCCATCCACTTCGCCTCATTGCTTTATGGCTAAAGGTAATAAGAAGGTAAATAATTATGATGATAATAATCCTTCTTATGATGAGTTGATGGATATGCTAGAAGAGCTTAATGAATATATAGGAGAAGAAAAATCTAAATACAAAGTTTTGAAGAAAGAACATGTCTTACTTCAAAATAATTATGATGTTCTAAAAGATGAACAAGAAAAGCTCCTCCTAAATGAATATATTAGCTCCAAGGTGGATATAGGTGTAACATGTAATCTAATAGATGATTTGCCATGCATGGCTCCTATTTCTTGCAATTCATCTAAAGCTAACATATCCACATCTTGTGATGATTTAATTGACATGCCTTGTAGCACTTGTGAAAATGCGTCTATTTCCTCTATGCTTGTTGAAACTAATCTTGTAGAGGAAAACAAAAGACTCAAGGCCCAAGTCACAAATTTGAAAAATGACTTGGATAGAAGCTACAAGGGAAAAGCCACTCTTGATGATATCTTGAGCAAGCAACAAAGATCAAATGACAAGAGTGGAATTGGCTTCACTCCCATGAAGAAAAGGGAAAATAGCAAGACAAAGCACAATGCAAGACACACGAAGAATGTCAAGTGCTTTGATTGTCATCAAAGGGTCACCTCTCCTCAAAATATCCAAATAAAGAAGATTACAAGAGAGGACTTGGCTTCATCAAATGAAAAAGGTGAAGTTCATCCCAAAGCAAAAGGAAAGAAATACTCAAATATCAAATGCTTTGGATGTTATGAAAAGGGACACATTGCTTCCTGTGCCCTAACAAGGTAAATGATTTAAATGATATACCTTGTTGCTCTAAATTAAATGCTTCAATTTCCTCTATGTCTTGTGAGACTAATCTTGTAGAGGAAAGTAAAAGGATCAAGGATATCAAATGCTTTGATTGCAATGAGAAGGGTCACTTTGCCTCTAAGTGCCCTATCAAGAAAATGGACAAGAGAGGACTTGGTCTCACCGCCAAGAATAAGGTGAAGAGTCACCCAAAGCAAAATGGAGATAAATTCAAAATTATCAAGTGCTTTGGATGCAAGAAGTTTGGACACATTGCCTCGGTGTGTCCAAATCAAAAGGATGTCAAGCCAAGACATTCAATGAAGAGGCAAGACGGCAATGAGCAAGAAAAGAAGACATCAAGGGAAAGTAAAAGCCCTACTTGCTACAATTGCCGGGAGAAAGGACATTTTAGTAAGGAATGTCCCAAAGGTATCTCTCCTAAGCCAATTATTTATAATGATCATTATGTGCTTAGGAAGGATAAGAATGACAATGTGTTTGCTAGAATTGTTAGTTCACCTAAGACTATTATTAGAAGGGCTATTTGGGTGCCCAAAAGTATTGTGACTAACATTCATGTACCCAACCAAGTATTGGGTACCAAACGCGCTTAAATACTTAATAGGCACTTGGAGATGCATTGGAGGTTTGGCTCACACATGAAGAGGTGGAATTCACCATATGCAAAATCGGAGCCAAGCTTAAGGATGATCAAGTCATATCATAAGCCAATGCTATTTCGGTAACAAGTACTTACATTGAAGTATCTAGACCCTTTACCTTGTGTAGGTTGCATTTCATGAAAATATTATAAAAAGGGTTATTCTTGCTCTTGCGCTTAATCGTGATTATTCAAATCTTGAGCAAGATGGTTGTGGCACATTAAGGGGGAGTGCTAAGTAATGATCATGTATATCACATCCCTATGTGTGCCCAAATTTATTAAGTGCTAATAATGTTTTTTAAAAAAAAATTAAGCCATTAAGCCAAAAGTCAAAAATTTGAAATTATAAGTATATCCTTTGAAAAATTAGTTGCAAAATATATACAAATGCATTTCAAAGGTTTACCAAAGGTTTTGGCTTAAGAAAAGCTATTTTAAATGAAAATGAGTTTCTACCAAAATTCTAGATCATAGAATCTTGTTTTTGACATAAACTAGATTTTGTGTAAAATCTATTATAAAAGGAATTTGATCTTCGTCCAAAAGGAAAATCCTAGAGTTGGTTATTCTAAACATTTTTGGTATTCAAATGATTTCCAAAAGACCAACTCATCAAAAGTTATTTGATTTTGAAACTCGTCCAAAATACTAGTTTGACCTAAGTGGTCACTTTCTAGCACTTAAGTGAGTTTAGCCATTTGAGCCTAAATTATTCACATGAATAGGTCCATGATGGTATTTATGACTCATACATAAAAATGGATCATTTAAAATTCATCTTTTGCTCAATTTGGCTCTTGTTGAGAAATTTCCTGAAAATCTGATTTTAATTGCAAAATCAAAAGACTAATTCATAAAAACTATTTGATAATTGGTTTTCTAAAGGCTAGATAAGTTGGAAAGACTTCAAATATCTTTATTTGGATGTTTGTGTGAAAGTTTGGAGCAAAATACAACTATTCCCAAAATTCCCTGATCAATCCTTGAAGTCTCAGAAAATCTGAACTCTGGCGGTCTAATCATGCAGACTCTGGATCCGGTACTACCGGCCTTTGACTCTGGGTACTACCGGTCTTTGTATGGCGGTACTACCGATTATCCTGACAAAACAACCAATCTCAATTCTTTCAATTCTAAATCTATTGTGGTTGTTTTCCAAAAGTCAATTTGATCCTTGCTATCTTTGCTAGCTACCCGAATATACTTTGTTGACTCCATATACCACCTTGATCACCTTGTGGTATTCTTATCATTACAAGTGATATTCTTTCAAGTGGTAGCTCCTTTTGATCATCTTTGATCTCGGCATGAGAATCATATGTGTTTGATTCAAGTGGTATCCGTGTTTTTACAAGTGGTACTCTTAAAGTGATATCATCTTGTCCTTACAAGTGGTATTCTCAATTGATATCATCGTACTCCTTCACGTTGTATCTTTTAAGTGGTATCTCTTGTTCTCATTCACAAGTGGTATCTAACTCCTTCTATGCCGATCAATTCTTTGCTTACCAAGCTTTCCCCGATACCTAATCACTTCTTATCCATGTGATCTCTCCGATACCTCAAATTTCTTGATATTGTTTTTCAAGAGGTATCTTATACAAGTGATTTCTCTGATACCCGATATCTTTTCAAGTCTTATCTCTTCAAGAGATATATCTCAATTGTAACAAGTGGTATCATCTTCTCTCAAGTGGTTTTTCTCTCTATCTCTTCTCTCTATGCTTTCATTGAAGATCTTAAAAAGAGAAGTTCAAGTACCTTGAGAATGCAAGACCTGTCGACGCATGTTTTCCACAAGTGGTATCAACATATGGATTTACAAGTATTATCTACAAGTGGCGTCGTCGACTTATAGTATTCACAAATGGAGTTTAAAGAATATCTTTCAACAAGTGGTATCTACAAGAAGTCTCTACAAGTGGTATCTACTAGATTTGTTCAAGGATTACCTTACAAGTGGATACACATAAAGAAAAAGGGGAAAATTGCCTTTGTGTGTCAAAAGCAAAGACAATTGGATAAAGAAGGCTTTTGTGTGTCAAAAGCTAAGAGGGAGATAAATTGGACAAAGAAATCCTTTGTGTGTCAAAGGAGTGGAACCTTTGTGTAAGGGGGAGTTTTCCCAAAATCTTTTGAAAAAGCTTTATTGAAAACCGTTTTGAATTTCAAAATGGGTAATCCATTATATGGGAAAACTAGTTTGTACAAACTCGTTTTTGGCCTCGTTTTGATTCTTCGGTGTTTATGCCAAAAGAGGAGAAAGTTTATTTGATCAATTCATTTGGATTCTCTCTTGCGAGTTTACCCTATCTTATGATTAGTCCAAAAGTGGGAGAATGCTTTTGGAAAACATACAAAGAAAAAGTTTAGGGAGAATGTTTTCACCTTATCTTTTGTAGAGTTAAAAAGGGAGAGAATATTTGGAAAAATGTCTCAATGCTCTTTGTATCATGAATTCTTTTGCCTAGCTCTCTTTTGGCTTAAGATTTGTTTTGGATTTTTGGTGTTTAATGCCAAAAGGGGGAGAATTTGTATGAGCTACATTTGGATGTTCTTATTTGATATCTCTTGTGATGTCTTAAGTGGGAGAATTCTTTCTCTAAGTTTTGTGCATACATATAGTCAAATATGCTTTCTTTCTTATCATATGTTGACTTATATCCAAATGTTGCTATTAATGATGGATTTGTCATCAATCACCAAAAAGGGGGAGATTGAAAGATCTAGACCCGCCATTATGCGATAATGGAGTTTTGGTGATTAATGATAAATCTAATTGAGAGACTAACACTTTTATTGATATACATATTGTGTAGTCTTATTTGGATATAAAGGTGAAAATCATGAAGGCATGCAAGTGATTAATGACAAATGCACTTGTAAGACTAACACTCCTATTGTTATATCAAGTTTAGTCTCACTTGGATATAAAAGCAAAATCCAAACAGTATGTATTCATTAATGACAAATCTATTTGTGAGACTAACAATTCTATTGATTATCTATTGTTTAGTCTCGTTTGGATATAAAGATGAAAATACAAGAGGTATGCATTCTACTTCTTCTTATTATATCTTGTTGCATTCCTCGGATCCAAAATATAGGTTAAACTCCACCAAAAAGCTTAACTTGGATATGTGCATATGTTTCCATTACACATTTGTGTATGCACACATTTAGGGGGAGTCCATTCTATATTTTGAAGTTTCATTAGTATTGATCCATATTCTCTTTCCACATATATTAAGGATCTTTACTTTGAAACATATCCTTGAATATATTTAACTTGTGTAGTTAGTATATTCATATGAGTATATGAGAACATATGAAACTTGTGTAGTTCATGGATGTTCATATATCCTTGAATATATTTAACTTGTGTAGTTAATATATTCATATGAGTATATACAACTTCATGTAGTTTGTATACACTCATATTCAGTATATACAACTTGTGTAGTTCGTATATACTCATGGTATATATAACTTGTGTAGTTCATATATACTTATATGTGAGTATATATATAACTTGTGTAGTTTATATATACTCATGTTTATCTATATTCAATTATTTGAGATTATGTTGTGGGACTAACATGTGTGCTAAGATGTTTGAAGGCTTAGTCCCAGTTCATGGATGGCGACATGGTAAGGGAAATGCATGACAATAGAGGATCATGATTAGTAGCTTGATAGCATGTTCTTGTGCCTTATGGATCAAGTTAGGATCATGAATGCATTTGAATTTGAGTTTTGAAACTCTAAGTGCTTTTGTCGTAAATCGGATGAACCGAGCGTGTTATGGGCGGTTCGACCGCTACGCGTTCGACCGGATCTTAGTGCGGTATGACCGCACACCGGTCGTTCCGATTTCTAGTTGGCGGTTGCATAAAACCGTAACCGATGCATTTTGGCTCGAGCTCTCTCGAAAATCGGTCGTCGCTTTTGAGAAACAGTTGTCTGCGCGATGCGGTTGTACCAATTTTGTATGGCGGTATGTATTTTCCAGAGAACATGTTGTTTCGCGGTTTGAAACCACGAAATCGGTAGTACCGCTTCCTTCGTCGCGATTTATCGGACCAAGCGGTAGTACCGCAATTTGGTTGGCGGTTATGCCGGTTCGTGTTTTTCAACGGCTTGTTTAGAAGCATTTTGCATGTATATCTTGGTAATTAATGTTAATCATTATGGTACTAACATTTTCCATGAGTTGGATGAATAGGTTATGTTCCAGGGTAATGAAGACTTCGGATGGCATCATGAGTTGATCGTCATCAAGTAAAAGTTCAAGAAGAGGATGCATCATGTATTAATGCATATCAAGATTCAAAGAGAGATGATCATGAGTTGATCATCAAGTCAAGAGAAGACTCATCATGTGTTGATTGAGGTCAAGTAAAGAATGCATCATGGGTTGATGCATGTCAAGATGATGACTCGGACTTGAAGTGAAGATGTGCGTCATCAACCTTTAAGAAGATGCTCAAGGCAAAGGTATGACTAGCTAGGGCTAAGGATGTGTTTCTAGTCTTTTACCGGTCTTGGTGTTTGGTTGGAAGACCGGATTGCTAGTATAGGTTGCCGTACTATTAAGAGGGGTCTTGTCTAGTAGCTTGAGTCTCATCATGTGTTAATAACTCAATCTCACTTGCTCTAGCTCACTCTAACATGTTGCCTATATTTGCGAATGTGTTTTGCAAATAGTTGAGGCTCATGGATAATCCTTGTAGCATGTGACTATACTTTGCAAATGTGTTTTGCAAACGGTTGAAGTCCATGTACCTACTCTTTGTGGCATGATCTAAGTTTGCAAATGTGTTTTGCAAATTATTGGGATTCATGTATCTTCCCTTGGCATGGTCTAAGATTGCTTGTTGCTGTCATTTGGACTTAGACCATGGTAGTGGCTCTTTGAAGTTGTGCTTTTTGATTTGATAAAATGTGTTTGAGATCAAATAAAATAGGTGGGTTGTGTAGCCCTCTGAATAAGCTTTCAATAGAGTCCAAGATCACTCAATTCCGACATCGAGTCAAAAGTTATGACCTTTTACCGAAAGTGTCGCACTGTGCTGAAAATCGGGTGCAGTGTAGTACTGCTCAGATAATCATGTGAGTACCGCGCATGAACAGTAGTACCGCCCCTTGTGAGTCTGGTACGACCGCAAAAGGTCAGAACGGCTAGTTTTTGGCTGTTTCGTCTCCAAACGGCTAGTTTTGGTTTGGGGCTATAAATACCCCCTTGGCTAGGTTGAGAGACAACTTTTGGCATCCCATTGAGTTCCTTTGAGCTAAGAGCAAGCCCTCTACTCCCATTTGTGCATGTGTTGCACTTAGTGAGGTTTGAGAGGCAAATCCTATTGCATGTGTTGCATTAGGTGGTGGATTTAGTATCCACGAGAGCTTTGACACTTGATTGGTTCAAGTGAAAGTTGGAGACTTGTTACTCTTGGTGTTTGCCGACACCTAGACGGCGTGGAGGCGTGGTGCGTCGGTGATCTTCTCAAGTGAAGCTTGTGAGAAGACCCGGGCGATTTGTGAGTGGCTTGGTGCTCGCCATCTCCGGAGCGAGTAAGAGCAACCCTAGTGGATCGAGGTGATAAGTTCAAGTTGAGTCGGTTCAGCGGTTGATCTCACTTAGAGGTGTTGGTTCGGTTGGAACCGGTCCAAGTTGTTTGGACTTACCTCGGAGGTGTTGCCTCGCGTTTTGGAGCCGATCCAAAAGGTTGAACTTACCTCAACGTGGATTAGGGGAGACCGGCAAGTCTTCGATCACCACGGGAAAAATATCGCCGTGTCAATTGTGGTTTGCATTCTAGCTTTACTACATAGCAATTTATATTCCTAGAATTAAATTGCTTACTTGTGTGAACGCTATCTTATGTACTTAATTGTTTATATCATTAGTTGATAGCTTACAAGTCTTTGCTAAATTGCTCTATTTATTATTGACTTGTATTGTTGGTGCACCTAGTTGTTTAGGCGTTAATTGTGCTAAACCGAATTGATATTTAGCTTCCGCATTAGAAATCGGTTTTAGCGTATAAAAGTTTAATTCGACTATTCACCCCCCCTCTAGTCGGCCTCCTCGATCTTACAATGTACGCTTTCTCTCTCATTAGACGTTGATATTCTGGAATCGTCTGAAGGTGATGAAGGTCGAGGAAGTCGAAGACCGAAGATTAAAGAACAGCAGTGTTGCTATAGCAAGGCAAGTTGTGCTTTGATCATATTGCACCAAGTTTTACAAAAAAAAAACTACTTTGATTTAAATTATTGCATGCTAATTTAATTATCAAATGCTTTATTATTTTGGGATTAATTATGCAACCTACTTAATTATGCCTACCTTATGTATTGTATTGCTATGATCATTTGTCACCCTTGCTTTGTTATTTAGTAGTTGGTAATTATCTTAACACAAACATGGATTGGTTAAATATTATTAATATGCATAGCTTTGCAATGGGTCATTGATATCATTTTTAAAATAGTAAACTCACACTTGACTAAGAGATTATGGAATATCTTTGTAAGAAGTTGTGTATTGTATGTTGTCACCTATTGATGGCATGTGTTGCACTTAATCATCAGGGTGGAAAAGGATTTAGAATGGGGCAAGTGGGAAGTTCTGTGTGAATTGGTGGGTTGTGTGCTTGGGAGTTGTGTGAATTTTTGTGACTTGGTGTAGTATTGGCAATCTCGCTCTGGTTAATTAAGGACTTAACTTTGTGTGTCATTAAACTAATCCACATCATACTACCACAAGTCTCGTATGGGACAGACCTAGCCTAGTAACTTACAAAGTCTCGATATTGGCTACTTAGGAAGTAGGTTAAGTTGTGTGCCAAGGTAGAGTTGCAGTCTTCTTTGTGATGGGTTGTATCTTTGTATAGTTCGCCGTTTTCAGATCCAACGGTGTGCATCAGGCCAACGAGCCGAGTGCAGTTTGGTTACCGGCTGTATGCACATCGGGAGGGTCAATTGTTGAGATGAAGTTTTTGAAAGGTTTTATTATGATTGGTGTTGGTCACACTGGTTATATCTTGTGGGTAAAGCTGTACAATCTTTGTAGAGTGTTAACAACCTATTCCAATAGTCGCGTCGTCGATCATGGACATACTTAGTGATTTTACACGAAGGGTAGATTTTATAAAACAAATTTGGGTGGAAAGCTATATGAATGAATTGGTTTAAGCTATGCGGACTATGTGAAAACTCTCGTCTACTTATTACTATTATTGTAACTAACGAGGATCTAAATAATCCTCATTTTATTATTCCATAATCATGAAATATGACGTCATATGGCATACCCCCTTAATATTATAAGGGAAGAACAAATCAGGAAGTCATAGGTTCTTCTACGACTACCCCCTAGTCGTAAGCATTTCTACGACTATAGTGTAATCGTAAGTCCTGCTACGATTACGTCCGGTCGTAAGTTTTTCTACGACCAGTATCCAGTCGTAAGTCTTCCTACGACTACCCCCTAGTCGTAAGTCCTACTATGACTAGGTCTGCTACGAATTCTTCACGACTAACTAGGTCCATCCGTCAGAAGGCCCATTTAATGATGAGAATCCAAGCAGTCAAAATACGTAGTTATGCTTGACATAACTACAGATAATGCCCCACTATCTCTGACTGATAACCGTTTGACAGCATGAGGAGGTTACTACTCCGGTAATTACTCTCATTATTGCGCAATAATGAGTGACTAATGAGTCTGGAACGACAACAGCCACCACTGTGTAATATAAATAGGTGTCTTTTAGAGATAGAGAGGAGAGGCTTTTTTTGGGAGACAGTTAGTAAGACTCTCAGCTGATTGTAACCCAGATACCCAATACAAGATACACAGGAGTAGGGTTGTTATTCTCACTGGAGAAGGCCCGAACCTGTATAAAAATCCGTGTGTCTCTTTCGTCTGCGTGATCAATTGTGGAGATCCCTTGAATCAAACAATATTTACGTAAGATCGGTTCTAAAACACCGACAGTAACTTATACTTTCAATCTATTATTCATATTCAATTGCAAAATAACTTTATTAGCCATATCCTTCACTCTTGCTATAAACAATGTTGCTCAGTTGCTGAAGACTACATCAATGTATTGTTGGTTAACAAGGACTACTTGAAGGACCATGGAGAACTAGGTCGCACTACCCTAGTCGATTGCCTGTGAGCATATAGATGTGCTACACTGAAGTTATCTGTTTCATTCTGCTGCAGCTTATTTGAGATATTTACCTTCTGAGGCATTAATTGTAAGCTTCAACGTTAAGGTCACTACCCTGATAATTATTGTTAATTGTATATTCCTTAGTTATCTTTGCATATATAATAATATTTCATCGATGTTGCCACTGTGTGCACTAACGTGATCCTAGACTAGTATAGTATACACAAAGGGTCCAAATTTGCACAATCGGGTCCTGACACACTTGATGCAATCCTTTACACCAAACTTCTCATTCTTCTCCATCTTTCACCTTGCTTGAGACCAAACACTTGGTACGGTATCCTTGATCATTATGGATCTTGATTTCACCAAACCTAGTCCTGATTAGTGGTGCCCAAATGGGTAGCCTGGCCCGACCCGTTACTTAGACGGGCCATGCCGGGCAGGCCCATGGGCTGAACCACCGACCTAAGTATGACACGATGGCCTCTTGAGCCGTGTTGGGCCAGCCTAGGCACGGTTAGCCTGTCAAGTCGACGTCGGCCCAATTAGCTCATTTGGTATTAAAATTTTAAAAATGTAAAACAACTTATGGAAAATACATAAAATGTTTTAAAAAATCAAAATAAATTTATATATACTTATAAAATGAACTATATACAAGCTTGTGTCCCGAAGGATTGGGACGTAGCGTGTGTCGAGCTGCTAGTAATGCCTCTCACACCAAAGCACGAGGGGTGGAGGGTCATCTGCGGCCCTAGTGATCCACAACTTGCACCGGTGATGCTCATCGTAGAGGAGTTCTAGTAGCTCCGGTAGAGGCATGGCTTGCAAGAGATGAAAGACACAGATTATTAGTGAATAAATTAATAATGACAATGAATTACTAGAAATTAAAAATTGTGACTAAATACAGACAATAAATTATTATACACTAATTAACTATGTCCAAATTAATTGTGACTAATTAAGTATGACCAATTAATTGCGACAAAATGATTACGACTAATTAAGTATGACTAAATTAGTTGTGACTAAATTAATACGAGTAATTCAATACCACTAAATTAATTAGGACTAACTAATTACCACAAATGAATTACAAATAAATAATTATGACTTAATAATGAAAACTACATTATTCAGGACTAAATTAATTACGATGAATTAAATACCACTAAATTAATTATAATTAATTAATTACCACAAATTAGTTACAAATAAATAATTATGATGCAATATGGCTACTAAATTAATTACGACTTAATAAGGGCACTAAATTAATTACGACTAATTAGTTACAACTAATTAATTAATACTTAATTAAGTATGAATAATTAATTCCAACTAATTAATTACGACTAATTAATTCGTAACTAACTATGACACAAATAATTATGTAAGATTAATTTAATTCAGTCCTAATTAATTACAACTAATTAACTAACATAAATTTAATTACAAAAAAAATGAAAATGACTAAGTTCATTATGCCTAAATAAGTGCAACTAATTAACTAACTGCGCAGTTAACAAAGAAAATACGTACGAGAAAAAATCACCTACTAATATGGCCGCTAAAACAATCCTTAATCGTATGTGAAAACAAAATCGAGAGAGCGAGCGAGCGAGGATGAGATTTTGCAAAACGTCTCGCCATCGCCTCCGAATTTATAGCCACCCAACGCAAATCGCGGTCAACCGCGAAGTGACGGGAGGAATCGGATTCCCTCCCACGCTCGGTTTGCATGCATGCATAGCCAAGACAGTGATGACAGGCGATAGGGAATAAAGCGCATCCGGGCGCGAAAATGCTGACGTGGAGGCACGTCCGAGGCAGGGAGGAGCGGATGAGGGACACGTGGTGAGTCCGAGTGAGGAGGGTCGGGTAAGCCCGCTGTCTGGGCGACACGCGTGCGGCCAGCGCGCATCCGGGCCATGGTTGTGTGGCAGCGGTTGCATCTAGGCCATGGGCGTGCGACCGCGGCACGTCCGGGGACACGCGCGAGAACGTGGAGCGAAGGCGAGGACGTGCGGCGGGCCTTGTTCGGCGAGGAGTCGCAGCAGCTTGTCTAGGTGCGGCGCGCCCGGTGTAGCCATGTGTCGGGCGCAGAAGAAACCAGGTTAGGGGCGTACAGATTTTGGCACATTTGGGCGCGTAGCGCACAAACAAAGTCTGTCCGTGGTAGAGGCGAGTAGTGGAGGACGCGTAACGGGAAGAGGCACGTCCATGTTGTCATTTTTGGCAATACGGTACAAAGAGAGCTCCGTTTGGAAAAAGAAAATGTCGCAACAGTGCTATTTATTCCAAAATCTCGGGGACTCGACGACTTTGACATCAAGACCTCCTTTTCTTCATTTTAACAAGGAAGAGCAGTACGGCGAAAACCGTGAGACCAGCACACGGAGACTTGTTGACGTAGACTCGATGGTCCAGCAACTACCCTAAGTACCATGGCAATGCCGACAGCCGGCACAGCCAATCAGTGACCTCTCTTGGAACTAGTCAGACCGATCCATCTGCCAACAGCCCAAAACACCGCGTGGTATGGTTGTCACTTCTGAAACAGAGAAAGAGGAAGTCGAGGGCTAGCTAGTTGACTAGTCAGGATGTCACGAACAAATCAGCAGAAGGCATTCGCCTCGGTATCTCTTCCGCCCCAATGCTATCCTTCCCCAGTCTCCCTTTCTCTAATTCCCAGTCCCCTTCGTCGAATTCCTAGTCTTAGATTTGCTCCTCCCGGTCCTCGCTTCATATTCTCCCAATTTGTATCATCAAGAACTTGTATCCTGGGTTGGTTCCTGTGTTGGTACTCGAACTCGGTGGTGATTTGTGTTCCTTGCTCATCTGCCCATCGATTCAGTGTCATCCAGGTGTGATCTTCTTCTCCGCAAGCTCATGGATCTCTGCAATACCCCCAGTTCCTTTCTGGCTTCTCATAAGCAAAGAACCGGTCCTGCCAATCCCTTCTTCCCCAATATGTTCTTCTTCTTCGTACTTGCAACTGCAGCACCGCTGCTCTCTGCGCAGCGCTTCGACTATCCCACGGCCAACCTCTCAACACTGTGGATCAACAACAACGCCTCCCTCGCACACAGAGCCAGCTACGACGACGGTTCAGCCGTCCGTGCGATTGTCCTCCGTTCACCACAAGCCTTCTATGGCCCCTCATTTGCCGCAGGGTTCTTCTGCGCTTCCCCCTGCGACGTGTTCCTCTTCGCCGTCTTCATTGTCTACACCAACAGTGGTGCCATTATCACCATGTCGACCAGTGGGATTCCACAGGTGGTCTGGTCTGCCAACCGGGCTCGCCCTGTCAGGGAGAACGCCACCCTTGAGCTTACCTCGGATGGAAACTTGGTCCTCCGTGACGCTGATGGTAGCCTCATCTGGTCGAGCAGCAGCTCGGGGCGGTCTGTAGCTGGCATGGTGATCACCGAGATCGGAAATCTGGTGCTGTTTGATCAGAGGAATGCGACAGTGTGGCAGTCATTTGATCATCCTACAGACGCATTGGTCCCTGGGCAGTCACTTCTGGAAGGTATGAGGCTCATAGCAAATACCTCTTTAACAAATTGGACTGAGAATCAGTTGTACATGACTGTTCTCCCAAATGGATTGTTTGCTTATGTTGGATCCTCACCACCACAACTCTACTTTTCAAGATTGGAGAATAAAAACAACACAGGCAATGATCCAACAAAGGTTACCTTCACGAATGGAAGCCTCAGCATCTTTTTGCAGCCAAGCAATCCAGATGTGAATAGTATCTCATTGCCAGCAGCTAAATCCACCCAGTACATGAGATTAGAGTCTGATGGGCACCTGAGGCTGTATGAATGGTCTAATGCAGAAGCAAAATGGACCGTAGTGTCTGATGTAATCAAGATATTCCCTGATGATTGTGCTTTCCCAACAGTCTGCGGGGAGTACGGCATATGCACAGGTGGGCAATGCGTTTGTCCCCTTAATAATTATAGTTCAAGCTACTTCAAGCAGGTGAACGAACGGAAGGCAAATCTTGGCTGCGCACCACTGACTCCAATATCTTGTCAAGAAATGCAAGACCATCAGCTCTTGACCCTTACCAATGTTACTTACTTTGATGCCAGCAACACCATTATGAATGCAACAAAAAGAGATGACTGTAAGCAAGCCTGCTTGAAGAATTGCTCCTGCAGGGCCGTTATGTTCAGATATGGCCAGAATGATTCCAGTGGCGAATGTTTATGGCTGACGAAGGTCTTCTCCTTGCAATCAATACAACCTGAAACTGTTCATTACAACTCCTCTGCTTACCTAAAGGTGCAGCTCAGCCCCTCTGCTTCTGCCTCTCCTGCAAACAAAAAGAAGGTGGTTTTAGGTGCTACACTTGCAGCTATTACTACTCTTGTATTGGTTGTCATTGCTGTCACTCTTTATATACGGAGGAGAAAGAAGTATCAAGAAATAGATGAGGGATTAAATTTTGATCAAATGCCTGGAATGCCATTGAGGTTTTCGTTTGAAAAGTTGAGAGGGTGTACTGAAGACTTCAGTAAAAGCTCGGAGAAGGTGGATTTGGATCTGTTTTGAAGGAAATTAGGTGAAGAAAGAGTTGCAGTGAAACGTTTGGAAAGTGCTAGACAAGGAAAGAAAGAATTCTTGGCAGAGGTCGAGACCATTGGTAGCATTGAACACATCAATCTTGTCAGGCTGATCGGCTTTTGTGCAGAGAAATCGCATAGGCTTCTAGTATATGAATATATGTCGAGAGGGTCACTTGATAGGTGGATCTATTACCGCCATAACAATGCCCCTCTTGATTGGTGCACCCGGTGTAGGATCATTCTGGACATTGCCAAGGGCCTATGCTATCTTCACGAGGAGTGCAGGCGAATAATTGCTCATTTGGACATCAAACCACAAAACATTCTCTTAGACGAGAACTTCAATGCCAAAGTGGCTGATTTTGGACTATCTAAGCTAATAGACAGGGACCAAAGCAAGGTAATGACTGTGATGAGAGGTACACCTGGGTATCTGGCACCGGAATGGTTAACGTCGCAGATCAATGAAAAGGTTGATGTCTACAGCTTTGGAGTTGTTCTCATTGAAGTAATAAGTGGACGAAAAAATATTGATAATTCTCAGCCTGAGGAGAGTGTTCAGCTCATCAAATTGTTACGAGAAAAGGCTAAAAACAATCAGTTGATTGATATGATTGACAAGCACAGTGATGATATGATCTCACGCCAGGAGGAAGTGATTCAAATGATGAAGCTTGCAATGTGGTGCTTGCAAAATGATGGCAGTCGAAGGCCTTCCATGTCAACGGTGGTCAAGGTATTGGAAGGTGCGATGAGCGTAGAAACTTGCATAGATTACAGCTTTTTCGATGCAAATCCAGTAATGTCTGCTCAAGATAATCCATCCACACATTCAGCTCCACCTCCAGCATCAATCTTATCCGGCCCAAGGTGAATTGGGTGGCTAATGAGCAGAAGTAAAATCCATATTATGCACTTTGGCTTTTGTAACTACTTATGTATCTTATCCTATTTCTACTCTGGAAGCATGTTTTAAATGGCATCGGAATTATAATTTCCCACCAATTTATATGCTTGGTTTTTCAGTGACACTGTAACTCTACCTTTACAGGTGAAAATCCGGTAGTGCAAATAGTACATATTGCTGTTGTTCTGAGTAAGTAGTAAAAATTTGATCAGAATGAAAGGTTAATTGTATGGAACACGACTGAACTATAGATAGAAATAGCGCGTTCTGTAAGCCGTTTTTTTTTTTTTTTTTTTTCTACACAGTTATGCTATATCTAGTTGTATAATGGATTAATTCCTTATTTGCCATTGGAAGTTGGCGGATTCCCCAAAATGTTATTGAAAAATTCTTCTTTCCTTTGTTGCCACTCGATCTCAACTTCTCTCCCTTTTATGCTACTCCAGTGAGTTGACCGTTGACTTGGCCGTTAACTTGACCGCAAAAAGACGAGTTTACCTTTAAGTATGCTGAGATCTCTAGGGAATTGTTTGATATAGTAATATAGTTTCAAAAATTATAAATTTTTTAGGAAAAGTTCCTAACATAGTGTAGATTATTGTGTAATTTTTATAGGGTTTTATTTGCAACACGTTTTTCTCTAAAAATCAAACCGAAACTTGAATGATTTTTAGAGAAAAACATATTGCAAATAAAACTATATAAAAATTACACAATAATCTACACTATGTCAGGAACTTCCCCTAAAAATTTTATAATTTTTGAAACTATATTACTATATCAAACAATTCCCTAAAGATCTCAGTATACTTAGGGGCAAAATCATCTTTTCGCAGCCAAGTTAACGACCAAGTCAACGGTCAACTCACGGGAGTGGTAGAAAAGGGAGAGAAGTTGAGATCGAGTGGCAACGGAGGGAAGAGAAATTTTTTATGGTATTTTGGGGAGTCCGTCAACTTTCAATGGTAAATAAGAAATTAACCCTTGTATAATTGTTCTTTTACGAAATTAATAAAAGCTGACCTTTATTGAGGTGAAACTCGATTGGGATGATAGCTTAATCGTATTGAACCCAAGTGAAATAGTGAATAAAAGATATAAGGCTTTCTTGATATTCTTCTATTAGTTGCAGTGCATTGATATGCCATTATGGTATATCGAGTTGTTTAAATGTTTGACTGACACACAGGCTTCGATATTTTCCCGAGAAGTGAAAATACACTATAACACTTTAAGATTTGTGCAATTTAGTTTATGGAAGAGCATAGAAACACTATGCAGAAACTAAACAACATGTATTGTTTTTTCACGTTAAATTCTATTTTATGATCTGTGTGGTGCACATGGATAAATTTACTTGCAATCTAACTAAAACTGTATCATTCTATAAGTGTACAAATTGAATTCTACAATTTTGCATATTAAGCTTTAAAAATCAAAATCAAAATCAAAAACTAAAATTGATTAACTTGTGATTTTTCTGAAGTTTACCATGTTCAACATTAAGGATAACAAAATGCTAGTAGAGCTCACAACTTAACTGTAAAAGGTAGATTTCTAGTGGGTTTAATAAAATCGAAGTGTCAGCCATATGTTAAACATAACAGCAGTAGTCTTTGAAAAATAAAGCAGCAGCAACACTATTTTTCTAAAAAAAAAGGTTAAAAACGAAACAGGCCCATCCTCACTTAACTGGGTCAAGCCAATTACTATAATTAATTCCCTGTGGAAATGGTCTCCTCCTGGTCTGGCCACGTCGCCCCGAAAATGCGTGCCCTCCGATCGCGTTCGCGCGTTTCTCGCATCCGCCCGATCCGCGCCCGCGCTTCGTGCGTTCAAGCTTCCTTCACGCGGCTGCGCGTCCGCTGGTGGGCCCGTTGCCTTCGCGCGCCTCAACGCCTTCGCGGCTTCGTGCGCCAACCACGTTCGCGCTGCGCCGGGCCGCGCGCCGATGCTATGCGCGCGTTCGTCCCGCCAGGCGTCGCCCACGCCGGCCGGGAAACGGCCGCGCTTGGGCAAAGCACGGGTGATCTTCTAGTTACTAAAATTAAACCTTGGTGGAAAGGAGCTCCTCCGGCCCTAGACACGTCGCCCCGATAGATGTCATCCGTCGGATGCGCAGCGAATGTCCACGTTGGTGTGAGGATGGGCGAGCTCCTACGCTTGTTGCGAAGTGGGACACGTCGCCTGCGCTTGGTCCGAATCGCCTCGCCAACGCATCTTCTTCGCGAGTCTTCCTCTCGCTTCTCGCTTATCTCTATCCCCCTTTTTCACCACCGCCGCTCTCCCTCTCCCTCCTCTCACGCCCGCTTCGCCTCTCCTTCATCGACCGCCACCTCCCCTCTCGCTCATCTGCTCTCCGTTGTCCCTCTCGGCCAGCGCATCCCTCCCTGGCCGCCGTGTCGGTGCGTCCCCACCCGTCCATCTCCCTCCCCAGCCACCGCCTCGGCGCCCTCTCCTTTTCCCCTCCATCGCCCCTCTCGGCCAGCGCCGCCGCTCCCCTCCGTCGCCCCTCTCGGCCAGCGATGCCGCTTCCTCCCTCTTCTCCCCCGCAACCCCCTCGATCTCCCTTTCCTCGACCGCCACACCCTCGGTCTTCCTCCACGGCCGCCTCGGTGCCCCCCAGCCGCCGCCGCTCCCTCATTCTTCCTCACCCGCCGCCTGCGCCTCCGAATCCGGAACTTTTCCCTCCCCAGCCACCACCGCTCGCTCTGTCCCCCCCTCTTGCCTCTGCCGCCACCCCCTCGGTCTTCCTCCACAGCCGCCTCGGTGCCCCCCAGCCACCGTCGCTCTCTCGCTCTTCCTCACCCGCCGCCTGCGCTTCCAGATCAGGAACGCCGGTTAGCAGGAGGGTCACGTGGAGGGACCCGGTGGTGGCGGGGACGCCGATGGGCTGGGTTTCCCTCCTTAGTCGACGCCGCTCGCTCCGTCTTTCCCCCTTCTTCTGCCGTCGCCCCCTCGGTCGTCCTCCCCAGCCGCCTCGGTGCCCCCCAACCGCCGCCGCTCCCTCACTCCTCCTCACCCGTCGCCTGCGGTCTCTGGATCCAGGACGCCAGACTATGCGGCAAGTGGCGCACCCGGTGGTGTCAGGGACGCCGATGGCACTGAACATGATGAGGTGCCTCTCTTGCCTAGGGAAGCAGTTCCTCCCTAACTTCTTATGGTTGTTCGGTCCCTGCTCATCACCGTTCCCCTTCATGCTCCTCCCTAACTGATTGATTGCAGGTATGAGGTCGTATTTTTGTGTGTAGATGTCCAGTTCTACGGTACACTCTAGGTGCTTGATTAATTGCTTCATAGAAATCCCAGGAGGATAAAAACTATGAGAGGAAGAACAAGCTTGATTCTTGCTGGCATCAGCCACTGGGTACGCGTTCCGACATTAGCTTGTGAATCCACATTCATTGCAAGTCTTGCTGATACTATTATTGAAAGCATGCCTTATGTTGGTGCAATAGCAGTTTCCAATCTTGAGTCTCGACAGGTAAGAACTACCATACAACATCAAAATACCTTATCTGTTATCTCTCACATGATAGGTCAGAATGAAATTATTTTCATGTGCTTTGTATATTCGTGTTTTTTTTTGCCTTATTTGATGATGTCATATTCTAATATGCATATTTTGTGTTGGACAAGATGTTAGGATACCTCGAGAGTTAAATGCAGGCCCATTGAGTTTTCTGGTATATCTTAGACTCTTAGTCGTTGGATGAGCTTACATATAGTAATTCATGGAAGGTATGATTGCATTAGTAGTCCATGAATGGGTGCTCTTCTGACAGCACAAACTATTCTCAAAGAACATAATGCACTTATGTTTAATACTAGGTTCATCCACATTTTTTAATTTTATTATGTGTCGTTTTCAATGTGCACTGTGTTTAATACTAGGTTCATCCACATTGTTTAATTTTTTAGCCTATTATATTTTACAAGCCTCAGAAGGTATTAGAGCATCAATAGTAGTATGGGTTTGCTTTTTTTATCCATTTTATCCAATCCCAATAGTTGGCAAAGATCTGTGCAATCTAAGCTCTCTATTGGAAGTGCATTTTGAAATTCATTGTCACTAAAATATCTCTCAGTTCTCTATTACAGGTACATTAGAGTTAGATGAGTGTGAATGACCAACAATGAAAGTTGCTCAGCTTTTATAGATCTAGACCATATAGGTGAACGATCCCTCCTATTTCATATGACTTTGACCAGGCCAAAACTTTTGTGACTTACTGTTCATATGCTCATCCTGAAACAACTCCACCCTTAGCGATAAGGCAACCTGTTCTGCCTATATAATTTTGCCCAGCTATTCACCTCTAATCCTGTCCTGCATGATTTATTTTCTTAGGTTGCTAAATACCTTTCTATCTGACTAGAGCATCAAATTTTGTAGATTTCCACTAGCTTCTGCTTACGCACAGCTTGAACACATATTTATATCATGATTTACCTATACTTATTTACTTTACAAAAAAGATAGAATGCTTTTTTTTAAAAAAAAAATTCCTATAGATTCCACTGCTTGCTAGGTGCATATACAGTTCGCGTTCCAAGCACTACCATCATAGGTCCACGCAAACACCAGCTGTACTGCCGCTGTAAGCCATAACTCAAACATTACTCATATAGCTTCTGTCTGTGCAAAAAAATGTCACTGGTCATCATCAGGCAACGCTGCATTCGGAAGCTAAACAACCAACAACAAATAATAGTCCCTCCAAATATTTTCTTTGGTTCCAGTGCATTTAGATCTATCAATAGCAACACCGTATTCTTATCATCGTTATTTTTTGTTCTATAAAACCGTGTCTGTTTGCTATTTTTTGCATCACAAGAAACAACCCTCCATCGTACATCCTATTCGTAGAAACTTGTTTCTTGATTCTGCAGCTCCAGACCAGTCCAAAGACACAAAGGTATATATAAAAATCATACGTAGCGATTCTATATACAACTTACCTAAATTGCCACCACTTGCACATTTCTAGAGAGCATTTGTTAGTCATTCTGTTCTTAACTTACAAAATCATATGATTACAACAACAACTGTATATGTTTATTTGCTACATCCTTTTAGTATCTCACGTCAGTGTCGCTTTTATATTACATTTAGTCGTCGTGTAGAACTGTTTGCATCTAACCACTATGGTACCACCTTCTAGATTTGAAGCATCAGACATGAGATCAATGAGATCTCAAACGAAAAATAAACTGCTATCACCTATGTGTACACTTACTCTACATTCGTTAGCATTATAACCTTCTGTATATTTACTTACGGGCATAAAAATATCATTAGGTTCTGCCCTCCTTGGAAATATCTATGATGTCACCTATTTATAAACCCATATCCAGGTAACACACCCTACAAAAGTTGTTCCCACACCTGATAAAGCTGCACAGACTGTACCATCAAAAAGGTTTGTTACCCTTGTCACTTGGAACATGCGTTGTATAAACAAAACTTTACATTTAATGCTTTTGTTTCATTACACATAACGTTGAATCTTATTTTTAAACAGCTCTGTGTCGCCTCCTACCCACTCTACGACTAATCCACTTGCGAAGAAAACACATCCATCCGCCAAAAAAAAGGTTGAGTAATCGGATAACTCTGCGCAACACCAAAACCTCAGGTATAGTACACTACCGCTTCCCAATGGAAAAAATTTGCTTTACGATCTCTTCTAACTTACTGCTACTCTACATTTTTTTCAGCCACCATCTCCAACCGCCTCAACGAACACATCTTCCCCAAGAGCATCAGATTTCTTCTGTGTTAACGTTTAGCACATCTTATGTATAGAATCTGTACAGTTTTTGCTCCTTTGACCTGTTACTGCTTTCAAAGCCTATTTTGTAACCATTACCGACTTAAGTATAGTCGTCGGCAGTATTACCTCATTTTTATTGCGCATTTTAAAGTCTTACTTAAACTTCATGTAGTATACTACAGATAGCTGCCAAAATTGTGTTCTAAAAATATTCTATTTGTTTAGATAAGTGCTTCAATAGTTAAACAGCCTCTGATCTTATATACCATCTTCTGCTTCGATCAAAACTTCACTACTACAGCGCATAATGCTAACATAAAACTTACTGTTTGCAAACCAGTTTGAAACTTGAAAATACAAGAAAAAAACAAACAAAAAAAAAATCCAAACGCTCACGTGCTTGCGTTCCTGCGCCATTGGCGCGGGTGAACTTCTAGTTAACTTTAAAGTCTCCTACTGGTTACTGCCACCGTGATCTGGTTCCACCTCAATCTAGGTAGTTTGGAGCGAGCAACCGGATGAAAACTGGAATTTTTTAAAAAAAATAATCAAAATTTTATTCTGAAATACAGTAATATACCTATTTTTTATTTTACAGAAATAATCTTATATGACCCTACTTAGGCGACTGGCCCAAGTCGCCCAACGGTCAAGCTACACGCGTAGTAGTTGCCCGGTCGTTGAGTAACTTGGGTCAGTCGCCCAATGGCTAGTTGCTCAACCATTGGGCGATTTGATAGTAAGTACAATCACCGTGTCGCTGAACCATTGGGGCATCTTGCTGCTAAGTTGTCCAACGGTTAAGCGACTAGACGGTTGTATAGAAAGGCACAATCACGGTCTCTTTTGCCATTTCTTTCAGGAGAGAATGAGAGAAGCTCGAGAGAGGAGAAAAGGAAAGGGAGAGAAGGAAAGGGGAAGTGAAGAGGGAAAGAGGTCGGGAGAGGGGGAGGAGAGGAGAAGAGAGAACGATGGGGGGAGAAGCAGAGGAGCCCGGGAGAGGGAGAGGAGGAGAGGAGCTCAGGAGAGGGAGGGGAGGAGAGGGAAGCTCGCTGATAAGGAGTGAAGTTCTTCGCGTGAAAGTAATAGTCCCATCCATTCCTATTCATATTGGTTTAGCATGTACTTCGTGAATGTTTTGTGACAAATGTGTAGTTGAAATGTTCGAAATATTTGCAGTGAGAAATCATTCATGTCGGAGCCCACAAGATTAAAAATGCATTATGGTGTTGGCATGATTCGTGAAGGTCCATACAATATTGACCTGAGCGAGAAGTCAGTATGGTACACCCGGATGCGAAGAATGCTCAAATCAGAGATGTCTTACATTGGCTGACATGCAGCTTCTCCTTGGACCTCGATGTGTGCAGTGTTGTCCTACATGGGCTTTGGAGTCAGTCTGCCACGCACATTCGATGGGAGTTGAGCAGACTGATGCGCACGGTTGCATGGAAGGGCTTTGTAGAAGGCTGCCGACGTCGTGGATACGAGTGCGTTCTACTCGTGTAACCAGGTCCAAAGGGAGTCCAAGGAGGCCCTGCCGACTGCTCTTGTCTGGTTGGTGGGAGCAGCTCGAGCGCACAACGCGTGCTACATGAAGAGTCTGAGGTGGATGATGTTGCGGAGGCAAAAGAGGACACGGTGGCCGATGTTGCGGAGGCAGAAGAGAAAGTGGTGGCCAATGTTACGAAGGCAGAAGAGGAATATCTCACACTACATGCTCAGTCCACCGCACAGGGAGATGCAAGGGAGCATGTCGATAGCATAATGCGTCACATGGAGATCGATGACTTGACAGTCTGGGCAGAGGAGGGAGCTTTAGAAGAAGATGGCGATGACTCTTTCTAAGGAGGATGAAAGTCCCATCCCGTAGGAATGGAATAGGGTGGACGTTGAGGGTCTTGCTGTACACGACAAGCACAAATCATCGTGGGAATACGATGGTATAGAGGTTCAGCTTCATGTAATGTTTGCTGACAAGGGATGTATGCAGGATGCCATTAAGCTATGGGCCTTGTCCATGCAACGGACGTTTTGGGTCCTCAAATCCAACTAGGAGCAGTACACCATGGTCTGCGAGCAAGCTAGTCGTCCTTGGCATGTGCACACACGTAAACCCAAGTACGAGACTCACTGGATTGTCTCCAAGTTGGAGGCGCACTCCTGCTTGCTTAGTAGTGTTTTGCTGAAGCATTGTAACATAACGTCCACTTTCATAGCCAATGTGATGTATCGAGAGATAGTGAAGAAGACGGACCTGGAGGCCAAGCATATCATGATGGCTATCGAGCAAAAATTCAAGTACAAGATTAGCTACGTGAAGGCATGGCGTGCGAAGCAGAAGGCTTTGGAAAGGAGGTTCAGTTCTTTCGAAGTGACTTACGACAACCTTCCTCGTATGCTTAAGGTGTTGTAGGACAGGAACCTAGGCACATACATTGATGTGAAGGATAAGCCATCCAAAAGATCGCTAGGTTTCACGGTATTGCAGAGAGCCTTCTTAGCCTTCAGTCCCTGCATTGATGCATTCAGACACATGTTGCCCGTGATCTCAGTGGATGAGACATTTCTAACTGGGAAATACAAGAGCATGATCCTGACAACAATTGGCGTTGATGGCAACAATCAGATTTTGCCCTTAGCCATCTTTTTCATCGAAAGTGAGAATTTCGACAGCTGGTTGTGGTTCCTTCAACATCTAAAGGAAGGAGTAGTTGGGGTACGTCCTGATGTCTGCATAATCCATGATCGTCACCTTGGGATGATGAAGGCCATCCGAAAACTTCAGCAAGACCCCGATGAGCCATTCCCTTGGCCAGATATGAGGAACAGATAGTGCATTCGCCATCTAGGGGCCAACTTCTTCAAGTAGTTCAAGCAACAACCGTTGATGAAGCTGTTTAAGAGGCTAGCTATGCAGAACCAGTAGCGTAAATTTGATACGTTGTGGGAGTTGTTGGAGGAGCACACCAAGAAGCACGTCGTTGAGAGGAATAAGCGTCCGCTCATTCCTGGGGTGGTGCAACCCGAACGCCTCACACCACTGCGGGAGCCTGACCCTCCCCATTTAACGTGGAGGACCTCGAGGGACATCGAGTGCTTCTCCCATTGGATTGAGGCCTAGCCATTGGAGAAGTGGTCCTTGCTACACAACACGGACGGTGCAAGGTACGTCATAATGATCACTAACCTTGCCGAGGTGTACAACTAGGTTATTAGGGGCCTCCGTTCTCAGCCCCTCGTCGCCATCGTAGAAGGCATTTTGCACAGTACAATTGGATATTTTAGGGAAAGACATGCAAATGTGGCACTTCATGCAGCCAACCCACATACATTGTACTACTCGAAGATTACAGCGTACATGCAGGCCAAGACCGAGAAGGGTTAGTCGCACACGGTCTTCGTGATGGGCCATACGGAGCATCATTTCGACGTGCTCCTTCGGGACAGAGCCGGATTTGGGATGACTTGCTCTCTTGTTACTCATGATGTATGCCTTGGAGATTATGTGAATGAACCTAGCTGCAAATGCAACAAGCCAAAGCTCCTTCACAAGCCATGCTCTCATGTCCTCGCTACATGCGGGACCATCAATATGGACCCATCGAACTTCATGCCGAAGTACTTCATAAAGGAGAGGGTGTAGCAGGCGTGGTACGGCGAGCTAAAATGCTTCAGGGTTGTGGGCAACTCCGCCATGTTGGATATTGCACAGAGGACTTGGATTCTGGATCTTTTCCTATTGAAGGGTGGGAAGGGCCGTCGGTAGAGTCGTCACACATGACCACTCTTTACAAAGCACAACGTGACCACTCTCTGCAAAGCACGGTATGAGCACTCTCTGCAAAGCAGGACGTGAGAACTCTCTGCAAAACAGGACGTGACACATAGACGCGAAACACATTCGTGCCTCATCGCAATGGAGCCACTATAGCTACATTCACTCCTGCTATAAATACAGCGCTACTCGGCCAGCAACTCCACACCAAAAACACTACCTAGATAACATGGACAAGGAGATGGAATGGAAGAAAATCCACAAGCTTTTTAAGGACTGGGTGTCTCCCCAGGAGACCACCGCTCGCCACAGGGCGTTTAGTCGGCAACCTCACACACACCAAACTTTTCGGAGCTCGTGGATCTAAGGAGGTTTCCTCGCAGTACACCCAATGATTCTGGGTCGAGCCACCCCCCTCCTATGCCCGATGAACGCCCTCCGGAAGGGCCCCTGGTGGGGGTGGCACCACCCCTTTGCTGGTGTCGGGATGCCTGCAAATGCGTCAAATCAACCAACGAGTGGACCATTGGGCAGCGCTATTGGTACTGTCCAAACTACAGCGCAGACTACCCCGACCGCAAGTTTGACACGTAAAGCCACAGGCAGCTGATAATGAAATTGCATTTCAATGCAACCACTATTTTGCTTCCTGTTATGCCATAACCACATCTCTCTTCCCACCACAGTCTCCGTCGTGCCTATGCAACTTCAGCTAGTGGATCGATGACAAGATCCACCCCTACGACATGTGGATGCTGCTAACATGGAGGAGCTGGGTTAGGGAGGACATCGAGGACCATGAAAGGCACCTCGAAGAGCTGCAGGCTGAGAAGGACAAGAAGGAGAGGCGGGATAGGCTACGCGAGGAGCAGGAGCATGAGCATGCCAAGCAACATGAGACCGAGAGGGAGCGGAAGAGGGCCATCACGACGAGAGCTAAGGTGCAAGGCGAGGAGTAAAATGCCAAGCTGGGTCGCAAGGGCAAATGGCCACGTTCCATGTAGTAGTTCGACCCTCTTCGTCCACATGTCCTATGTATTTCTAATTCCCTAAAGGCATAGGTGTACCGTCCTTGGTTCGTTAGCCTGCGTGCCATGTAACCCCCTTGTCAGATCAACTATCATGTTGTTATCATTCTCTCTTTTATCCAAAGTTCTCCATCGTGTATGAATTCTCTTACGCGTCGCAATATCACTTACCTTCCTACTTACAAATCATTGTTACCTCAAACGTCCTCACAAAATTCTTTAGAAATTTACAGCACTACAACAACATACAACGATCAAAAAATGTTAGTGCGAGTCTAACATATTTCGTATCTTTCAGAATCTTTGAAAATCACAAACGAAACAACCAACCTTGTTTGCCATTTTATTTCCAAAACAAACAATAAGCTACAAATAAGATTTGTTAAATGTATTACCTACAAAAATTATCATTTATTCCCCCGCAATTATTTCCATCGAATTAATATAATAATAACATTATTCTTTAAAATCGTCGAACGGTTGGGCGGCTAGTTTAGTCGCCCAACGGTTCGCGTGCCAAGTGTACATGTCGCTCAACCGTTGGGCAACTAACCTAGTTTGCGGTTAGTTGCCCAACGGTTGAGCGACATGTACACTTGGCGTGTAACCGTTGGCCGACTAGCTCAAGTCGCCCAACCATAGAGCGACAAGGGATTATTACTGTAAAAAAAATAAAGTATTATTTACGTAATTCTGAATAAAAAATTGATTATTTTTTAAAAAATTCATGAAAACTACACCTATAATTTTATCTTACATAAAGACCTTTTGGCTATTCTTTGTTTTGTGCATTGCACCTTACTCAACATGCAAAATATTCATGTAAAACTGAAAGCCCTTTCTGGTACCAGAATCTTAGAACATGCACATGTATGAACTCATAAATTGATAGGGAAATGTGACCTTACAATGCCAAGCGCTTGGTAGAAATATTCTCACACATCTGCATTGCAGTTCTCATGTTACATGTGTAGAATGGTACTTCAACCGGCATCATGTACCATTATCCATGAAATCCTCTATCACTAAGTTGCCACTACTCCAACCTGTGGTACAGATTTCATAGGCTTACAAACTTCCATAGGCGGTCTTCGACATGGCCATAGTGATACAGGGTGCCCGATCTTCACGACTTAGAATCTTGGATACATCGTGAAACCCAATGAATCGACGAGGCCAATCAATGTCAATGCAACGACCTATGATGCATGAAATCGCTGAACCACACTCTTTGATAACTTCCCCTTGACCTCGATCAAAGTGGAGATGATATCCCTGCAATTCAATCAAGAACAAGCAAGAAAAGTAATAGGGGATAGCACAATTCCAAGGGGGTAGCCGGTGGCTTGCACAAACCCTACAATGATGCAAAAGAGCAATCTGATATTTCTTCAATTTTTGTGGTGCTACACACTCCCCCCATGCATAGGCTAAAGTCCAAACTAACTCTATTTAGCCCAAGTGGCCAAATTGGCTTATAAAGCCCAATTTGAAACTAAATTATTTTAAAACATGGAAAATAGTTCTAAAATATATACATGGCCCATTTAGAACCTCTCAAGTCATATGGCATGCAAGTCCATCAATTAAATCCATACTAACTTTTCAATCGGGCTAGAATGCTCAATTTAGTCTTCTAAGCTCTTTCGGCCCAATTTGAGGAGTTGGACTTGGATTGCTTCAATTCCAGCTGCATGGGCTTGTCTTGTTCTTCCCTTGGATGTGGGAGAGGTGGAGGTGGGCTTAGGTGGCCGCATGGGCCCCCCCTCCTTGGTTGGGTTATCGCATGGGCTCCCTTAGGCTTGCTTCTTCTTTGCTGGTAGCATGGAGGGCCTTGGCATCCTCTTGTGCACTCCTTTTCTTGTCTTTTGAGCTTGCCTCCCTATCCTCTAGACCTATTCAAATGTCGGGCTTCAGGTCGGGCCTAAAAAGCCCGGTCTGGAATGGGCAGGCTCGAGCCTGGCTCGGCTTGGCTCGAAAAATGCATTTTCCAAAAAAAATATTATTTTAATTCTTTTTTGGAATAAAAATTAATATTTAATTCATTTTGAGAATTAAAAATATTTTTTATTATTTTAATTGCATTTCATCGAGCTTTTGGGCCAAAATTCAAGTCTCAAGCCCGGCCCAGAACGGGTCAAGTTCGGGCCGGGCCATCGGGGCAGGCCACCCGTGAACAGGTCTACTCTCCTCCCTCTAGCCTGCACTATTTCTAGAGCGTCCAGCATACCTACATTCACACAAGCAAAGCTATAGTCGCATTCTTTCAAGCAAACTATAATTATGAATATTAAGTTTAGCTTTAACCTTATGATAGTGTTTGGACTTTTGATGTGTAGGTATGTATGTCATGAAGCTAGGGTAATCTTCATCACACAGCAAGCAGACTCAGCCAGTGGCAATGCCACTCTAGCATGTTGTTAGGGCCTGGATTGACACATCCGAAACCCTCTGTGTATTCTGAACTAGTCCCAAATCAGTAGCTAGCTCGCACAGGAAATATCGATGAAATACTATTTATTTATCGATTTAACTAAAAAGATCTCAAAATAATAAATAGTAATAATAACTAGACCTTATGATCAACGTTTACTTAACTTGCCACGCAAGGCTAATGAAACAAATAAACTCTTGCAGCGGAACGGGAAACTTGGAGAGGCCATTCAATATGCCCACAGGCAATCGAGTGGAGAATGTATCCTAATTCGCAAAGTCTTCGTAGTACTCCTTCTCGAAAAACTTTTGAGTGGCTTGATACTCTTCAACTGAGCAGCAAAGTTTTAAAGCCGTGAGTACATAAAGTACTTAACAAGTCATAGAGAACAGTATGCAATTAATATTCATGTAAGGCTTGAACAAAGGAATAGTCGTATGTTTTTTTTGCAGTAAGTAGTATTGACAATAAATACATTAACTAGATTGCAATGCGTAATTGAAAAAGCATAATAAATAAATAGAGTAAACCATTTCTTTGAAACAACTAGTGAACTTCTCATTCACTTCCCAGCCAAACCCCCAAGTGAACATCTCATCCACCAAGCGAACATTATATTCACCAAGTAAACTCCCCATTCACCTTCAGATACAACCACTAAGTGAATTCCCCATTCACCAAGCGAACATCATATTCACCAAGTGAACTTCTCATCCACACTCCAATATATTTTTATAAAAACTCCACCTCTCGTGTGAAATCCCAAGCATGTCCATGACTGCTGACATGGCTATTTAAATAGTTTTCACTCTATAGAGGTTGTACAGCTTTACCCATAAGAGATAAATCGACTTATAATGATAACCAAGACACACTTCCGAAGGCGTGCAGCTAAGTGATTATCACAAGGCCTTTACAAAGCTCCTTCTCAACCCAGTTCTGTCTACTAAGGTTTCAACACTGAATGTCTTACTGACCAGGCATGCCCCCTCTTGCACTATTATGTATACGTCCATCCCGTAACTCACGTCTCCAAAAACAAAACTAAGCTGAGTCATTGCTAATTAGTTAGTCAGGTCCATCCTATATTGGACATATAGTTGTATGATATGGCCCAATTTGATGGTGCACAAGATAAAGTCCATAACAAGTTATTCAGGCGAGATTACCTCAATAAAAAACAATGTGCCTTATGCACCCCCTTTACTTCACGATTACTCACCCGAGTATAAATTATTTTGTTCACCAAACCAATGACAATCCCTATCATGACACACACTTTTATAATAGCAACATCGCACCACAATCGATACAACAGTGGCATCACACTCCAGTTGCAAAACAATGATATCACACCATAATTTCATATATCATTAAGTCAAATTCAATATTATTGAACGTGTGATCATAAGCCCATCGTAACTAAGCATATCTACGATACCTATGTTGGTGATACAAATATGTCCAACTAATAATGATCATCCTATGGTTACAAATGATTCATGGTATTCAAGTAACAATAGAGGTGTAGTGACAAATATGTGATTAACTATTCACAAAACAGTTGATATAAAGATAGGATGTAATTTGATATAAAATAATATAATTTCGAAATCATAGGTTCAATATGATCAAAATACTACGACTTGCCTTGATTTTGCTCAGCTACCACTCTTGGATCTTCGAAACTTGCTTCTGATCTTGCTTCTTGAAACAGATCGTCTAAACAAGGGAGAAAACAATAGACGAAGCACAAATAAATCCAAAATAAAAACAAATAAAATACAAAAATAGCAAAACCAACTCTAAAATAAAGAGCTCAATTTTAGATGAATTTAGGAATTTAAACGGACTGAATCAGAGTTCGGACGAAGGAGAACAGACTCTCGGAAGATTTGTCGAAAAGGAAAGAGAGAGAGAGAAAAGAATATTCTCTAGAATATTCCTTTTGACTTAATTAAATAAATCTCTAAAGGCTAACAGGTGGTTCCCACAAGATTTTTTTGACTTTTCGAAATAAAGAAAATCTAGAAAAAGGATTGAGAGGCTGACGGGTAGGCCCTTGGTCTAAGGACCAAGTCCACGGATTGGCTCAGGTGCATGGTGGACTGGTGCACAGAGGTGACATGCAGTTGCTGACGGGACGACACGCGGACGGAAAAGCACAAGTGGCAGCTGAGCTGGCGCATGAGGTGGCTAACTCGGTAGAGGAGAGAGAAAGAGAAAAAAAGAGGAGCAAGCAGGCGGCGAAGGGCAAAAATGGGACCCTAGGAAGAAGAGGAACACTTGGGTGGTGGCGACTCGGCAAGGGCGGCGACGAGGCGGCGGCGGTGGCGGAGTAGTTCAATGACGACTGAAGAGGAAGGAGGCGGGCACGGGGACGATGGCGGTGCAAGGAACACGAAGAGCACCTTGGAGTGGCCAGAGGGTGAAGAAAACGGCAGCAAGATGGAGGCCGGAGACGTAGAAGAAAGGTGGGCAGCGACGGCTCGGCACGGTGATAGATCTTCATCGGAGAGGGAGGGAATGGGAGGAGTAGGAACAAGAACGCACCGTGATGCGCACGAGGTGAAGAGATATGGGTAGGCTACACTAGTTGGTAATTCAAAAGTTCTACCACGTAAACCAGGAAGCCATGCAAGCAAGAGATCATAGATCGTTACTACTAAATGCTCAGTGCAGTAGAAGAAGAGTTGGAGTAGCCTGATCCAATGTCGAACGTGTCGATGTAGTGGTCGTAGTGGATCGTCCAGCGTCCTCGGTGCTGATCCTCTCTTCCAGCAACCTATCGCATTCCTTGCGAAGGTCATGGATCGTCCTCGTTCACCATAGCAGCAATCGCAGTAGCGTCTCTACGATATCCACACATCCAGGGATGGAACACCGTACGTCGGTGTGCTAGCATCAGTGCGCATGACAGGGTCCTCGAGAAAATGGCAGCTAGGGTTTCGGTGGAGCAATTCACGTTGTCTCCCAACAGCCTCATGCATCCCCTTATAAAGAACCCATGACGGATCATATCCGAACTCGTTTGTTCCAACCCGTTAAGTGTGTGACCATGTAATTGGTTACGACTCGGAAACTCTTTTCCGACCACGAGTCGTTAGCGGTTCCTCGCAAGACATAACGATTCCCGAATACATATAAATTATATCGGACGAACCTTAATGCAATATGATCTATGACTAGATCCTTATCACTTACAACCATCTTGTATCTAGTCACAACCAGTTTGTAACTTCTTACAATAAGTTTATAATCAGTTAGTGATTATGTTCGACCAGTTTATGACCAGCTCGTATCTCCATACGACCAGTCCGTATCTAGTCGAACTGAATGACCTGCTTGTGTATTCTCCCTTTGCCTCACGATATCTACTTGAACTCTAGGTGAGACTTTTTGTCATCCATAGACTGTTCAATACTTTCTCGATCAAGTGACAGATAACTTCATGTGATCGACTCTTCAACCACTAGTGGCATGGCCATGTACTTTATTTATCCAACCACATCAAGGGCCCCAGAGATATCTCTCCAGTTAAGTTAGGAATGACAAATCCCATATCTGAGCAGTCACATCCCTCTGCATGTTTCATAGCATACCCGAAAGCTACATTTATAACTACTCAGTTACAGAGTAGCGTTTGACAACCCTTAAGTGTACTATTACACATGTAGAAAACCATGCTAATATCAGGTTTAAGGATTATACATCATCATTGCTTGAGACCAACTGTTGACACATAAAATTATAACAATCTCAATAGTATCTCAAGGTGGGTCAATCCGACACCATGTTCTCTAGCATGTGTTCAAACTATTGATTCAATATCCTTATATCCATGACCGGTGAAACATGGTTATCAATCAATACATGTGCTAGTTGATAAGTCACTAGTATTTCGACTAGTGATATCCGACTAGAAATACATTTAGAATGACATCATATAAGTTAAAGAGCTTCACCAATAAGTCACATACTTGTTAATATTTATAACTGATAATTCATTTAAGGAGCATAATAATATTTATTCTATAACTCATAAACATAGACGTGATACAATCATCTCTATTATTGCCTCTAGGGCATATCACCAACATGAGGGAGCAAGGGAGCTCGTCGGCGAGAAGATCAACGGTGAAGGTGGCGGCTGGCTTCAGGGAGGACAAGGTCGACAACGGCTTGGTGATGCTCGGGCGAAGATGATGGGAGCACAATGTAGAACGCAGACACACGAATTCAATGGCGGTGGTGGCATGGAGGTCGGACGACTTCGGAATGCGCGAAGGAGCTCCACGGCGGCGCACGGTTTCTTTAGCGAAATCTGGCTAGACGAAGATGAATCCAGGCACAGAAGCTTGGGGCTTTGGAAGAGGATCTTGGGGCGATTCTCGTGACATAGGTTGGGTGGCTTATAAAGCCCTGGAGCAGGAGAATCTGGGTGGAGGCCAGCGGCTTGGCGTATAGGAGGCGGACTCGGAGTCGGCAAAGAAGAAAGAAAGGAGAAGGGGAGGCTGATAGCGCGGGCCCGCACGGTCAGAGAGAGAGAGAGAGAGAAAGAGGGAGGGAAAGGAGGTGGCTGGTGTGCTTACGTTGGCTTGGGTGAGGCTGCGGTAGAGAAAAGGCTGGCGGCGAAAAAGAAAAGGCCAAAGCAGCTGGGTTGGGCCAAAAGGAACAAGGGATTGGGATGAGGAAAAAAGAAATTGGCCCAAGAGAAAAATAAATTTGGTCCAAAGGAATAATCCAGAATGAAAAGGAATTTTTGAATTTAGAAAATAGATTAAATAAAACCGAGCTCAAAGAAATAACAATTAAACTCCAAAAATTCCTAGAAAATTCCAGAAAATTTCTCAAACTCAAGAACCCAAATAAATCAGTTTTGAATTTAATTGAAGTTTATATTATTCACATTAAATCATTATAATTTCTAAAAATTCAAATTAAACTTTTGACTTAACCAAGAAAAATCAAATTGTTAATTTTATTTTTAAAAACTTAAAAAACACTCCAAAAGTTGGGATGTTACACATGTCAATCATAATGAGCACACTTGATTCCAATAGTTTCAAAGAGCAGGTAGCAGCAGAGCACCCTAGCCACCACCTTCTCAAATGACTGCAACTTTGAAGCCACGATTTCTATTGCTTGCTTGGGTATCCGCAACTGAAGAAGAGCGCCTTCATAGCCTGCAAACAACTCTTATGAATGACGATGACTCTGGAACATTTCGTCGAACACCTCACGGCTCGGTGCAGCACCTAGAGGTGAAATCACTGCAATAATTTGCAATTGCACTCAAACTATATTATACTCTCTAAAGCAAATCAATGGGCATGAATCCCTTCTCCTTTTATTTGGAAAACACAGTAAAACCAAGCTGGTCCGACTGCATACATTTAAATTAATAAGAAGAAAAGTTTAAAGATTTACAAGAGAGTAAGAGAGAAAGAATGTAAAAGGCCAATTCTACAATAATGCCTTCTAGCTCTAGACTACTCCTTATGTTCAAGAATATTTGATGTTTTGGACTTCAACACAGCACAAAATGAAACATTGAACACTAATTTTTATATAGATATGTTCATAAATAACTAACATTACTATATTATGTTTTAATGGCTAATCTAATGATACTATTTTCACAAGACCAATATAAATATTGGTTTATATATTAGTAAGTCAAAGTTAAAAAAGTTTGAGTGTATGTTTTATAAAACGTAGTATATTTATGATTGGATATAGTAAAATATAAGGACATGCATCAACGTCCTCCCTCTATTATTCTTTTCTTAGTTTGGACTACTTTCCCTTTTCCCTTTTCTTGTTAAACTCAGACCAGTTTAATTAGGGCCTAATCTCTATATAGCTGTGGCTTTGAAAGATTTCTCACCGCCAGGTCTAAATCATGGGAGGTGGTTTTGAATTAATTGCAGATAGTATATCACACATCCAACATCACATACCGAACAACAAACTGGTAATTAATGCTAGATCGGATCCGAATTATCGCGTAGGGTCGCCGCGGACGAGACGAACCACCATAAACGATGTCAGCGAGATATCTCAACGAGGCCTCACCGTTTCCGCCCGCTGCCTCACGCTGGCCGGCGTCCACGATGCATCGTGCACGGCTCGTTTCTTGATTCGGACTCGCACCTCTTGGTCAATCAATCACTTGGCGCCAGTGAGTCGAGTCGTCCACGACCACCACGTCGCCCGAGCCAGCTGCCGAGTTGCCACGCCTCAGCCCACCGCGCGACCAGTTAAGCTGGCTCACAAGTCAAACACACGGCTACACCCCTAACCGCGCCTGGCACGGCACGGCACGGCGCAACGATCGCATCCCACGCACGGGCTGAGCCCCTCAAAGACGACAGAATCGCGCGCGAATTACTAGTCCTCCGCGCCTGGCCGCCCGGCCACGCCACGCCGCGTCCACAACCACGCCCGTCGTCTGCCGCACCAGAATCCCCTCCGAAACAGCTAAAATCGTCCCCAAATCACGCACTTTTGCCACGCCACACCACGCGACACGCGGGGTTGCGACCCAGCCCGACCCAACGCCGCCCAGCCCGCGGCGCTCCCACCACAACTAAATGCCAACCGGTAACTCACCACCACCACCTTCCAGACCCTCCCACCCTCAAAAACTCACGTCGCCACCTCACCCCGCCGTCCACCTTTCAAACTCCCCTCTCAAAGCCGTCCACGCCACGCACCACCACGCGACGCGACCACCACCCTTTTCACCCCCTCGCCGCCGCCGTCACGCGCACGGCGCTACTCCCCCACCCACACGCCACGCTCCTCTCTTCTACAACTCGCCACCGCCACACTCCGCGCATGGCGCCACGCGGCTAAAACCTCCCAAAAAAGTGCGCTTGGCGTGATCTGGGAGCTCGAGCCACAGAGGTGCCGCAGAGCAGGAGCAGCAACGCCTCATCGCGCACCTTGGCATTCGAGGAGGATTCACCTCCTCCTTTCTTCATCTTCACCATCCACTCTTCCTGAGTGAGCAGGAGATGCGAGTCACCAGCATCGTTAAGAATGTTGATGCGTTCCTCATGGGCCTTGAGACGCCCAAGAGCTTCTTCCAGAGACATGTAAGTCAATGTCTCCGAACTGCTCGATCGTCGAGACGACCTACAGGAACTTTCCCGGCACTGCCCAGAGTAGCTTACTCACAACATACGCCTCCTCCATCCTATCACCAAGAGACCGGATCTTGTTAAGGACATAAGTGAATTTCATACCGAAATCGTTGGTATTCTCGTTGTCTTTCATTCGAAGAGCATCAAACTCAGTTTTCAGAGTTTGTACTCTTGCTTTCTTCACTCGGTCCGTCCCAAGATGCATGGTTCTCAGAGTTTCCCATGCTTCCTTCGCCGTCCTCTTCTCAGCAACCAGCAGCAGCGAGTCCTCAGGAATAGCCTGATAAATGGCCGCCAATGCCATTTTATCCCTCCTGAATTCCACGGACACACCGGCCGCGGGCTCGATGGTGTCCCAGACGCCCTACGCTTCCATGTAGACCCTCATCTTGATGGCCCAAGCTGCGTAGTTGTTGCGAGAAAACATGGGATACTATAGAGAAACGGAGCCCTCCCTGGCCGCCGTCCTCTCCATGACCAGCAGTGCGAGTGGCAGCTCCTTGCTTCCGGAGCTGCTCGAACCATCTCCCTTCTGCATGTTCTTGTGTGTTTAAGCTCTGATACCACGTGTGGCTTGAGCTTCCACATCACACGCACAAGAACAGAAGGGGATTAGAAACACAAAAACATACAAGCACAACAGAGACTCTCGGTTGGGGCAGTTTTCTGATTTCTGTATTCTCTGAAGCAAAATGACAGCAGCCTTACTTGCTTCAGTTAACTCACTAAAACTGAACTAAAACAGAAAAACAGAACAACAATCTTCAGAAACAAACTAGGCTAAGAAACCGCGGACGTGCAGACTCACGTTCCATGATCCGAAAAGACTGGGCACGAAATACATTATGCCGACGCACTCAAAGCCAAGAGACTCGGGATTATTTCCAACAACCTCCCCGCATGGGCTCGCCTGGCCCGGCGCCTCTCGCGCGCGGCCCCCGCCACCGGGGCCGCCGAGGGTGGCGAGGGGCCCCGGGAGCCCGCCCTCCTTCGCGTACTGGATATCCGGCACGGGCGGGGAGGGCCGCAGGGTGCTCAGGCTGCTCAAGGCGGTGTACCACCCGAGGAATCGTTACCTGCTGCACCTGGACACGGGGCGTCGGCGGAGGAGCAGGCCGCGCTGGCCGTCGCCGTCCGGGCGGAGGCCGCGTGGAGGGAGTTCCCTAACGTGGACGTTGTGGGGGATAGCTATGCGGTGGACAGCATGGGCTCGTCGGTGCTCGCCGCCGCGCTGCACGGCGCCACGGTGCTGCTCAGGATCGGCGGCGAGTGGGACTGGTTCGTCACGCTCAGCTCCTGGGACTACCCGCTCGTCACGCAGGACGGTAAGTACTATGGAATATGGATATGTTTCTGCCTTTCTGGTGTGTTGTTTACTCTACCTAGTTAGATTCCAAGTTCTTGGTGTGCAGTGTTCGTTAATTGGTGAAAGGATGGTATCTGGCAGGGCCGTTCCCGAGGGAGGGCCGATCGGGGCAACCGCCCAGGGCCCACCAGAGCTAAGGGCCCCCGATTCTGCTACATCATACATATATATAACTGTATATGCTATAACTACTAACTAGATTGAGGCATTGAGCTAGGCAGGAGCCCAGGCCCACCCAACTAGTCAACTACCGAAGCACCAACAGCAACTCCGGACCAGTCTCCGCACTCATCGTTGATTGCTCCATGCCTGATGCCTCATCCTTCTGCAACGAAACCAACGCCGCCGCCTCCCTACGCCCTCAAGAGTCACGCCTCACGGTCTCCCTTTTGAAGCTAATTACTTTTTAGTCACGGAGGATGTGGCAATTGCTTCAATGAAAAATAGATTTGAGGAATTTAAAGTGTTTAAAGGCATTTTTGGGTTTTTACTTAGCTCAAAAAACATGAAGTCATTAGATGATATCGAGCTAAGAAAACGTTGCACTAAATCTGCATAAACTTTTTTCTCAAAATGATTTATCTGATGTTGAATTAGATAATCTTTTGTCCGAATTAAGAGTGTTGCAAATGACTTTGCGGATGTGACAATGTCGCTATTGAGATTTTTAGTTTATTAGAAATGTAGATTGTTATTCAAGTGTTTGATTGCTTATCGAATATTATTTACTATACTGTGATCAGAGCATCACCAAAGAAGCTTTTCAAAGTTGAAGTTATTGAAAAAACTATTTGAGGTCATCAATGACAAGAAAGGTTGAATAGTCGGGCCACTTTATGCATTGAAAAGGATATGTTAGATCGCATTGACGTAGATACTATAATAAATAATTTTGCATCTAGAAATGTTAGAAGAAATTGTTTTCTATGAGTAGTTTGTATCTTTTTTTATGTATTGAATAACTTTACAGTTGATATAAAAAGTAGCATTATATGTTGATGTTAGAATAAAGGGCCTCTCATTTTGTCTCGCCCCAGGGCCTCCAAAATGCCAGGAACGGCCCTGGTATCTGGTCAGTTGCTGATATGTGAGATGCAAATATGGAATCACATAAAGGTTTAGTTGATTGTCCCGGATGCAAACCCTTGGACGTATATGTAGATTTGTATATTCCAAAGTGGCAGCAAATATATAGTTTAACAGGTGTATATATGTACGAACACGACGTACAGTCAAACAAGATTTTGAGCCATTATTCAGACTTGCACGAATCACAATTTAATAGCTCCAATTCCACGGGAACTGACATTATCAACAGTTTTGCTATTTGTAAACTGCTTGTGTTTTTCTAAAAGCAAATTGCTTAATTTTTTTCGTAAGTTTATATATAGACAACCCCAAATTATAATTCTACTTCCGTTTCCAGTTTAGGACCAGTATTCACATAAGATAATTAATGCCACCTGCAAAAACTCGGTGTAGAGTAAGGAATCCCAAGTGGTTGATCGTGCTAACAACAATGACATGTTTAGACATGGTTTCCAACTAGTATGCTATTTGGGATCTGCTAACAAAAGAAATCACTGTCCCCTTTAGAACATACCTCGATGTTCGTGCTCTGGTTGGGGTTTTTCTTGGTCACTGGGTAGTGGGCACCCAGACCATAGGTTCCAATGGCCAGCGTTGGACGGCGGTGGGCCACAGGCACAGGTGGTGCGATGAGATGGCCCATGGAGATTTCGTCGGCCAGCAATGAACTTGTGGTTGGTGGCGGTGCGATGAGGCTGTGGGGGAGCTACTAACCATAAGCTCGGTGGTGGAGGTGTCAGGTGTGGCGGCCTGCGACCAGCTTCAGTGCCGGAATCTGCGAGGGAGGTGGAGGCACCTTAAGGAAGGTGCTGGCAATATCGGTCGGGATTGAAGGCCGCATATCACTCTGACAATGATTATGAGTTACGTATATTCTAACATCCCAAAATTTCAACACTATTATATATTTATGTTCAAAATCTCATTTCTGAATTTTTGAGTTTTTTTTCCAAAATTTTCAGCTTTACTTAAAGCTTTTGTCCTAATGTTCAGCTGCTGAAAATGCATTTCCAAAATTAATTATAACTTTGTAAAAACTTTGAGATAATTTATTCTGCTTCTAAATGCTCTAAAGAGATTCTCGAAATTTTTTTAGCCAAGTTTGGTAATTTTCTGAGCTCAACTGTTATTTACTGAATTAAATTAATGTGAAAACGATTTAAAAATTTATGTAACATCCCAAGATTGGAAATATTTCAAGATTGTCAAAAATATGAAAATTTTAAAACTTTTTGTTACATTCTGGTGATATTCGAGTTTTCTGGATTTTATTTGAAGGTAATTATCGGGCAATGAATTTTAAGGAATCAAATTAGGAAATCCAAACGTAACTTAAATCGATGAAACCTGAAAACGGATTAAAACTTAGATCTAAATTTAAATCGCCAAACCCGAATTTGAATTGACACTGCAAACTATGAATTGGGAAAATAAAAAGGAAAATAAATCAGCATGGGTCGAAAAGTAGTCGGTCTGGCCCACCTTTATTTATTTTTCTTTCCTTTCTTTTTTGTTTTCCTTTCCTTTCCCTTCTCTTTTCTTTTTCTTTCTCCTTTCTTTTCTTCTCCTGGCCCACACGCCAGCCCCTGACTTCCTTCTCCTCTCCTTCCTCTATTTCCCTGATAGCGGAATCGCATCCCCTGACATTGCAATAGGAATGTCATGGGTGAACAGTACCATGACATTCCTTGAATCTGAGCCGTTGGATCGAAAAACAGCAGCTGAGATCGACTGCTACAGAGTTGTTACAGTGTATGAAAAATAGTACTATGCTACAGTGTTTTGTCATAGTATCCTGCTACGGTATTTTTTGCTACATTACTGAGCTGCATCTTGGCCGCCGATTTTCGATCCGATGGCTGTAAAAAAATGTCACAGTACTATTCACAGTGACATTACTATGTAATGTCAGAGGATTTTCTTATAGCCCCTCTGCGCTACGCGAGCCATGCCAAGCCGCACAGGCGCTGCCTGCCCCGTCGCTGTAGCCACGCCGCCGCCAAATCTCTTCCTCTTCGCCCTGCTTCCACGCACTGGTTGCCCCGAGCCACGTCGCACCCACATGCCCGCCGTCTCACGCGTCGCTCTCACTGTCCTCACACGCTCACGCCAACCACTCCAGTCATTGCTTGGCCACTGCCTCCACACCCGCATCGCGTCCGGCATCACGTGTCAACGCCACGTCGCATGCCCATGCCCATCTACTTAGCTACGCTGCGGCATCCTCCATTCAGCAGCCAAGTGAGAGGGAGCTATGCGGGAGCTCTCTGTCCGTCTGGCTGGCATGGCCTGTCTACCTCGCACCACCGCTCCGGCCACCCCCACCACATTCATCAACACCGCCTCGGCCCCCTCAGCCCGTCCCTCGCCGCCCCTGCTATGTTCCCCTTCGCCTTATTCCTCATCGACTCAACCTGAGCCCGTGACCACGCCATGGTCGCGCCGGCCGCCGTACTCGCCTCGCCATCCCCGTCGAATGTGGTGAGATTCTCCCCTTCCCTTCGCATCAAAATGTTTTCCCAGCCCCCTCCATTTCCCTCCACTTGATTTCACCGCTCACACACAAAAAGTCACCGCTGACTTCGTCTTCCCCAAAGTCGGTCAAAACCGCCGCCATCGCCGCCGTGCTCTCGCTGGTGAGTGCATCTCCAATTCCCTCCACCCGAAGCACCCCCAGACCTCCCTCTACCTTCCTCCACCATCCACTCTGGCTTTTCTCTCCTAACAGCCCACCTCGGCCCATCTCTGTCATCGACAACTACCTCGGTGAGCTCCCCTCATCTCGTGGAAGCTCGTGCTCCCCCTCTTCTCCCCCTCTCCCACGAGGGCGCCGTCGCCCCTCACCTCCCCTAGCATTGGCTGCCTCCCTGCCTGGTGCCGTGCAGCCTCGGGTCACCCCAAGTCACGACGTCACCTCCCCTGGGTCCCTCCGTCCTTGAGCAACCCATTTTTGAGGTCGATGCCGCCTCACCACTGTCCCTCCACCGCCGGCAAGTAGGCCATTCCGCCGCCGCTGCCCTCTGCTTTGTTTGTGAAGAGAGAGCACCCCCTCTCCATTCCTTTCTCTCTCCCCTGTTGGAGTGTATGATAATGGGGTACAGGGAAAAAAAACCCAGCCGGTAACCGCTTACCAGCTTGGGTCCGGGATTTTGCATCCCGGTCGGTTTTTTCGGGTTTTGTAAGTTCAAATTCAAATTTTTGAATTTTGAATGATTTTTAATCAAATTCAAGCGATTTTCATATGTTTTTTTTTCTCGAGAAATCCAGTAACCGGCCGGTTAACAGCCAGTTTTTTTTTTGGTCGACGACCGGGATTTACCCCGGAAATGGGTTTTTGATCCTTGTTGGGGTCCACTCATAAGTATCTAGTTAGTATATCTAGTTAGTAGTTAATGTGTTATGAGTGAGAAACTGTGAATGAGCCCATTTCCTTTGAAGAAGTTCTTAGAGTTTAATTTGTGGATAATATAGGTAATTAAGGACTAATTGCAAATAGTTAGTAAGGTTGTGATTGTAGTGCAAAGGCAAATTTAAATTAGGAACTATACCCAAGTGATAATAGGATTATTGATTTATCTTAATCCATTACCATTATATAAAGATGTTAACAAATAATACCCCATGGTTAATGATTAGTAGACTATACCCATTAGGACCTAGGTTAAAATTGTTAACCTTGTCACTGTTTCAATAAGCGATAGATCAAACCTTAAACGAGAGATCACGTAGTAAGTAAACTAACTATAGTGATCAACTCAGGTAGTTAAAACCTTATGATATAGTCATGGTTGGACATATACCTATGCACATGATCAAACACTAGTAAGCCCTAGACCATTGTTGTAATAATAAAGATAATAACTTAATCAAATAATTAATCAAAGTAGTAAAGCAATTAGATAATAATCAAATACCATAAAAGTATAGCCTTATGTCTAGGAGTATCCATATGAACATAGGGTTGTATACCATGATCTAGCAACATAATGTCTAGGGTTAATCTTAGTATAGTAACACTGTAATGAGACATATAAGCTCCCATATACTTACATAGAATAAGCAAGGGAATAGAAGTATATGTATATGCATGTATGCCAATTGATATATGGATCATGCTAGTGATTGATTAAGCAACCAAATGTGTCATCAACATTTAGAGTAAAATTCTGAGTAAAGTATAGTTGCGGTAGCTATGATCTAGTTTCATACTAGTAGTAGTAATCAAGATGATAGGATTGATCGCCAAACAAGGACTAGTAGGTAAGAGCTCATAAACCTTGTATAGTAGTTATCTACTTAACTAGAGGTAGTCGTTAGCAGATGTAATAGCTAAAGATCAACCTAGAGTGATAGGTTTAACTTAGTATATGCCAAGCCACGTAGGTAGTAAGACTAAGTATAGATCACCTCAAAGATGAAATCCAAAACCGTAGACACTACTGAGGGTGTAAGACGGATGTCTAGCCAATACTTGGAAGCTCCAGCTAAGGCTCATGGATAGGGGTGAAAAAAAAACTCATTAGTGGGACTCGTTGGCTTGGTTCAAAATTGCTCCAATTAGACTCGTTATTGATTAAACATTGAAATGGGTCCATTTCTTTGGGAACTTCTTTTGAACAGTACTACTAGACTCCTCTCCCTTCTTGGTGCTTGAATCCTACCATGCAAGTTATCATTGTCCATAGTGGCAGCAGTCGCTACAATAATTGCCAGCAACGAATTCAGATTGATAGAGTGGTTCCTCTCTATCTTCCCCCCATCCCTCGATTCTCCCGTAGGCTTCTCCTCCTCCAAAGAACCCTCCATTCTCTTTCCCAGATGAACTCCTTCCTCCGATTCCCTCGTCTATGATGGGAGCAAAAATAAAATAACCCCCAGAACCCTAACCTATCTATCAACCTCCCTATTCACAAACTATCTTCTACAAGAGAGAAGAAAACAAACATTACAAACAAAAGAAACACACAGTTAGATCTAAAGAACTATATCAGAAAACCTACATAATCACTCTATCGCTCCAAACAAAACCTAAAATTTGCAAGAATCGGAGAAACCAAGAAAGTGGTGGTGTGTCCAGTACCGTCGGCCTCAGCCTGTAGCGATTAATGGGGGTGAAAGATCCGAAAGCCTCCGAAGATTGAACGATCACCCAAGCAAGAAAAAAAATCCTAGCGCAGTGCGGATACTAAAAAGACAGTGAGGCAACAAAAATGGTAAAAGTTTATCGAGGGAATTGGCTATCGAGGCAGGAAATACCGAGGATGAAAATCGAGGAGCGGCTGGGGGAGGAAAAGGGAGGGAGCGGCGGTGTCTGCAGGTGAGCGAGAGGAAGGAGATCAGGAGCAAATGGGGAAATGAAGAGGCAAGGAGTAGTGAAGGAAGCGGGTGGGACACGGAGGAAGCATAGGCATGCAAAACAAAATAAATATCGAACGGTGAGGACACTGGGTCGCATGTGATCGAACGGGAAAGCGAAATTGGGGCGATGTGGCGTGTGTGTCTGCGCGTGAGGATTTACTCGGTTTATATTGGAGCACAGCAAAAAAATTGGTGGGATTGGAGATTGCAAGAGGGGGAAAATGGTGGAATAAAAAAAGAGATGAGAAAAAAATGGAAGGAAGGATTGGAGGGAGATGAAAGTAGTTTTGGGAGTTGCACAAAATATTCAATTTCGATTGAACCAGAATTGGGCCTAAGCTCGTGCATAGCGCTGGACTGGCACCCGTGGCCATAATATTACTTCGTAACATATGTTATCTATATCCATCCACATGATTTATGATGAATAGATTTTGCAACGCATATTATGCGTAGCCATAATATTACGTCGTAACGTATGTATAGAGCATTACAACATATGAATTGGTAAAGGGGTGTTCATCTTGTAGTGCCTATGCCCATTTCGGCCTTCCCCTTTGCTTCTTCACCCCGATTTCCCCAAATCCCGCTGCTGCTTCGGTTCGGTCTTCTTGTGCCGCACAACCCCTCGGTGCCGCCCGTGCCCTATAAAAGGGAGCCCTGGCTCTGCTCCTTACTCCTCATCCCACCACTGCAGGATTTAACCCCTCTCTCCCCCTATCGCTCCCATAATTCGGAGTTGAATTTCGCTGGCCGCAACCCTTTCTACTACCATTCCCGATGCCATCGACGAAGCCCCGCTGCGATCTTCCTCACCATCAGCAACGCATCGTCGTGTTCTACTTCGTGTGCCCTGTCTCATCGCCAAAGGACCCGCAGAGCACCGTTGCCATCGTTGACCGAACAACGCCGCCAGCCGCCTCGTCATGCCTCGCCGCTGCCAACGTGTGCACTAGGTTCGCCTCACTCTCCTTTTTCAATTGATGCCCTCACCGGACCTCGCCGTGGCACGTAGCATCGATGACCAAAATATCTGTGCTCCACTTCCTTGCTGGAGTGATGTGGTAGCCCACGTCAGCACCACCTGGCCGCCACACAAGCGCCACATCACCCGCACGCCCACGTCAGTGCCACGTGGTGTTTGCGCCAGTGTCTGCGTCAGCCCACACCACTATTACATAAGCCCGGTCCACCATGGACCTTTGACTCTTCGTGGACATGGTCTGTAGACCAAGGGCCCACAAGTCCGTGAGTAATTAGGTTTTCCCGTAGAAAATTAATTCATTTGGAAAAGAAATCATGTGCTAATGTCATACTACATAATTCAATTTTCCTTTAGAAAAATAAATAATTAGTTCCATAAATTTGAATTTAGGTTAATTCTTTAGGATGAAATCTTCCGAGGACTAGTTTTCCTTCATACGAGCTCCAATTTCAGCGATTCAAATTTCTAAATTCAAGATCTAGCTATATATATTGCAATTATCAAATTTGGAGTTCATTTTAATTTAATTTGAATTTATTTGACTTTGACTCGTTTTCGTATATAGATTTTGACAACACCATAGAGCAAGAGTTATTTGACGACCAAGCATTTGAGCAAGACAAGTTACACCTTTGATCATATTTGATCCTAGTATTTTAAATTATTTAAATTCTATTTGAAATGATTATTGCATGCTTATTTATATTCAAGTTGAATTAAATTACTATTTTAAATTTATAGTTTTTCCCAATTCCATTGTATAGTCAATTTGGTCATTGAATTAGCCATCCCGTGTTACCTTAGTTAAAATCTAGTTGGTACCATAATATGAACTAGGACATGTTAGAAAACTTTATGCTTAGTCAAAGCTTAGACCAAAAATATTGAATTTTGGGAGTTTAGCAAAAATATTCAATTATGATTTAAAATGAGACTATGGTATTGTTTTTACCATAGGAATTTTAGAAAAAAGATTTGACTTGTAAAATAAATTAAAATTTGTTTAGACTTGGGAAAAATGGATGTTAGGATGGTACAAGTCAATGCACAGGATCGATTTATTTCAATGATTGAGTCCAGGGTTTATGGAATATTGCCCAAGTTGGTTAAGGGCCGGTCTTCTAGCCGCATCTTGCTAAGCTCTACCGTACTACCACAAGTTTGGAGTGGAATAGATTAGGCTAAATAATTTGTAATACCTCATTGTTAATTGTGCCATGTTGATGTGCGGGTGTCGGTTAGATAATATTCCCACTTGGCGTAAGAGGGGGCTCCCGACGGGTGGTTAGCCCAATGGAAGTGAAACCTTAGCGGGCATAATAACTTTGGACTAGAACATTGTAAAAGCCTAGTGATAATTTCTTAGTCGCATGTCTTGACCGACATTTTAAGCAAATTATCTCTTGTTGGTAAAGTTGTACTACCTTTGCAGTGTGTAAAACTATTCGAATACCCGTGTCCACGGTCATGGACATGCTGAGCAATGCCACTCAAAGTTAGACTTTAGTTTTGTTTTTAAAATGAATTTAGCAAATGTTTTAGGATGGTTAATCTTTGTGGAAAAATTGGGAGGTTAGCCATGTAATAGGACCGTATTCTTCACCACATTTGTATGAAGGTTATCCACTATAAAATTGACAATTCAAAAAAAATTAATTTTAGTTATAGAATAAACTGCTTTGAACCTTAGTAAGAATATTTAAATGAAAAATATCACTTTAAGCAAATTGAGCCATATAAGCCTCCACTTGGTTAAACATGCATGCATTATAATTCTGTTATTGGGTGTAACTTGTGGAGTACAATTATTTGTCCTCACCTTGATTAAATAAATTGTTGTTCGGAGGAGGAGTATCATGAGGAGGGTATGGACTTGGACGACTAGGCTACCCCTCCCCCCCACACAATTGCCTGTGGCGAATCGTGTGGTCTACTTTATCATTTATGCTTTTGCTGTACTTTTCTTTTGGCTTCTAGCCCTTTTGTAATAAACTTGAATTATTATGAATAAATTATGTATTATAGTTTTGCTATCATCTTTTATTTGACTATGTACACTAGCTATTCCTGGACTAGTGTGTGAGACACAGAGAATCTGGGATCCTTTACCCCCGATTTCGACAAAAGGTGTAACACCCCAGCCCCACGTGAGCCTGGAATGCTACTAAAGAAACATTAAACAAAACTAAATTAGGACAGTTTGCTAAATTCGACAGAACCTCCTTTGTATAGCTAGCCATACGGAGGGTCCAACAGATAACGGAGAATAATAACTCAGTATTCTTTCATCCAAAATCTTCACTAAGCAATAGAACCATGATAAATAACTAGATCATAATCAAAGATATCTAAAGTATGCTAATCATCATTATTACAAAATCCATTGCATGAAGATTATCCATAATCGAAACTTAAGCAGTTTGCTTATTTATTAATTGACATTCCGGAATTTGATCAACTATTAATGATGTGTGGCAGTGCGTGGATCCAATTCAGGTCTACTCCCACCCATGCATGACGTTCTTGCAACAGTACCTAAAACAAAACAAAATCAAGGGTGAGTTCAAGAACTCAGCAAGTACCACAAAAAGAAACATTACCTTCACAATTACAACATCATCATCCAACCCAAAATTTTCTCAAAAGCCATATTTCATGATGTATGAATGCAGGCATGCAATGCATCTTTCTCTTTTTCACTCTTTTGCGCACTACCTAGTAATGCAGGGTATGCAACCGTCGTTGTATACCCATGCCTGTGCTCGCAAGCGCAGGGACCAATTGCCCAATACTCCACAAGTAAAGGGGACCTCAAGCCCACACTCACAAGTGTGGAGACCATAAGCCCATCGTTTACATGACGTGGACCTCTCTTCAATGCCCACATTTCATGAATGTGGGCACCTCAATCGTGCATTCCTGATCACCACGTGACCAGGCTTTATGTATGCTCTCACAATGCACGTGAACAATAACAACTTTGCATTAAGCATGAACAACATCAACACTGTACATGAATAATAACCATTCATATTATAAGCATACATCATTTATAGCCAGCATCTCATACCGTCATTCAACCACATCTAAATCATACCATATACTAGCATGTACCACAAGCATTCATCATCTTTAACCAGCATGCACACTATCAATCAACCACAATTGCTAAACATCAAATACTATCAAGCATTGTCAAACCAAGCATGGTACTTGCCTCAACCGCGAGAGAACGGAGGATGCGAAGAAGGTGCTGCCTCTGGGACCAGTCCCCCACCTAAAAATTCATTTAAAAAACTTACTAAGACAATAGTAATGGACAAAACAAACCATATAAGCAAGCACGAACTAGCAATAACTTGAAACGCGATCCCGACTTCAATTTCCTAAATGCTGAACTGACCCCTCTGTAAACAGTCGTGTTAACAAATTCGTATCTTTTAGTACAAGAGTACAAATGAGGTGATCTTCGACTTCATTGAAAGGTTATCAAATTCCCTAACTAAACCTAGTTGGTGGGCCTTCCTGATTCGTCCATCTACTACCCCTATGATGCCAACTAACAGAACATCGTTTTCACGTCAGGTTCTCTGGATAGTACAATAAAACTATCATAAATTTCAGCTCGTTTGTCCAAACTTCGCGTTATTGACCTTCCCTGAAAGCTACAACAATTATCTACAACTTGTGTTATACTGAGCTCCTCACATTCTCCCTTTAACAGATCGAACAAGACAGATTATTAAAACTCGTCAGATTACCGAAAGATTCGTAGAACAGTCCCACCAATTAATTCATAACTTCTGTTACAGAGGTCCAAATATTGCGATCTAGTACTTCATCGAAAGCTAATGACGCCCTCTACAATACTCTAGGAGACGTCCAGAGCTGATTCTGCCCGCAACTAAAATAAAATGACGATCTAACACGAACTGCCTGAACAGGCCTAATTACCGATACTGCTACAACAATAAAAGATGCATCTACTCGGCGGAAGACCGGGGTTACCCTTGACGAACGCTGAAGACCAGGATGCTGCTCGCGAACCTTCACCCTTCCCTCTTTTCCTCCTCCTTCTTCTCCTTCCTTGGCCGGCCACCACACGCGCGATCCTTCGCGTCTCCTTCCTTGGACGACCAGCGGGAGGAGGTCGCGCTGCCTGACAAATGGGAGACACAGGAGGAGGTGCTCGACCGGGAGGCGCCAAGGGGAGGCGGCTTCCTAGGGGAGTGGGAGGGGCGTAGGGGGAGGGGAAGGGGGCGCAAGGGAGATGGGCATGGGGTAGGGGCGGCTAGGGTTTGGGGGGGATGGGGTGCCTTCCCCCCTCGGCCGATGTCAGAACCCGGGATGTTATACATCCCAGATCCTCTGTGCATTTCTGAACTAGTCCCATGATCAGTATCTAGTTCACACAGTAAACAAATATGACAACAAAATCATATCACAACTTTATTAATAAATACCAACAGAGTTGATTACAAAGGAGGTTTACATACCAACAATAAAATAAACACAGCGGAAGACGAAGATATAGTAGGGTCCAGTTAATCTGCCACAGGCAATCGACTGGGGAAGCGGCTTAGTCGTCACGAGCCAAACTTGTAGTGAAGTCCTTCTCCTCTGAAATTTTATTTGCATAAAGCAAGTATGAGCACAACTTTCGTGCTCGCAAGTTACACCCGTCAAGTAACAGAATGACATGCATACATGGGTGTAACAATAGAAAGGCTTGTAGGGTTATTTGTGCAAAACAACATTTGACATTAAATATCATACTAAGTTCAGAAGCTCAAGATTTATAAAATCAAAAATGGATTTTTAATTGATAAAGATAGTGTAGGCACCAACCTAGCACCAACATAAACACGGGCACCAACCCGGGGCTTCAACCCATAACTTTTCTCATGGACACCCATCCATGTCAAAACAGTTTTACAAAAACATTTTAAAATTAAAATCAAAGTCTAACTTTGAGTAGTTTCTGCTAGCATGTCCGTAACCGTAAACACGGCTATTCGAATAGTTTTACACTCTGCAGAGGTTGTACAACTTTACCCACAAGAGATAATCAACTTGTACTGTCCGCATCACACACTTCCGTAGGTGTGCGACTAGGTGATTATCATGAGGCCTTTACAATGTTCTGTCTTAATGTATTTATACTCGCTAAGGTTTCGCTACCATTGGACTAACCATCCTCCAGAAGCCCCCTCTTGCGCCAGGTGGGACTACTGTCCGACCGACACCCACACCAACAATGTAGCACGAATGACACTAAGACATCACAAATTATTTAGCCAAATCTGTCCCATTCCAGACTTGTGGTGGTACGGTAAGGCATAACATCATGCGCTCGAAGACCGGTCCTTAACTGACTTGGGCGTCTTCCAAATAAAACCCTGGGCCTTAACCCTAACCAGATTAAGCCCGTGCATAAACTTGCACCCACCAATCATCCATTTAGCCCAAGTCCAAACCCATTTTCATTTTATTTTCCAGGTAAAAGTATTTTATAAACCTTCTATGGTAAAACAATACCATAGAATCAATTTAAATCAAATTTGAACGATTTGGCTAAACTTTCCCAAATACAAGATTTGATCCAAGCATTGGCTAAGCATAAGGTTAATTTTAGTATCAATTTGCCTAATGGTGACAAGGTATTCACATTTAATATTCAAATTGGCTATATAAGGAAGATTGGAATAACTAGGCAATTAAAACAGGGAATTAAAATAATTGTATAAACATATGCATGCAGTAATAATTTAAAACAGAATATAAATAATTTGAAATAATGGGATCAATATGATCAAGGGTATAACTTGCCTTGCTCGATGAGGTGATGTGGTTTTCCTTAACAGATCACCTAGTACTGGGGTGATGTTGTTTTCCTTAACAGGTCACCTTGTACTCACAAGTACTTTCTTCAGGAAGTCCACGTGCACAATCATGATGATCATACAGTCAAAATCAATCCTCTTAGGTTGCTCTTCAAACGGCGTCGAAATCTGACTCTCCGAAGTCGTCGAAAACTAACGTGAAAATAAGCCAAATTCAAACTAAATTCAAATAACAATTCAAATTAACTCCAAATTAAATAATTTTGGTTTAGTTAGCTAGATATGGAATTTAGATAAATTTAGAAATTTGAATGGGCACAATCGGAGTTTGGATGCAAAAGATATGAGCTTCGGAAGATTGGAAATACATAAAATGATAGATTTAGGGTTAAAAGAATTACTGGTCAAATGAGCTCAAAATTAAATAATTTTGGTTTAGTTGGCTAGATATTGATTTTATAGGAATTTAGGAATTTGAATCGACAAAATCGGAGTTCGTATGAAGGAATACGAGCTCTTGGAAGTTCTAAATATCTGGAACCCTAATTTTTAGATTTTTATGAATTTCTTGAATTATTTGCCTAAAGGAAATTCTAGTTATTGCGCAAGGCTGACGTCAGCGACTGATTTTCGGAATTTAAATGAATTAAAAGAATTTTCGACATGTGGGACCCACATATCGGTCTCACAGCTCATGTGGACCAAGTCCATGGGTGTTTGAGGCTGAGGGATGGGGGTGGACCTTGCCACGCGGGTGTGCCACGTGGGCGGACACGCGAGCGAGGAGGTGACGTGGCGTTGACCTGGCCGTGAGGTGGCAAGGCCACGTCGGTGCCGGACCGAGGTGGTGCTCGGGTTCCTAGGAACCGGCGATTGGCGGCGTTTCGCCGGCGGCGAGGGGTACCAAGAGGAAGAGTAGACTCCACTGATTGCGATGCTCACCTTGGTTGTTCGGGGGCGTGACCGGAATGGCGGCGGCGAGGTCGACGACGGCAGCGAGATTGGGTCGGAGGCGGAGCGGTGAATCGGGCGGTGCTCCGGTGAAGGCGACGAGCGCATGGGGTGTGCCGCGATGAGGCGATGCCGGCGGTGGAGGTGAGGGCGGCCGGAGAGGTATCACGGTGGTGCTAGGGGCAGCGAAAGGAATGGTGGCTGGCGGCAAAAGAATTCAAATTCCGGCGAGACGGAGGGGGTAGGGGCGGTGTGAGTGGTGGCGGTGGGATGAGTGAAGAAAGGCGCATCCGGGGTTCCCTTAAATAGGGCCGGAGGGGCACAGGATGAGGAGATCGACGGCGGGGAACTTGGCGGTGATTTCGGCTCTAGCTATTCCACGCGAGATGGAGGGAAAAATGGCCGGGAGGAGAGGCGGCGTGATCCGGGGAATTCAATGCTCGCAATTCTGGGGAGGGAACCGGGAGGAAATTGCGGCAGAGATGCAGCTCCGTGCGGCGCTAATGGCGGCGTGCGCGGGGGCTGGAGGAAGGAGGTGAGGTGGAAGACGGCCGCGCGGCCGTCGGATGGGAATCCGAGGGTGCAGAGGGGCGGGGATGGCGTGGGTGCGGTAGTGGCCGTCCGATGTAGATCGGAGGGTTCACAACAAGAGGGCGTTCGGACTCGGAGGTGCATCAAGATCGGCCCGTGATTCTTGATCCAACGGTGCGAGAAGCGAATGGCATGGGAGAGGATAGTCGTCCATTCAAATCGGACGGTGGGAGAGAGAGAGCGCGGAGAGCGGCCGAGGTGGGCCAAATGGGCAGACGCGCGGGAATTAAGAATGGGCCAAGAGGTTTAAGCCCAAAGGTATTTTCCTGATTTTAAATTGATTTGTAAATTTAGATATTTTGATTAAATAAAAAGGGATTTAGAAAATAGCAAATTAAATCAAAAAATTATGAGAAAATTCACAGAAATTCCCTTATTTAGTTTGGACTTAATAAAACTATTTCCAGCTCATAATTGGCTATTAATTTAGCAAAATAAATTGTTTTGGCTTTAAGATATTTAGGAAAAAGCTTTTAAAATATCAGAAAATTCTAGAAATTATTTAAAATTTTATTTTTCAGTTCAAGCCTAATAAAACTTCAAGAACTTCAAAAAAATCTTTCACTTTTGATTTTGAGAATCTCAAAAATTCAAATAAAGCAATGAAACTCTATCAAATTTCAGAAAATGCAATACAACAATAACTTTATTTTATTTTATTTTGGTAACAACAGTTTGGGATGTTACAGCCGACCACCAATGGGGCCTCATGGGCTGAAGCCCCGGCTCAAGTTGCCACGGTTTTACAAAAAACCCCTTCTCCTCCCTCTTAATTAACTATTTTCCAGAAGGTCCTTCTCTTGAATCGATTTCCTAGTCCCCTTTCCTTTAAAACTTTAGGTTTTCCCCTGATTTCTATACTGGAGTACTACATTCTACCCCCCTTAAATTGAATTCTTCCTCGAATTCTAACCATGCTATGCCAAGGAATAATCACGATTAAACTTAAAACATAACACGCACCTGTGGTGAATAACTCCGGGCACTGCTCGCGCATGCGGGACTCCAACTCCCAGGTAGCCTCTCTCTCGGACTGCTGTGACCAAAGAACCTTAACATACTTCAATGTTTTGTTCCTCAGAACTCTTTCTGATCTTTCCAGAATCCGTATTGGCTTTGACTCAAAGGTTAAATCTTGCTCTATGATTAAAGGCTCTAGCGGTACATGATGCTCTGGGTCTCGCAGGTACTTCCTCAACATAGATACGTGAAATACATTATGCACCCCTCGCATATACTCTGGAAGGTCCAAACAGTATGCCAGCTTCCTAATCCGATCCAGGATCGTGAAAGGCCCAACGTACCTCGGGCTAAGCTTCCCTTTGGTACCGAACCTCACCACACCCTTCGTGGGTGATACTCTCAAGAGCACCTGATCACCCACTTCGAATTCCAAATCCCGTCTCCTCACATCTGCATAACTTTTCTGTCTGCTCTGGGCTACTAACAGATTCTGTCTTACCAAGGCCACTCGTTCAACCGTCTTTTGGACCCAATCCGCCTAAAATCGCTTCACCCATCGCTTCCCAAAGAAAGGGGTGACCTGCATTTGCGCCCATACAAAACCTCGAACGGCGCGGCCTTAATACTTGAATGGTAGCTGTTATTATAAGCAAATTCCGCCAAAGGCAACTGATCCTCCCAACTACCCTTCCAGGACAAAACTCAGGACCACAACATGTCCTCCAAAGTTTGAATGGTGCGCTCCGTCTGTCCGTCGGTCTGTGGATGAAATGCCATGCTAAGACGGAGCTGGGTGCCCAATGCATTCTGCATACTCTCCCAAAACTTGGAGACAAACTTGGCATCCCTGTCAGAAATGATGGTCTTTGGCACACCATGCAATCTTACAATCTCGCGCACATAGATAGGAGCTAAGTCGCTTGCTGAGTTGGTCGTGCGGATTGGAATAAAATATGCGGATTTGCTGAGACGATCCACTACCACCCAAACTGCATCCCTACCTCGTGGTGATCGAGGTAACGCAACCACAAAGTCCATAGAGATGTCATCCCATGGCCATTGTGGGACCTCTATTGGCTGCAACAACCCTGCAGGACGCTTATGCTCTGCCTTCACTTGCTGACAAATACCACAAGAGGCTACATAATTAGCTATATCCACTTTCATCCTCTTCCACCAGAAGTTCTGCTTCAGGTCACGGTACATCTTCGTCTCACCCAGATGAACAGTATACGGGGTGCGATGTGCCTCCCTCAAGATATCATCTTTAACCCCCGCTTTCTGTGGTACACATAGGCGACCTTTAAATCGCAGCGCACCAGATCCATCCAAACTGAAGTCCCCTTCTTTGCCCATATCCAACCACTTTTGAACCCTCTGAAGTAACTGATCATCCTGATGTGCTTCCCGCACCTGCTCTGGTAGGGCTGACTCTAAGATCAACTGTGTTTCAACACTCGCAGTGCCCGCATAGCAAAAAGATATCCCCATACGGTCAAAATCAACAATAAGATAATCCAACGTAGCAGGCGTCGCCTTACGACTAAGAGCATCAGGCACTACGTTTGCCTTGCTAGGATGGTACTAAATAGATAGATCATAATCCTTAATCAGCTCCAGCCACCTGCGCTGCCTTAGATTCAGATCCTTCTGTGTGAAAATGTATTTAAGACTTTTTTTATCTGTGAAAATGTCACAACCCTCACCGTACAGGTAATGCCTCCAGAGCTTCAAAGCAAACACCACAGTGGCCAATTCTAAGTCATGGGTCAGATAGTTCTGCTCATGCTTCTTCAGCTGCCTCGATGCATAAGCTATCACCTTTCCCTCCTGCATGAGGACACAACCTAAACCAATCCGAGACGCATCGGAGTACACCGTAAATCGCTTCCCAGGCTCAGGAAGAGTAAGAACAGGAGCAGTCACTAGCTTTTTTTGAGAGTTTGGAAACTGCGCTTGCAGTCATCATCCCACCTAAACTTCACATCCTTTTGTGTGAGTCTGGACAAAGGCTTGGCAATAATGGAGAAATCCTGCACAAAATGCCGATAATATCCTGCCATGCCCAGGAAGCTTCTCACTTCTTTGACATTGGTCGGCCTTCCCCATTCTACTACTGAGGAAATCTTACTTGGATCGACTGATATTCCCTTATCATTGATGACATGCCCCAGAAATCCCACTTCGGTCATCCAAACTTTTTCAGCTTAGCATAAAACTTATTCTCTCTTAGCGTCTCCAACACAAGCCTCAGGTGATGCCCATGATCTGCCTCAGTCTTTGAGTAGATCAAAATATCATCAATAAAGACAACAACAAAATCATCCAGGTATTCATGTAACATCCTGTTCATTGTCTCCATGAAAGCAGCAGGGGCGTTTGTTAGTCCAAAAGACATAACTTTAAATTCAAAATGCTCGTACCTTGTGGAGAACGCCGTCTTCTCAATATCCTCCTTTCGGACAGGAATATGATTATATCCTGACTGAAGGTCAATCTTTGAGAATACTTTGGCCCCTCTCAACTTATCAAATAAATGTTCTATGCGAGGCAGAGGATATTTATTCTTGATGGTTAGCTGGTTGGGAGCACGGTAGTCAATACACATGCACCAACTACCATCATTCTTCTTGGTAAAAAGAACAGAAGCTCCCCACGGAGACACACTAGGACAATAAGTTCCTTCCCCTTTAAATCATCCAACTGCTTCTTTAGTTCCTCCTGAAAGGGAAGGGCCAAACGGTAAGGAGTCATGGAGACCAGTCGAGCACCTGGTACCAAGTCAATTCTGAACTCCACTGGATGAGGTGGTAGCATCCCCGGCAACTCTGCTGGAAATACATCCAGAAATTCCCGAACCACTAGAATACTTCCTGCAGTCAAAGATGTACTCGGCTTTTCCACCAGAGACAAAAGGAATCCACTTTTCACTGGTCGACTACCAGGGAAAAAGCTAGCCAGCACACAAAAAGAGTAAGAGGGGCACTACCCTGAAAAACTACCTCATGACCAGAAGGTGCTTGCAGGGTTATTGTCTTCCAGATGCATGATATGACCGCTCGGTAACTATGCAACCAATCCATACCTAGAATAACGTCAAACGGCTCCATCTTCATGACCATCAGATTAGCAATAAAATCTTCCCCATCTAAAGAGATCACGCAACCAATACTAACTGTGGAACTAGAAAGAATTCCCCCAGGCGAATTGACTAGAATGGACTTGATGAGGACATCAACCCTAAGGATGCATCCATTGCTTCGATTGCATCCCCTGCTTCGACTGCACCCACTGCTTTGACTCGCTACGCTACATCCACATCTTAGATCGGACTTTCGGCGACTGTATTGCCATATTTTCTAGTTGGACCGAGTTGCCTCTACACATATATGCCGGGCTACATCTACTGCTCCTACTCATACATGTCGGGCTACGTTTACATGCCATGGTGCTGTGTCACCAATTGTTGGCCCATAGGTTATGTAACGAATGGGCTGTTTTGGCCACATTGGCCCATATGGCTCGTATAGCTGCCCCCTAGGGTTTCATGGTATTGTTCAAGTGGCACTATTCATGCATGAACAGTACCACCGCCCCCTCCCTCTTCCTCCTATAGATAGTGGTCGTCGCCCCTTTTGTTCGGCGGGTTTTGTTGATTAAAGTTTAGCTTTGCTACTTTCTACTTTGTTCTCTTGGTCGGCGAGATCAACAATGACATTGTTCTTCGGAGCCCTACCTATCAATATATTCAATTCCTATTCACAATTTCAGATTGCTTATTTACCTTGTTCTTGTGTGCTTCTTCGGTGTATGCAGGAATCGATCTTCGTGATCAGGTCAACCGAGTAATCGTGCACGGTTGATAACGACTTGTCGAGCAGTTCAGCGATTGCGTGGTTTCGAGCCTTGCGTGTTCGTAGCCAGGATCGTGAGAGTTGAGCGACGCCTACCGAATTTATCGTTCTCATCGAAAGATCGGGCCAACAATCGGACCTTCGGGTTCATCAGAACTGAGCTATATGCTGCAAACTCAAATTCGCCTTTATAGCAAAATCTAATGATGCAAAAGAGAAAGTAGCTCCTGAATCAAAAAGAAAAAATGCCTCCACTGAGTCCACTAAGAGTGTACTTGTCACCACATCGGGACGACTCGCCACTCTCGCCGTCGGCATGGCATAGAAACTACCATTGGCGGTAGGAGCCCCAATACCCTGGTATGGTGGTGCGGCAACTGCTGGAGGTGCTTGCGCCGCAATCAGAAACGTGCCACGAACAAAGTGACCAAAAATACTCGGCGGGAATCCTCCCGAAACGGAAGGTAAGGCTGAGGCGGCCCCCAAGACTGAGCAGGTGTAGCTGCTAGCATCTGCACTGATCCTCGAGATGAAGCGGCTGGCTTTGGTGCCGATGCTGGGACTGGCTCCCACTTGATAATACTGGCAGGGTTCTGTTGACAAACTAGCGCCTTGTGGCCCGCCCGACCACAATGGTGATAAGAGCCCGACCAGGTACACTCTGCAGTGCGATGCTCGCTGCCACACTTGAAGCATTTCATACCTTGCCCTGGGACCGGTCGAAGCATGGGAGCACTCGCTGTCTGTCGTGAGGTGAGGGAAGTCTGCGGCTTTGTGAACTTGGATTTGAATGAATTCTACGAGCTTTTGAACTTCTTGGGAACGGGCTTCAGAGATGACCCACTTCCTCCTCCGAAGCTCCTCTTTTGACTGCCACCTGCATTAGAAGAAGTCACAATACCGTGCACCTCCTCTCCAAGCTGCATTTCTAACTCCATGCCCCTAGCTTGCTCTACTAGGGAGCTAAAGTCGCGCAGCTCCAGCGCCCCCAATACCTGGCGAAACTCCTGTCTGAGCCCTCTGCGAAACCTCTTAGCCTTCTCCGCCTCATCTGTAGCCACAGCCGGAACAAAGCGGATCAGGTTGTTAAAACCCGTCTCATATTCCGACACTATCATCTTGCCCTGCTTGTAACTTTGCAATGAGACTTCCATTCTCTCCACAAACGAAGCTAGGTAGAACCTCCTTCGGAACTGCTCAACAAACTGCTCCCAGGTAACTGGGCCGTGGGTAGCGGTCCTAGCTGTCAGGACTCCCTCCCACCAGATGTCCGCCTGCCCCTTTAGCTAGAAGGCTACAACCGGGCCTCAACTCAAGTCATCCTAGCGCCCGGTGTTCTCCATGTGTCGCAGCCAGTTGGCAGCATCAACTAGCGTGCCCATCCCATCAAAGGTATCATGGCACAGGGCATTCCACTGATGCAGCCCCATCGTAACTGCCGCGAGCACCACAATGGGAGCCGCCAACAGAGCAGCAACAGGTACAACGTGTGGAGCCTGAGCCTCCTGAACCGCTGAAGCAACCTCCTCTTCCGATTCCGTAGAACCAGTCCCCCCAGCTACAGAGTCCTGAGCTTCAGGTGGGGGCGTTGCCTGGCCTCATCCGGCTCCCTACTGGCACGACCAAGACCGCGGCCTCCACCCCTTGCCATCTCTAAACAACGCAACAAGAATAATCAATCAATAAGCACAAAGAGCAACTAGCACCATTAGTACAAGATTAACTATACAATCAATGGAAGCGTGTATGCAATGCAAAAAGAAAAAAAAAACCAACCCACCTACAGTGCGTAGTGTGTCAATTTTAATATTTCCTATACCACGGACCTACAGCCTGCTCTGATACCAACTGTAACACCCCAGCCCCACTTGAGCCTAGAATGCTACTAAAGAAACATTAAACAAAACTAAACTAGGACAGTTTGCTAAATTTCGGTAGAACCTCCTTTGTATAGCTAGCCATACGGAGGGTCCAACAGATAACGGAGAATAATAACTCAGTATTCTTTCATCCAAAATCTTCACTAAGCAATAGAACCATGATAAATAACTAGATCATAATAAAAGATATCTAAAGTATGCTAATCATCATTATTACAAAACCCATTGCATGAAGATTATCCATAATCGAAACTTAAGCAGTTTGTTTATTTATTAATTGACATTCCAGAATTTGATCAACTATTAATGATGTGTGGCAGTGCGTGGATCCAATTTAGGTCTACTCCCACCCATGCATGACGTTCTTGCAACAGTACCTAAAACACAACAACAGCAAGGGTGAGTTCAAGAACTCAGCAAGTACCACAAAAAGAAACATTAGCTTCACAATTACAACATCATCATCCAACTCTAAATTTTCTCAAAAGCCATATTTCATGATGTATGAATGCAGGCATGCAATGCATCTTTCTCTTTTTCACTCTTTTGCGCACTACCTAGTAATGCGGGGTATGCAACCGTCACTGCGTACCCATGCATGTGCTCGCAAGTGCAGGGACCAATTGCCCAATACTCCACAAGTAAAGGGGACCTCAAGCCCACACTCACAAGTGTGGGGACCACAAGCCTATCGTTTACATGACGGGGACCTCTCTTCAATGCCCACATTTCATGAATGTGGGGACCTCAATTGTGCATTCCTGATCACCATGTGACCAGGCTTTACGTAAGCTCTCACAATGCACGTGAACAATAACAACTTTGCATTAAGCATGAACAACATCAACATGTACATGAATAATAACCTTTCATATTATAAGCATACATCATTTATAGCCAGCATCTCATACCGTCATTCAACCACAGCTAAATCATACCATATACTAGCATGTACCACAAGCATTCATCATCTTTAACCAGCATGTACACTATCAATCAACCACAACTGCTAAACATCAAATACTAGCAAGCATTGTCAAACCATCCATACTACTTTACCAAGCATGGTACTTGCCTCAATTGCGAGAGAACGGAGGATGCGAAGAAGGTGCTGCCTTCGGGACCAGTCCTCCACCTTAAAATTCATTTAAAAACTTACTAAGACAATAGTAATGGACCAAACAAACCATATAAGCATGCACGAACTAGCAATAACTTGAAATGCGATCCCGACTTCAATTTCCTAAATGCTGAACTTACCCCTCTGTAAACAGTCGTGTTCAAAAATTTGTATCTTTTAGTACAGGAGTCCAAATGAGGTGATCTTGGACTTCATTGAAAGGTTATAAAAGTATCCAACTAAACCTAGTTGGTGGGCCTTCCTTATTCGGCCATATACTACCCCTATCATGCCAACTAACAGAACATCGTTTTCACGTCAGGTTCTCTGGACAGTACATTAAAACTATCATAACTTACAGCTCGTTTATCCAAACTTCACGTTCTTGATCTTCCCTGAAAGCTACAACAATTATCTACAACTTTCGTTGTACTGAGCTCCTCAAATTCTCCCTTTAATAGATCGAACAAGACAGATTACTAAAACCCGTCAGATTACCGAAAGATTCGTAGAACAGTCCCACCAATTAATTCATAACTTCTGTTACAGAGGTCCAAATATTGCGATCTAGTACTTCATCGAAAGCTAACGACGTCCTCTACAATAATCTAGGAGACGTCCAAAGCTGATTCTGCCCGTAACTAAAACAAAATGATGATCTAACACGAATTGTCCTGAACAGCCCTAATTACCGATACTGCTACAACAATAAAATATGCATCTACTCGGGGGAAGACTGGGGTTACCCTTGACGAACACTGAAGACCAAGATGCTGCCCACGAACCTTCACCCTTCCCTCTCTTCCTCCTCCTTCTTCTCCTTCCTTGGCCGGCCACCACACGCGCGATCCTTCGCGTCTCCTTCATTGGACAACCAGTGGGAGGAGGTCGCACCTTGCCAGACAGCGAGGAGACACAGGAAGGGAGGTGCTTGGACCAGGGAGGGGCGCCAAGGGTGAGGGGCGGCTGCCTAGGGGAGTGGGAGGGGCGCAAGGGGGAGGGAGAGGGGGCGCAAGGGAGAGGGGGAGGGGGTAGGGGCGGCTAGGGTTTTGGGGGGGAAGGGGTGCCTTCCCCCCTTGGCCGGCCACCAATGGGGCCTCATGGGCCGAAGCCCAGGCCCAAGTTGCCATGATTTTACAAAAAACTCCTTCTCCTCCCGCTTAATTAACTATTTTCCAGAAGGTCCTTCTCCTGAATCGATTTCCTTGTCCCCTTTCCTTTAAAACTTTAGGTTTCCCCCTTATTTCTATCCTGGAGTACTACAAAAGGCAAGGCAAATGATGGTGCACATGAGCTCTAGGGGGCTATTACGACACTACTGGCGTGGCACTGAGACCAATGGTCATCGGAGCAGTGGCGACGCCATGATCGGATACGAGGAAATTCATGCTACGCTAGCTAATCGTCCAATCTAACATGCACAGTAGCTCTAGGGGATTACTAGAAACTCACCAAGGGTGTTAACGGCGTCGGGGTTTGGATGGAGAGCTTGGAGCAAGGACGGGCAGCGGCGGCGATGATAGCTTCATGGTGACACGGCTTCTTGGTGATGGATTGCTGAAATGGAGCCAAGCATAAGCTCACGGTTGTGCTAAGGATGGTGGAGGTGGAACGAATTAACCAGGGACTCATCGGGGTGGTGGCAAATGGAAAAAGATGGCTACAACGGTCGAAAATGGAGAAGAAGCGCTATTCTGGTGATTCTCTACGCGTGGATCAACATCAAGTGAGGGAAAAGCGTTAGTAGGGCATAGAACGCATTGTGACGCGGTTGGGTGATGTTCAAGATCACAAAAACACCAAGAACGTGATGCCTTGGATCGCGGTTGGGCGACGTTCAATTTCACTGGAGATGAAGAAGACGATGGTGCTTCAGAGTTGCAAGGCTCCATATGCTACATCAAGCAAGGAGCTAGTATGAGGGAGGTAAGAGGCGCATGGTGACATGGTTGTCGTGGATAAGGAAGGTCACTAGAGGTGGCGGCTGTTTAGAGCTTGCTCACTGGCATCAAGAATGACGCTCCCGTTCCCGTCGAACCAAGGAGCGAGAAGCTTTGGTTCTTGGTGGAAGGTGAGAATAGCGAGCTGATGAGACGGTGATGTGGTTAGGGGCTTAAGTATGGCTGAGAATGGCATTGAAGGCGAGAAACCGGCAAGCGCGACAAGAACTCGAGGGAGTTCTCTGGCTCTCCGCCTGTTCAGGAAAAGGTGGCCACAGGAGGGTTATTAGCGTGGGCATGGTGACGCACAGTGCAGCACAGAGATGCGAGAGAAGGTGAGCGCCGAAACGGGGGGTGGCGTTGCATACCCGGGGCCGGCGGAGCAGGCGTGTGCACGACGCATTAGCGAACGGGTGCGACGCGAGGTGGACGAGACCTGTGGCCGGTGGGACCAAAGTGTTAGTGAGAGCGAGTGAGGGGAGTGGGTAGGGCTAGCAAGTGCGTGTGGAGCTAGGCCTTGTTTGGCTTTCGGCTCAATAAGACGACGGGAAAAGGAATTTGATTTGAAAATTTCCAGAAAAGGCTGTGAGTTGGAGGAATTTCCAAATACCGCAAATGAGCTCCAAAATTTATGAAAATATTTTTGGAGGCTCCTGGCATAGTGCAGTTGCTTGTGAAGTTTTTCTAGAATTTTATCTGTTCTACATTTTTCTCGAAAATTCCTTTAATGTTACTGTCTGTATGCAAATGCAAGAATTGATTTGAGAAAAATTTCAAAAAGATGCTCAAAATATTTCCTAATTTATTATCGGTACAAATATCCCATGTTTGGAAATTTTGGGATGTTACAGTCCATTATTCTAAGATATTTATGTAGAGTTAAATGAAAGTATTGCTTAGTTTTCTACAGCTCAGGTAAAAGTGCCTCGGATAATTATTATTTGCTAGCACTCTCTCATTAGTATGTACTTTTTTTTAACATTTCCACGTGAACTGGAACTAAAATTAATGTTCCCTCTCCAACCTAGAACGGCTGCTACAAATGAAATAAGTCACTACTTATGGCATAACTAACACAAGTTCTCATGTAATAAGTACAAATCAGTTAGCCGGACATTCTTGGTAGAAAATTAATCGCAGATGCTTGCTCACATTGCTATGAAATGTCAATGAGGGCAGCTGTTTATATGTTGGTAATGGATGAGTCCATTATTTAAATGCACTAAGAAATAAGCATGCCGCTTCCCACTAAGCAATATCCTTGTCAATGAGTTTTGGCATGGAGTAGCGCAGAAATGCTAACAGATGAACAAGTTCTAACCAGCAATTAAATAGCGTTCTTTTTAATTGAGAATTGGCAGGGTATTTCAATAGAATATGCAAGCCTGTTGACGATGGTCATAACATTGAAATAAGCAACACATATATCTGCGTTTACAAATTCAGTTTTTGGTTCCATCGATCGTTTCTCACGCTACAATAGCATCAATCATAAAATATATGCATAAAGGTTGAGCATTTACGTTGCTCTAATTGTACATACATGGCCTTGTCGGTTACTTATATCACACATAGTTACATGCATAAAATGTTGGAACACAAACGCACATGATCAATTTCGAACGCAATGACGTTTCTCTAAAAAGCGAAGCTTTGAACTTTCTGAACTTCCAGAAAATAGAGAACAATGAAATCAGAGAAACAGAATTAAGTTTTCCAATTTGCGCCACATCTGCATAGATGTGACTTTTTTGTTTTTCACCTTTTTATAGATTTTCATAAAGAGTTACAATCCGAGTTTCAAACTGGTTCTAAACCATTTCTGAAACGCAGTTCGACACCGACTCTGATTTGCTACAGTACCAGAAACGAAAACAGAACTCTGAAACTGAAACGTACAGAATTCAGAAACTGAATTGAACAAAGTTCAGAACTGAAAAACAATCCTAAAACAGAAATACTATAAACAAGTTTAAAACTAACAAATAACCCCCCTAAACTTGTTATCCTGACTTCACATCTTTGATGCCTAATTTCTATCTCAACTCCAAGAATTTTATGTGAACGAGAGCCTTCGTTAGTAGATCAGCCAATTGATCATCGCTATTGACATAATCCACTTCAACCTTCCCACTCTCAATACATTCACGGATAAAGTGATACCTTGTGTCGATATGCTTACTTCGATCATGATATACTGGGTTCCTACAAAGTGCAATTGCAGATTTGTTGTCCACCAACAATTTGAACTTCTCTGGTGTCTTCTTGTAATACTCCAGAGTAGAATTTGAGAGAAAGCCAAATATTCGAAGAAAAAGACTATTTAGATATTGATCCAGGAGAAGGATCAAATAGAAAATACTTAATTAAATAGGTAACGGAGGGGTTTGCAGCATTATTAGGGCAACTTGGGCCTGGGCCTTGGCCCATTAGGCCATGTAGTGGCCGGCCAATTAAGGGGGGAAGGCGCCCCACCCCCAAAACCCTAGCCGCCCCTCCTCTCCCCCTCTTGGCCGCACCTCCCCTCCCCCTTGGCCGCCCCACCCCCTCTTTCCCCTGCACCTCCCCATGTCCAGCAGCACCTCTTCCTCCATTGAAGCCCTTTCTTGCTGGCGAGAAGGTGTTCCTCATGCCGTGTCGAGGAGGAAGCGGGAGGATCACCGGAGATAGATCGGCCAATAAGAAGAGGGAGAAGAAGAAGAGGAAAGGGAAGTGAGAGATTGTGGCCTGGGTGGTGCTCATCGCGTTTAACAGCAGGTTCTTCAAGGGTAATCCCAATTCTCCTCCGATTAGTTGTGCAATTGGATAATTAGGCAATGTCGGTATTAGATCTGTTTGGGGCAGATAGGATTGGTCCACGGTTTTGATGAGGTTAAAAGAAGAATCTGTCCTGGACGCCTCCTGGAAAGTTGTAGAAAACGTCGATACCTTTTCGTAGAGTACAAGATCATATCGTTTGGATGAGCGGATCAAAAGTTATGAATTTCGTAGCGCTGCTGTTCTGCAAATCTGTTGTGATTCTGATAGATTTTAGTAATCGGACCTAAACTGATATCTAGATGAGTTTCTGGGAGGTCTCACAATAATGAAAAGTGTAGATAATTGTCATAGATTTCAGGGAAGCTAAAGAACGTGAAATTTGGATCAGTATTCTGAAAGTTATGATGGTTTGAGGTTGCTGTCCAGAGAACCTGACGTGAAAACGATGTTCTGTTATTTGGCATGTTAGGGGTAATAGATGGCCGAATAAGGAGGGCTCACCAACTAGGTTTAGTTGGGGAATTTGATAACCTTTCAATGAAGTCTAAGAACACCTCATTTGGAGTCCTTTGCTAAAAGATACGAATTTTAGAACATGACTGTCCACAGAGGGGACAGAGTAACATTTAGAAATTGGGGTTGGGTTCGCGCTAAAGGAACTATTGCGAGTTCGTGTTTACTCTTATGGTTTGGTTGGTCCATTACTGTTGTCTTAGCATTCTACAAATGAATTTTAGGTGGGGGACTGGTTCCGGAGGCGGCACTCTACGTTCCCGCACGGTTGAGGCAAGTGCATCGTTTGTACCTTGGTTGTGATTTGCTTAGACATGAATGCGTGTTGATGCATGTTAGTGTCGTATGGCTGTGAACAAGTGTGCATAGTAAGAATGGTGAATGTTCAAAGTATGGCTATGCCTTATTCATGAATGTTGTTATTGCTTTTGGTACTTTGATGATGAATAGTGTTGGAGCATGTGCATATTGATAGCATATTGAGGCTTGGTCTTGTGAGGACCAAGTATGCACAACTTTGAAGTACCCAATACTTGCAAGTACTTGTTTGATAAAATGATTATGGTGTATGATCTGGTTTGCTAGTATTGTGAGTATATGCGATATTTTGTATGCTAGAGTGTTATGGTTGTCGGTGATCATAAGTATTAGTGTTGTGGAAATAAGTGTTATTCAGAATGCTTGATATTATGAATGTCGATGAACTTAAATGATAGAAGAATGAATAAGATTATTCATAAGTGGTTTTGTTGAGAATGCATGATTATGATGAATTAAGATTTGTTCATATGCATCATGTGATATATGGAGGACTTGGTCACGTGGTGACCAAGTATTTGTTGAGGTCCCTGTCGTGTATATGACGGGCACAGGTCCCCACACTTGTGGAGTGTGGGCTTGAGGTCCCCTTTACTTGCGGAGTATTGGGCAATTGGTCCTCAAGCGCTTGCGAGCACGGGCATGGGTATCAGCAATGATTTGTTGCATACTTTGCATTACAGGTAAAATGCAAAGTTAAAGAGAAAGAGAAAGTGCACTTGAGCATCTTGCATAGCATGAGCATATGAGATGTTTATAAATTGAGATTGTATATGGAGGTTGATGATTACTGATTGTTTATGTTATTGTTGCCATTTATTGTACTTGCTGAGTCTTTGGACTCACTCTTGCTGTTGTTGTGTTTTTAGGTACCCCTTTCCAAGAACGACATGCATGGGAGGGATTAAAGCGGTTGCACAATAGCACGAACTACTCACATTTGGGTGATAGAATGATAATTTAGTAGTTGAGTAATTTACTTAAAGAATTCCTTATGATTACTCCCTATGCTTGGAATGGTTTGTATGAGTTGATTAGAGGATTATGGATGTCCTTTTGTTTATGCTTTAGTTGTTTAGCATGCTATGGATGATATAGTGATGATTAGCATAGTTTTGGTTATCTCTTGATTATCTTGGATGTTGGATTATTTAACTATATTATATTTAAATGTTGGGACCTTCGGCTTAGTAACTAAACAAAGGAGGTTCATCTGCTTTTAGAGAATTGTATCAATGTTAAAATGTTATAGTGTTAGTTTAGTAGCATTCCAGGCTCGTGTGCGGCTGGGGTGTTACACTTCTGTTTGAGATCTCCAAGCAGTCGACTTAACCATACCCCTTGACATGCTGCTGTAGTTGCCCGCTATATACTCAACCTCACATGAAGAGAGAGCTACTATCTTCTGTTTTTGTGAAGCCCAAGTAAGCAAACTTCGACCAAGGAAAAATACCGAACCTATGGTACTCTTACGATCATCAACATCACCTGCTAGGTCACTATCACAATAGCCCACTAGCTTTTGTTCTAGTTCATCACCCCTTTCATAAGAACAACCAAAACCTTTTGTACCACTTATATATCTCAAGATGTGCTTGACCGCAATAATGTGTTCAGCAGTTGGTGCTTCCATGTATCAACTCATGATACCCACAGCATATGCAATATCTGGCCTTGTATTTACTAAGTATCTCAAGCTCCCAACTATCCTTCTATACTCAGTTTTATCCACAGGAGATTCACCACTTTGTTTACTCAATTTCAGACGATGTTCCATGGGAGTCTGACATGAGTTGCAATAAGCCATGCCAGATAAGGATAGTATCTTAGTTGCATATCCTTCTTGACATATTGAGATGAAACTAGCTCCTTGTTTCACCTCAATTCCTAGATAGTAACTCAAAGGTCCAAGATCACTCATATTGAATAGTTTTCTGATCTGACTTTTGAAATCAGTTATGTCTTTGATGTTTGATCCAGTTATGATCAAATCATCAACATATACACCAACTACCAAGATTTTGTCATCGACTCTTTTGTACATAGCATGCTAATAAGACTTTTCTCAAATCCCAGTGTCACAAGAGATCGATCCAGTTTAAAATTCCAGGCTCTAGGTGCTTATCGAAGCCCATATAGTGCTTTCTTGAGCCTCAACACCTGCTGTTCACAACCTTTTTTGACATACCCCGGCGGTTGATGAACATACACTTCTTCGGCTAGCCTCCATTGAGAAATGCTGACTTAACATCCATATGATGAATTTTCCAACCATTATGAGTTGCTAGTGCTATGAGTAATCTAACAGTCTCTAACCTGGCCACTGGTGCAAAAACTTCTTCAAAATCAATTCCTTGCCTTTGAGCACAACTGTCATGCCCAGATCCCGAACGTACCGAGTAATCGTGGGATATAGGTAGTCTTGACCCCGGGCCTGGTTTACCAGACACCGTAGAGACAATGCGATGTTCGGATGCAGTAGTAGCAGCAGCACGGGAGGAAGACTAGAAGATAAAGAGGAAGAAGATTGGTTGTAATCTCTGGTTACTTTCCAGAGTATGCATGCTCATCTTAAATAGATACAGTTGTTTAGAATAGACTCAGATACGACACTACTGGAATACAAACTATAGTCTGATACGAACCCAACAACTACTGGACGCAACTCAAACTCCCTTTTATAGAACTTGCCAAAACCGAATGTAAATACTAATAAGCCTAACTTGCCATAAGTAGCTATCCCTGCTGGTGCCGACGTCGAGTATAGACGTTTCCCCACATGACATCTCTTCCCTCCTCGGCGAACAACTCGTCCTCGAGTTGAAAGAAAGGGTACTGGCGACGAAACTCGGTGATGGGCTCCCATGTCGCTTCCGAATCTAATAGACCTTCCCATTGTACCAAAATTTGATGAACACCGCGGCTCAAACGTGCCTGAATGACATGATGTGGTGTAGGAAATGCATGACCCTACTGAAGGTTCGGTAATGCTAGCGGTGTCGTCAGTGGCTCACCATGATAAGGCTTCAATAAGCTCACATGGAACACATCATGGATACAAGCTCGAGATGGTAGCTGTAAGCGATATGCTACCTCCCCAATCTTTGCCAAAATCTGATACATCCCATAATACAGAGGAGCAAGTTTACGATTGATGTTACGTGCTATCGTTAAAGCCTATCGCTGATGGAGTCGAAGCCAGACCCACTGTCCGATGGATAAATGTAACTCCCGATGCTTGGCGTCATAATGAACTTTATGGTGTTGTTGAGCCAGAAGAAGGTGTTCTCTGACATCTACTAATAACTAATCGTGTTCTTGAAATAATTGCTCAACTACTGGCAATCTGACATCATGTTCAATGTATGGCCGAAGAGAAGGAGGATCCCTTCCATAGGCAATTTTGAAAGGCGAAGCTCGAAGAGAAGTCTGAAAAGATGTATTATAGCAATATTCTGCTCATGGAAGCCAACAAATCCATTGTCGAGGCCGGTCTCCTATAATACAGCGAAGATACATAGCCATGGTTTTATTTGTCACCTCCGTTTGTTTGTCAGACTGAGGATGAAAGGCTGAACTGAGATTGAGCCTGGTACCCGACAAGCGAAAAATTTCAGACCAAAAGTTACTTGTGAAGATTGGATCACGATCACTTACGATAGAAAAAGGAATCCCATGTAAGCGCACCACTTCATCAAAGAAAACACGAGCCACTGAAGTTGCCGTATACAGATGTGCAAGAGGGATAAAATGCGCATACTTGGAAAATCGGTCGACAACAATCAAAATGACCGACTTCCCATGAACACACGGTAAGCCTTCCACAAAATCCAGTCCAATATCATCCCAAATACTCGGCAAATGGCTGAAGAAGACCAGCGGGATGCAAATGCTCGGACTTGTTTCGTTGACATGTGGCACAAGAACAAACAAAATCTTGAACTAACCGACGATCAAGGGGAACCTAGAAATCAGCACAGAGACGATGTAACATCTTCTAAACCCCCTCATGGCCAGTCGTATGAGCTGCAATCATAATGGTCTGGAGCACCAGAGATGACTATGTAACATGCACTCGGTTATTATGAAGGACCAAACCATCAATAATCTTCCACGGCACAGTCATACTTGTAACAACCCCAGTTTTAATGAACAGTAATAAAATGCCTTTCATAGCATTGCTGGTCATTTTTGGAAACTTGGGTACTTTGTTACAATTTAAAACCTCCATTTTCGACCCAAACCTTAGCCTTGTTTTGAAACTTCAAAAGAAAATGCAAAGTCTATGCTTTTTTGAGACTGGGAAGTATTTTTTTCTCAAACACTAGATAAATCATCTTGACTAAAAATGAATTTTGTCGAACTTCTAGGGATTATTTTTGACCTTAAGAAAAATCTGGGTTTCTTTAAACAAACCTATTCGGTTTAAGTAAATCATTTAAGTATTTTAAAACAAGAAACAGGGGTTTTCAAAATTTATCTGGGACATATATTATCCCAGTAGCCTCTTTGAAAATTTTTGTATTTTTATAAATTTATTTCATATTTTTAAACCCCGGTCAAAGTTTTGAATTTGGTTTTGAGTCTAGTTAACCTGTAAACTCAGCCCTAGCCTCTTGGGTACTGTAGCGACTTGAGCCACTTTGGTTTAAGTCCAGCCGCGTGCCTTTGAAACCAGCACTGTCACGTTAGGGCTCAGTCCAAACTTTCAACACGCACGAGCCGTCCGATTCTCAACGGGCTGCTCAGATCTCTCTAACCATTCAGACCTCCTTGAGCTCATCTAACTGTTCAGACCTCCCTTGAGCTCATATCTAACCGTTCAGACCTCCTTGAGCTCATCTAACCGTTCAGACCTCCCTTGAGCTCATATCTAACCGTTCAGACCTCCTTGAGCTCATCTAACCGTTCAGACCTCCCTTGAGCTCATATCTACCGCTAAGACCTCCTTGAGCTCATCTAACCGTTAAGGTCCTCCCTCAACTCGATCGAACCGTTCAGACCTCCTTGAGCTGATCTTAACTGTAACATCCCAATTTTGGGCTTGTGTTTCAAATGTAAGAAAACGAGTAGAAATTAAAACTTTTTCTTACATCATGTGTTTCCCGTTTGTATTGGACAAGTATTGTACAAGACTTATGGAAATGCAAAGTCACAAGTCTTTTGATACAAATCCTGTTCCTTCAAAAACATTCTTGTCAAATGTTTTGATCATCCTCTGGAAATATTTTTCCTAGGTTCTTGGGATGATATGTGACCCCTCTGAAAAATTTCACAATTTTTAGAAATTGTTTGAATATTTTTGGAGGGTAGTCAAACCTGTTTGACTCTCACCAAACATTAAAACAGAGCCTTGCAGAATTTTGGGAGGTTTATTCACGATAAAAACCTCTAAAAATTTTACACAAGGTTAATATCTGAGTTAGCAAGCTCCTGTAAAATTTTCATAAATTTTGGAGTTAATTTGCTATCTCAAATAAATCTTTCAAAGTCTCTGCTTTTATTTCAAAGTCAAACTTGGTTTTATCATGTTTCGGGTTCGAGTCGGACTCGGGCTCGAGCCAATTGATTCGGTCCACCAACTAATCGCACCGAGCCACCCTTTCAAAACGCCGCGCGATATCGTGCGTTGATTCGGATCGCGTGGCCCACTTTCGTGTGAGCATTCGGACCCTCCGTTACATTAACAAATTGGGACCGTTGGATCTCGATCCAACCGCCCGTATTCTGAGGGCAACCGACCGTCCGTGAACTCGTTTAATCGTGACCGTCCATTTTTAATCCAACGGTCGTGGCTCGCCTTCTCTGTTCTTCTTCCTCCTCGCTTCCCGGCGCGCATGTTCATGGCGAGAGAAAGAGAGGCATGGGGGCTTGTGGTGTCACCTCAAGTTGCTTTAAATCAACGTCTCTCGCAATGCATTTAATGCGCAATGCTTTCTCCTCCATGGTCACCGTGCTCACTTGCTCCCATCATTTCGTGGTCCATGGTCGCACCATGAACCGAGCTCACCATGGGCTCATGTTCTTGCTCAAACCCTAATTCCTTTCCTATAAATAGCCCCTCTAGGTCCTCCCAGTGTTCTTTTGCACTACACCTAGCTACTCTCGTGTTTGAGCTCAAACCATCTCAAACCTTCAATCCACCATTGTTGACCCGAGTGCTCCATGGCGGCCTTGGTGTCCAGTGGTTTATCTTCAACATTTCTTGCACCCTTTGAACTCCTCAACCTCCCTTGTATTTCCCTAACTTGATTTTGGGTTGCATTCACAGAATCACTCAATTTTAAGTTTGGAGATTTTCAGTTGGTTTCACCCCTTTCTTCTCCACCTCAGTAAGTGATTCTTTTGCAATTACTTGCTTTTGGAACCTCTTTGAGCTATAATGAAGTCAGTGGTGATGATTTGGTTCCACTCATTTTGCTCGTAACCTCATCTTCCACTTCATCTTCTTCGCTCGTGGACTTCATCGTGTTCAAGTCTTCCCGCCATCTTTGAAGCTCCCGTCGGATAAGGTAGCTTCTATATAGTCCCTAGAAGTCATGGCACCGCATCCTGGGTCCGCATGAGCTTTCGCTATTTTCGTGTTTAGCCGTAGGGTTCCTGTTTCGTTTTCCAGCTGGCGCGCTTCTAGTCCTCGCCGGCGGCGAATGCTACCATTAGGTTCGCATCGTTATTGCGAATCCATTTTGGGTCTTGTTCGGCGCCGCCATGGAGTCGCCGGCGACAAGCCGTCAAAGCCACTCGGGTTTTGCGGTTGAGAAGCTCCGTTTAGTCATCCGATTAGGGCACATTAATTGCTAATCATTAGTTGTTAATTGTGTCTTAATCATTATTGTTGAGCCAGCGACTAGTGGGCCCAACATCCTTTAATCACTCGTTCAATCCCGCATCGCTCCGACATCATTAATGCTTAATCATTGATTAATAAAAATGTCGCACTTAATCTCGCTCAAACCTTCTCTCGATCGACAAGTGGGCGCAGTGCACTGTGCACGTGTGTTAAACCAGTGCGTGGGTGACTCGAAGTCACTGACATGCGGTCCCACATGTCAGCATCCCTTTTGAACTGCGATCATTATCCACCGCTCATTTTTAGATCTACGGCCTTGATCGTAAGTGCATTCGACCATCCGGTTCCCCTCATCATCCTGGACCGTCCATCTCGTGATCTTCGGCTGAGATCATGTGTGCAATCGGACCTTCCGGTTAGATTTGGGTTTTGAGCCGTTCATCTTTAGATCTGCGGTTGTGGTTCGCCGAGGTAATCGCATCCTCCGGTTGCATGCTTCCTCGTGCCGCTGGATCTTGATCCAACGGTGGGGTTCTTATGAATCGCGCGCGCGCTGTTTTCCGTCGCGTGTGGCTCGTTGGATTTCGTGATCGACGCCCACGAGCGTCCACGTCGTTTATTGTCGGTTGGGTTGGTTTTTATTTCTGTAAGTAATTATTTGTCAACTGAAAATGGTATCAAAACTTTAGAAATTCATAACTAATTCAAGATAAATCCTTTTTACATGAAACCAACTGCAATGAATTTGTATTTCACTAAAGTTTAATATAAAAATGCTTTTAGCTATGCTTCAGTAGTAGAAAATTGTAATCTTTAATAGTTGGTTTTATGCTATTTTTATATATTCGTAATTGTATTAAAACTTGGAAAATGCATATCTTTTCTCAGATATCTGCTAATTGAATGATTTTAACTTTGATAAATTTGTCATTAACTAAACTTTAATCTAAAAATGGTGGAAGGTCTATATCACACTGAAAAATATGTTAGTAGATTTAACCTTATTAGTAGCAATTAAAAATTCATTTAATGAGGTAATAGACACCAGTAATTCCTGTAAATCCTAAAAATAGAAATTTGATGTTAGAAATCCCTCTGTTATCATACTATAATGTGAAATAGGTTTTGCACATGTTTATATTTCTGGAAAGTGCATTATGCTAGTTTTGCATCTTAGGAAAATCATAACTAAATCATTTTAACTCCAAATGACCTGAAATTTTATATGGGTTACCTCTATATCAGTAGGTAGCTACCATAAAAATTTCAGCTTCAAAATCTTTCTAGAAAATATTTTTGCTACAGTGCTAATTATGGTAGAAAATGTGTTTTTAGGCAATATCTTTTGCACCACAAATCCAAATTAGGTTTTTTCCAGTTTCTATGTCTAGGTATATTCGTATTCTACCTTATGTATAAATTTTGTCGCATTTGGATAATTGTTGCTTGCTCATTGGTTTATTTGTGGCTCGTCTTATTGGTTGTTCTTGGTTCTTTTGCCTCTCGCTTAGGATTCGACATTTGCGGTAATCCGAGAACGACCCTCCACAATGCATTGAGCAACGACAAGAAGGCAAGCGATTTGATCATGTTAATCCCAGTATTTTAAGTATTTATGTTGATTACAAATTCTATGTATGCATTGCTACTTTGTTTTAATAGTTGGCCTAGTAGATGCATTTCTTAGCAAATGATTATCCTCTACTACCATGAGCCTAGGTTACTTGCTGTGATTTAGAGTTCGTGGATGGGCTCTTGTCACTTAGTAGTTGCGAATTAACCGCTTAGCCATGCTTAGCTTCTAGAAATGGGCGATTATCGACTTGTCGATAACCTTGATCACACAAAACTTATTATGATTTATGATTTCCACCTTGTGCCATGTCTACTTATGAAAACTAAAACTGAAAACAAAATGATTTAGACTTGGGCACAATGGTATGTTGGTGTGATTTTCGTGTGACTGAATGGTGCTCGAGTCAACAAGGACCGAACATCTTGTTACACTAAACCAAGCATTTTAGCGTGCTAACCACATTAGAGGGTATGGGACCTCTCTTGACTTAGTACTTTGGCGTGTATTGCCTCGGGTCGCAGGAGGTCGCAGGAGGGATGGTGTTGGGAGCATTGTAGTGTCCGAAAGACTTCACCCGTGATGGGATTTGTTGTCTTCGGCTTGCAATGTAAGCGTATGGTGTTTCTACCCATACGAGCGGCTCGTGGTTGATACACAATATTGGAAAAAGTCTCGTAGGACTTAGCCGTACAAAGATACCTTCTAAGTGTGCTTTGTGGCTTAAAGGCGATCAAGTGTGGGTACATTGGTACACCTGCAGGTTTTAAAACTATTCGAATAGCCTCGTCTAGGTTATGGACACGCTTGGCAAGGTCTTTCAAGAGTTAGACTACAACCTTTTAAATTAAAACTTGATGGGTGGTACGAATCGGGATTCGTGCTATGTTGTGGTGGCTATTGGGATAGTCACTTCCAGTGGTTACTTGTATGTATCTTTACTTCATCATTACTTTGATAACAAAACAGATTTGCAAACTTGCTTTTGAAATATATTACATTATTGCAAATAAAGTTGGCTTCATGCAAAATGAGACATACAACCTCCACCTAAATAAGCTTGCATGTAGTTTATGAATAGGTCTGCTATTCCACACGTCAGTCTTGCGGGTACAAAGACAATCTTTGTACTCAGATGCTATGCTTAATTGTTCATTGCAGAGGAAGAAGGTGAGCCCGAGGGCCTCACTTTTGCGAGCTGTGTTGTGGTAGCTTGCGGGCGACTAGCTTGGCGGCCCGGTCGGTTGCCTTGTGGGTGTATGGCTAACCGGTCGACTTTTGTTCTAGCCATCTTATGGCGCTTTTGCTTCCGCTGTCATTCTTGTATATTGTTCTATTTGGCCGGTCGGCTCTCTTTTGTAATAACTTTACTTTATGTATGTCGTTGTTGGACTTAGTAATGTATGTTGTATGGAAATGATGTGTAATTTTGTGATGATGTGCATATGTTGCAATTCTGGGAAACATATGCCCATCGAGGCTTAGAATGTTTAATTAGTAATGCTAGAACCAATTGGAGGTTAAGTGTTACTAGTTAAATATTCCGGGTCCTTTGACGTAGCCTTCTCACTCTCACTTTATTTAACTCTTTCAATGCTTTATTCACCCTGTTAATGGGAGTCTATGGCATTTTTTGTAGATTTAAAGCGAGAGCTTGTCGGTTGAGCCGTCCAGAGCAGCACATCCGGGGCGTCGCCGTGGTGGTTTTCTTTGCTCCGGTGAGATTTTCGTTAGCGCTTTTGCGTCACATCGTGTCATGTGATCTAAAGAGAAAACCCCTCAACTATTTCCATCTTTGGTCAAACAGGTTGATTGAATTTCGAAGATCTTCTATTTCGGCCGATTTTTATCCCCTTTGTCTCCAACTTCGGTGGGTGATCTATTTCTTATTTCCTTCCGTTTTGAGCTTCTTATGGAGTTATGTAACCTATCTCAATCACTCACCCCTTGAATCCTTAACCAGATTACCTTGTCAGAGGATATCACCTTATTGTCGTTTTTTAGTCTTTCATATCGTTTCTAAGCTCTTGAGCTCTTCTATTCAATCTCCAAGTCCAGGTAGACTCCTACCCAACCCTTGTAGTTTAAGCTAAAGTCTTTTGCTTATTGTGCTTTCAAATCCGCAAAAGAAATCAGTCTTTGCCTCTGTTGTTATGTTGTCAGGTAGACCGACAAAATCTGCAGCCAAAGTCTGTAGCCTCTAAATCTTTGTCAGTTAGTGCTAGTAAGTTTAAGCTAGGTTATTATCTTCACTAAGATAGTTATAGATTAAGCATTTTTTTAGTATGCACTTTAATACTTTAATCATGCATCTTTTCAGCATTGTCCTCTGGAGTTGTTCTTGCTGGTTATTTGATTATTGCTCTTTTTAGATTCTGGTATTGCCGACATGAGTGAATCTATTTATGTGGCTCAGAAACTGCACAAGTAGTCTATTACTATCAAGGAAAGCATCCTCTTGCACTATATTGATCCCAGATTTTTATACTTTAGATTTTTGAAATACAGTGATACTGTTGCATGGTATTTTCTGAAGTAATTATGTTCTGTGCATAGTTAGTTACAGCCCAATGATTGTGGTTTATCCTGAATCAGATTCATACACTTATGCTTAAGATAGAATCCTTGTATTGATATTTTTGTTCTGTAGCTTTTGCTTAGCCATGCAGGTCTATAGAACGTTAGTGGACTGACAAGCTTCTCTTGTCACTTTTTTGGGGAAAAACTCTTTTGATTTTCCAAGTTTTGTTTTTCTTTGTTCAGTTTGGTAAAAACTAAGAGTTAAGTTAAGTTTATTTAATTTAAAACCTTGTTTTAGATCTAGACAAGTGGATGCCAGTGATGGTGCCTTCGTGCACGAGATTGGGTATGTGGTGGTCTTGTCCGGATTGATTAAGGACCGAACTTTGACCTGTCAATTTGAGTACCTTTTGTACTTCCACACGCGGTGTATGGGCACTGTTTGGTTAAGTAAGGGGATGATGCTATTGAGTTGGAAAATAGGTGGATAAGGACATATGTGTTTGATCTCATATCTATATCATATGTTCTTAAGGGCGAGGACATTTGTAGTTTTTGCGTGTTCGTAGGGCTCCGATTTTAATTCTATATGTGCGGGTGAGCACAACTTTTACTTATGATTGAATCAACATTCCCAACGTAACATGTGTACCCCCGGTTAGCAAGTTCTATCAAAAACTTGTTTTAAGCGGGATAAGGTCCACATGGGGGTTTCAACTCAATAATATCAACTTGCTGAAAAATACCAAATCTTGATTTCCCCGGCCAGCATACCAAAGGAAGTATGTTGTTATTCATAAGGCTACGGGCTAGTCAAGTCGTGTGGGTGAAGATGTACACCCCTGCAGGGTTAAAACTATTCGAATAGCCATGTCCGCGGTTATGGACAACACTTGATTTGATGATATCTTTGTATAGGCTTTGTATTAAAATGTTGTCTTGGGTACTGGATCAGCATGAAGGGTATTCATGCATGTTTTGGTCATGGTGGAAAGCCATTTGACTTAGTTCTTACTGGTGATTAACTTTTGTTTTTACTTACTGTTTTAATCCAAATCTTGCTTATAAAACTGCCATATCAAAACTTAGCAAGTGTAGGAATGAAACTTGGCTTCTTGCAAAAAAAAAAAATATTGCCGTTACAACCTTCCTGTTGTCAGCCTTATGCATGTTAATCTCTAATCCTTTGTATAGGTTCTACTAAACACATTTTTTAGTACTTTTGTGTAAGTCTTGCGAGTACCTTCTGTACTCAGGTGCTTTAACCACTTGTCCTAGGTGAGGACGGTTATTTATACGAAGTGCCCGTTAGCGCCGATCAGGGCAACGCTAACGAGTGAAGCTATTTCTATCCTCCACTCAGTAACTGCCTTGGGTTTGATGGGGCACACTTGGTGGCTTTTGGTGTTTATACTTTTAATTTCACGCCTAAACTTACTTTCATTCTTTGTTTGGTGAATCATGAACCAAGCAGCTTGTAAAGTTTTGTTGTATATATGTTGTATGCCTTGTATGACTGATGAGGATATCCCTACTACTTATGAGGTTATTCGTGAAGCAGGAGCTAAACTTCTCAAACAACAGGTGCATTTGTTTCTTAATGAATTTCCTTTTGTTGCCAATGAGAATTGGTTACTACCTAAAGCAATACTTGGTGCATTCTCAGTTTGACAAATTTAAAGACTTTGGAACCGAGAGGAGGCCGGGAACAAATTCATGGAGGAGAAACACATGCGCCAACAAGGAGAAGAAACCCATGTGGCCAACGAGAGGAACGTGCTCTCGGATAAAACCCTAGCACATGCGGGCGGTCAAGAAAGACATATGGTGACATGGCAACAAGGGTTACATTGGCATAAAAGAAGTATCAAGTGCATCGAACAAATTCGAGCAAGCTAAGAGAAGGAAAGCTCACAATACAAGGGAAACCGAGAGGAGACTAGTTTAAATTTCCAAATTAAAGTAGGACGTTTTTTGAATTGGATTATTGTTCACGTGAACGATGAATCGGTCTCGGATCAGTAGCGATGAATGCTGTTGACTCGGATTCTTGTAGCACTCGGCCATCGTTTATCCGAGTTTTGTGCTTGCGTGGGAGGCTATATAAACCCCCATGGCCGCACCATAGAGGTAGACCAGTTTATGCATAAGATTGAAACATAGCTATTGCTTGTTCTTTCGACACCAGAGTTCATGCGAGGACTTTGAGAGAGAATTAGGCGATCCATTGTTTGTTCTGCAACTCAGGGTCAAGCCGTCGTTCCATTGGGAATTGGGGACTTGGCGTTCGTCGTTCGTGGTCTCGCGACGAACAACTACCCTGTGTTTTGGGCGACGAAGAGTTGAGGGTTCGTGCATTGGCGCGAGTGTTCATTAGCGACATCGCCTACTTCATCAACTATCCACGGTTCCTCACTGAGAAGATCGGGCCTTCCCCGTATCATATGGTATCAGATTCTAGGTTTACTCAGTGAGAATTTCTTTACCCGTAGTTAGATTCGTTTTCTATCCTATCGTCCAATAAACCGAAAATTGCAATACCAAAACCGTAGTTTAATCTGTTATTTCTTGTGCGCTTAGTTAAGTTTTCATCCATTAGAGTTTTTGTTTTTAGTGCTGATCCATGTGTTCCTTTTTGCGCTGCTTAATCGTTGTGTTCACATAAACCGTACCAAATTGCTGATTGAACTCCTCAATTAGCACCCAAAAAGAGATAGTGACCAAACACTTTGGGTTTCTTGAGCTTCACTTATATCCTTTCATCCTTGAGACTAGCTTTTGTACATTGCACTAGGGCTGTTCTTTGGTTTATTTACACGTTGTTGAATTATGAGACTTGTGCAATCCGGAGGAGCAAACCCTATTTCGCCATTGCAATAAGAAAAGAGGAAAAGGCAGGTTACAAGAAAAAGCCACGGCTTGAAAGGTATTAAAAACAAAAGATCAAACCCAAAATACCAGTACCAAATTTTTCCTTTCGGTTTCCTTAATAGCCAAGGGCTAAGAGCTTAATTCATGCGGTTTTGAGAAGAAAAACAAACAAAAGGGGCTAGCCAAATTGGGAAGAGTAAACCTTAGTCCATAATTTCAGATTGTGTATTTAATCTATTTGAGCAATCTTGTGCCCTAACATTGATATCTTTGCAATTGGCTAGCGTCTCTCATAGTACTTGGTGCAAAACGAGCTAGTTTTCATCTCAATTTCAGTTTGTCTCTCACTAGCTCATTCCTTTGTTTGCATTAAGTCACATTTATCTTTGTTTGTGCTTCATACACTTCGCTTAAACCTTTGGATCAGCACATAGGCAAAATACTCTAGCTTGGATCATTACTTAGCTTTACAATACCTTGAATATCGATTGCATAGGATATACACATACCGTCCGAGCTCCACCTACACCCGCTTGTGTACTCCTTGCTCTTGGTTACGCTCATACATTACCGGGTTAAGGTCGCTCGTCACAATCATATCGATTTGCCGCCCTTGATTCACTTTGGAACAGTAAGCTTGTCTTGTGTTCGTGATGGTGAGTTGCGGCGTAGAGAGGAAGTTTTTTACTAACCCGATATAATTTCGTTTGCTATTTGTGAGTTGTATCCATGTCGTCATCGAGAATCCACCGTTACGTGGGCGGAGTATACACGGTTGTGTGGGGCGCTACAAAAGCAACTTCATGATCGTGATGGTGTGCGCGATGAGCTCGGGTCCGCTCGATGGATTGAACAACCTCGGAGAGGAGGTTACGCAACTACGCACGGACATCAACAACAACTTCTTGGAGCTGCACGCCATGTTCAATCAACCAAACGTGCATCGTAAGGATTTTCACGATAAGCCCAAATTTTCTATCCTATATTTTCGGTCGTCACATGATGTACAAGAATATCTCACTTGGGAGCTAGAAATTGATACTCTATTTCAGATGCACAACTATACCAATGAGAGGAAGCTCTTACTTGCGTCTAGTGGCTTGGCTGATTATGCCACACATTGGTGGGGCAGTTTATTCGTAGCGTATGGAGCGCCATGAATTGCCGATTATCACGTGGGAGCGGATGAAGCGGCATTTCCGCACGCTTTGTACCTCGCCACTACAAGCGTTCTCTACTTGACAAGTTCACTTGTCCACGAAAAGGTTTAAATGCCGCTAGTATATCACATGTGAAGGCGATCGAGCATGGGACATTCCCTTCGGTACATGTTTCGTGTAGTGCTGCCCCATTGCTTCATGAAGAGTTTGTGGTTATCGGTAATTGCTCAATTGCTGACCCACAATCTTTGGGGACGGGATGTATCCAAACCCATATGAGAATGAGTGCCACATAGCCAAATTGAGTGAGAATGATAAAGAGAGTGAGTGTGTGATTCCACCATATGTGAGGTTGAGAGCATCTCTATTGAGTGTGAGAAAGATGCACCAACAGAAAGAGAGAAGTAGATGATAGTCAAAGTGAGGTTACTACTGAAATTCACGATTTATTTTCTACTTCTAGTGTTGTTTCTCACATTGTGCAAAGTTGATATTAAAGCAAATGAGTTGAAAGTTGAACAACCGCACCGTTGGACGTGAAAGACGAGGAGATAACCACGGTGGGGATAGAGTGCTTGCGATCCAATGGTTTCATGATGATGATTTGATATCTACAACACCTACAACAACCGAGGAGGATGGTAAAGGTACAATAATGGTGTTGAATTGCATACTCATCAAGAAGAGGTACGCATGAGTTCGATCTCTAGTGTTCCTTTGAATATTCCATGTTCTAAAATTTGTACGCTCAATTTACATAATGTGGAATTGATTACCCATAAGGACGTTCTTACTAAAATATCTTTTGATGATCTTTTATACTATATCATGTTCGATGTTCATAGAGAGCTATCTATTGTGATTGAGAATCTTGCTAAAGTTTCATGTTTAAAATCACTCGTTAGTACTTATGCCTACACATATACATTCAATTTGATTGGAGATTATGGTGTAGATGACAAGTTCTATGTTTATCGAATATGCATTACCGTGATAATCTTGCTGATTTAAACTTGCATGTTTTGCGCAAACCATCTATTGAGAAATATCATGATCATTTTGAGATGGATTTTAATACAAGTGCCTATTGTTTAGAACGCAATATGATGCCTACTTGTTTCTCCTATACATGTAAACAACGTAGTCGAGTTGAAGCATGGAAGAAACTAAAATTTTTCTCTCAATATTTGAACAACTTGATCTAGTGGGTCCCTCTTATATCTTGTCCATGTACTTACCAAAGTCGGGACGATTTTTCTCATAGGAGGGAGAATGATGTGACTGAAAGTATCGCAATGTATATATCAAATACATCCTATGGTGCTATGATCCTAATTATTTTGTGCGCAACAACGAGAATGTCACAACAATTGATGCATACATATACCACGATATATACGTTGTTCTTTTGTTTATTACACTTTCAAGAAATCATCATGTGCTAAGCGAAAGGAGTTTGGATGACAAATATATATACCATGCATATACGTTGTATTTTTGTCTAGCACATCTTCAGTTATCAAAAGCCGAGGACGGCTTTTTTGAAGAAAGGGAGGATGATGAGGATATCCCTACTACTTATGAGGTTATTCGTGAAGCAGAGCTAAACTTCTCAAACAACAGTGCATTTGTTTCTTAATGAATTTCCTTTTGTTGCCAATGAGAATTGGTTACTACCTAAAGCAATACTTGGTGCATTCTCGGGTTTGACAAATTTAAAGACTTTGGAACCGAGAGGAGGCCGGGAACAAATTCATGGAGGAGAAACACATGCGGCCAACAAGGAGAAGAAACCCATGTGGCCAACGAGAGGAACGTGCTCTCGTGGATAAAACCCTAGCACATGCGGGCGGTCAAGAAAGACATATGGTGACATGGCAACAAGGGTTACATTGGCATAAAAGAAGTATCAAGTGCATCGAACAAATTCGCGCAAGCTAAGAGAAGGAAGGCTCACAATACAAGGGAAACCGAGAGGAGACTAGTTTAAATTTCCAAATTAAAGTAGGACGTTTTTTGAATCGGATTCTCGCTCACATGAACAAGAAGCGGTCTCGGATCTTGTAGCGATGGAATGATGTCGGACTCGGATTCTTGTAGCACTCGGCCATCGCTTTATCCGAGTTTTGTGCTTGCGTGGGAGGCTATATAAACCCCCCATGGCCGCACCATAGAGGTAGACCAGTTTATGCATAAGATTGAAACATAGCTATTGCTTGTTCTTTCGACACCAGAGTTCATGCGAGGACTTTGAGAGAGAATTAGGCGATCCATTGTTTGTTCTGCAACTCAGGGTCAAGCCGTCGTTCCATTGGGAATTGGGGACTTGGCGTTCGTCGTTCGTGGTCTCGCGACGAACAACTACCCGGTGTGTTTTGGGCGTATTCCGAAGAGTTGAGGGTTCGTGCATTGGCGCGAGTGTTCAGCTAGCGACATCGTCTACTTCGCATCAACTATCTACGGTTCCTCACTGAGAAGATCGGGCCTTCCCCCGTATCAATGACTATGTGCAATGATGTTTAGGATATATGTGCAATAGTTTTTTATCTTGGGAACTATTGCAGAACATATATCCGGGAAATCTGGAATTGGGTTTGTTTTCTGTTAAGGGTTATATCTTTGGTATAATCTCTTGATTTGAAAATAAATTCAATCCCGGGGGTTCCTCACAATACTACCGGCTTCAATTTGTTGAAGTGTAGCTAATTCGGAATCTTGAACTGCCTCTTGATGAAGCGTAGTAAAGATGTCGAAGTGTACAGTAGACATGGCGAAGACAGAAGCGTCTTCCTGGTCTTGATCTCGGCGATACAAGGCATCAGCAACGACATTGAGATGACCTAGCTTGAATTCCACATGAAAATCGTAGCCAAATAATTTGCTAACCCAACGATGCTGAGGAATCGTCGAGAGGCATTGGTCGAGCGAGAATTTAAAACTATAATGGTCTGTTCTGATGAGAAACTGATGTCCCCAAAGATAAGGATGCCAATGGTGTACCTCCCGAACCAATCCAGTCAACTCACGTTCATAAGCTACGAGATTAGCATGCCGTGAGACAAGAGCGCGACTGAAGAATGCAATTGATCCTTTGTCTTGATGAAGAACAGCACCAATGCCAGAACTTGAAGCATCACATTTGATAATAAAATCAACCCAAAAATCAGGAAGTTGGAATACCGGCGTAGTGGACAAGGCATCTTGCAATTTGATGAAGGCACAAGTAGCGTTATCTGTCCAAACGAACGCCGCCTTTTTTAGAAGCCATGTGAGTGGTTTTGCGATGGTGCCAAACCTTTAAATAAATTTATGGTAATAGTCTGCCAATCCGAGGAAGCCACAAAGCGCTCGCACTGAACGAGGTGTTGGCCACGCTCGTACTGCTTGGACCTTGGAGTCATCCATTGCAACCCCAACTGCAGAAATGACATGACCCAAATAAGCCACTGTGAGTGCTCCAAAGAGGCATTTGGACCTTTTGAGGAACAACTGATGCAATTGAAGTAGACAAAGAACCGCTCGGACATGTCGTAGATGTTCTGCCCAATTATGGCTATAGATCAAAATATCGTCAAAAAAACCCAACACAAAGCGATGCAAATAGGGTCGGAGAATGTTGTTCATCAATGCTTGAAATGTGGCTAGTGCGTTGGTCAATCCAAACGGCATGACGAGGAACTCAAAAAGGCCTTCATGTGTGCGGAATGTCGTTTTCTCGATGTCGGAAGGGTGCATACGCACTTGATGATATATTGAGCGTACATCAAGTTTGGTGAACAATTTGGCACCGTGAAGCTCATCAAGAAGTTCATCCACGATAGGAATTGGGAATTTATCTTTGATTGTCTCTTTGTTGAGGGCCCGATAGTCAATGCAGAATCGCTAGGAGCCATCATGCTTCTTAACTAACAAGACTGGTGATGAGAAAGCTGCCGAGCTAGGTCGTATGCTGCCTTGACGCAACATCACACCGCATTGATGCTCAAGTTCATCTTTGAGAAGCTGCGGATAACGATACAGTCGAACAGATATGGGCAAAGTACTGAGCAAAAGGTGTATACGATGATCCCGAACTGGTGCCGGGGGCAATGTCATCAGTTCCGCAAACAAATCATCAAACTCAGTCAAGAGTGTTGCCATCATCTCATCTTCTTTGAGTTGGAATGCTTGAGGTACTACTGTTGGCGCACCCACGCCACGCCATTTCACCTGTCGATCATTGTGCCAAAATTCCATTGTCAATGGATCAAAATCCCAAAGGATTGGGCCAAGCGTGCGTAGCCACTGAATACCCAATACCGCGTCATAGCCTTCCATTGGGAGGGAGTAGCAATCCAAGATGAATTCCTCTTTTTCAACTTGTATAGCGATGGCTGGACATAGGCCCATGCTGGGGACTCGATCCCCATTGGCCATCAGCACACGCATCCCGGGTCGCGGCTGAACTTCCACGCCCGTATGTCGAGCTGCCACCAGAGTAAGGAAGTTATGCGTAGACCCTGAATCCAGGAGTGCCAATAGAGATGTTGTTCCCACCATCACGCCGAGTTGCATCGTGTTGTTGGCGTGCGGCTTAATACCTATCAATGCATAGAGGGAGATGTCTGGTTCATCCACATAATCCTCACTATCTTGGCCATCTTGGCTGTCGGAGCCGCCGCTTGGGGATAACAGCAAGAAGAGGTGTTTACAACAGTGGTTTGGCGTGAACTTCTCCTCGCAATTGAAACAAAGTCCTGCTGCCCGGCGTTGCTCCATCTCCTTGGGTGTTAAGTATCAGTGACGCATAGTGCGGCGGTTGTGCTCTGTCTCACGCTAGACTTGGGCGGCAGTAACACTGGGAGGGCGGTTTTCTCAATCGTCGGTGCTGGCGCTACTCGTGTGGTTGCCGGCCATGCTGAGTGCGGGGCCACTAATTGCCCCGAGACTTGAGCGCGCCATTCGTATGCCCTTGCGAGCGCCATGGCCATCTGAAGGCTATTTGGGTTCTGCAATTCAACATCAGTTCGGATGGGCTCCCGGAGACCAGGTGTGAATAGCTAAACGTGTTGTCGCGGTTGTAGATGTCCACTCGACATGAGATGGCCAAGAACTTCTCCTGATATTCTTCGACTGTGCCAGTTTGTGTCATGTCCTTGAGCTCGCCTAAGGGATTGTGGTGGATTGATGGCCCGAACCGCAAATTGATGTACTCCTTGAAGTTACGCTAATTGGGTTCGCCTTCGTCTCGCTCTAGTTGGAAGAACCATGTTTGTGCGGTGCTGACGAGATGGTAAGATGCAAGCCACACCTTTTCGTTTTTAGAAGTCTTCTGTCCTCGAAAAAATTGTTCGTATCTCTGTAGCCACCCGAGTGGATCTTCTTTCCCCTCGTATTTCAGAAACTCCAGTCGATGGAAGCGAGGCGGTCGCTCCGCCGCCGGCAAGCCTCCATTGTCATGGTGGGATGCTCCTAACCCTCATCTAGGAGTTGGCAACAAGCCGTCGCCACGATGTTCCAGGATGGCGAAACGGTCCCTAATTTCTTCTAACTGACTATCCTACCGGTTGAATCATTCTTTCATCAGATTCCATGGCGATGTTACGGTCATCGTCAGTGTTGATCTGTTTGTGGAGTGCTTCCATTGCCGCCTGATCGGTTGCCATGAGCTCTGATACCAAGTTGTCACGCCCAGATCCTGAATGCAGTGAGTAACTGTGGGATATAGGTAGTCTTGGCCCTGGGCCTGGTTTGCCGGACGTCGTAGCGACAATGCGATGTTCGGATGCAGTAGTAGCAGCAGCACGGGAGGAAGACTAGAAGATAAAGAGGAAGAAGATTGGTTGTAATATCTGGTTACTTTCCAGAGTATGCATGCTCATCTTAAATAGATGCAGTTGTTTAGAATAGACTCGGATACGACTCTACAGGAATACAAACTGTAGTCCGATACGAACCCAACAACTACTGGATGCAACTCAAACTCCCTTTTACGGAACTTGCCAAAACTGAATGTAAATACTAATAAGCCTAACTTGCTATAAGTAGCTATCCCTGCTGGCACCGATGTCAAGTATAGATGTTTCCCCGTATGACAATAACCCTTCACAACCAAACGAGCTTTATGTTTGATGATTTTCCCTTTGCTATCCTTCTTGAGTTTGAAAATCCACTTCAAACCAATAGCACTTAGGTCAGCAGGTAACTCCACCAATTCCCAAGTTTCGTTATCCTGAATTGACCTCATCTCTTCCTCAATTGCGATTCTCCAATTCTTTTCTCTCACTGCTTCTTCAAAACTGGTTGGCTCCTCTAGTGCCTGTAAACAGAGAACTGAAACTGCAGTTTCAACAGGCTCTGTATCATCATAAATGTCCTTCATGTTTCTGAATCGAAGTGGTCTTTCTGAAGATGAGTCCAGTTCTGAAGAAGAAACCAAATCTGTTGCTGTTGTAGGTGAAAAACCCAGTATTTCATATACTTGTGACTGTGGAGTACTTGGAATACTGATCTAAGGATCTGGCAGCTCAGAATTTTCTTCAGTGGCTTCAGATATATCCCTGTCCGATACTTCAACAGGCTTTGCTTTTCCTTGTACTGAAACCATATCCCAATTCCAGTGTCTTTCCTCTACAAAGACTATATCTAGGCTGATATGCAATATTCGTGTATTTGGATCATAACACCTATACGCTTTATAGCCCGGTTCATATCCAACAAAAACCATCACAGTTCTTTGGTCTTCCAATTTCGATAGATGCAGATGCACTGTCTTCACATGAGCAATACAGCCGAAGGTTCGAAGATGATACACCCTTGGTTTCCTTTTATGCCAAACTTTGTAAGGTGTTTTGCCAACAATACTCTTCGTGGGAGAACGATTCAATCGATAAACCACAGTCATTACTGCCTCCCCCCAGAAGATCGCCGACACTTTCATACCTTTCACCAGACTTCGCACCACAGCCACGACCGTTTGATTACGTCTCTCGACCACCCCATTTTGCTGAGGAGAATATGGCGCTGTGGTAAATCTTCTCACTCCTTGGTTTTCACAGTACAACTCAAATTCTTTTGAATTGAATTCTCCCCCACGATCTATTCTGAAAGCTTTCAGTTTGAGGTTAGTTTCCACCTCTGTTCTTGACTTGATTTTCTTGAATGCATCAAAAGCTTGACTCTTTTCCTTGAGCAGCACCACCCACATATATCTTGAGCAATCGTCGACCAACAACAAGAAATATCGATTGCCTGATGGTGTATCTGGTGTAATCAATCCACATAAGTCCCCATGAACCAATTCAAGTATGTCTTCTGCCTGATACAAAGATCTCTGAGGAAAAGGCTTCCTTTTGCTGCTTCCCGACCAAGCAACCCTCACATATCTGCTCAATATGATCAATTGGTGGTAGTCCTGTTACTATCTCTTGTTGAGACAAGCTTCGTAGAGCTCTGAAATTTAGATGTCCAAACCTTTTGTGCCAACACCAGGCCATACTTGCCCCTTTCGTCAGCAGACAAACAGGTTCAGTTGGTTGTAAGTCTAGAACATACAACCTATTCCCAGACCTTTGTACCTTTGCCAATACTCTCTGTTCATGGTCAAGTATTGTCAGGTTCCTGTCATTAATCACAATCTAGCAGCTGTTTTCATCAAGTTGCCCAAGACTCAAGATACTACTTCTCAACTGAGGTATGTAGTATACATCTGTGAGCAACTTGTGTTCTAGATTCTTGCACTGGAAAATTAGGTTTCCCCACCCATAGATGTCAACTACTGAACCATCGCCGAACCTGACCGTTCCTCCGACAGACTCATCAAGTTCAATGAAAACTTCTCTGACCCCCATTATGTGATTGTTCGCCCTCATATCTAGATACCAGGTGCAATCCCCTTGCTTCTTGTCGGAGCCAAGATTTGGCCATACCTTTTCTTCATTGAGAAAAACCTGTTCTGAAGGATCTTTGCTGTTTTGCTGAATTTCACAAATTTCAGTCATAAGCAAAGTTGGATCATCCTCACCTGATTTCTCAATGAAATTCACACATTCTCTTTTTGGTTGTCGACATTCTAAGGCATAGTGACCATAGACATCACAATTGAAGCACTTGATTTTTTATTTGTCAATCTTCTTGTATTGTCGTTTTTCAGTATTTTCACCATGGCCATCACCTTGCCATCGGCCTCGGCCTCGACCTCGCTAGTTGTTCTCCTTCCAACCTTGACTAGAACCCTCACTGACCTTCTTTTCTTTTGCGGCCATAGATTCCCATTGAGCCCTGGTAAGCATCAGTTGATCACCAATTTTCTCAATTTCCCATTGAGCCTTGGTGAGCATCAGTTGATCATTAATTTTCTCAGTTTTCTCTGTACGCCTCCCTTTTGTGCTTTCTTCAAATGCCCTGAGTCTTCCAATTGCCTCTTACATGGACATTGTAGAGACATCTCCCCATTGCTCAATTGTCCCAATAATCGAAAGGAAAATATCTGGAACCGCACCAAATAGCTTTTCGACAACTGCACTGTCCTTTACTTTAGTATCGAGAGAGCGAATTTCCCCACTTACTGTGGAGAGCTTCTGAGAGAACACACTGATCGTCTCGGAGTCCTCCATGATCATACGATCAAACTGCCTCTTCAGTACCTACACTCTTGCTTTCTTGACGCGATCTTCACCCACATGAATCTCCTTGATTGCATCGCATGCTGCCTTGGCCGTTTCTTTCTCCGCAATGGCCATTATCACCGCATCTGGCACAGCTTGGGATATTGCTGCTAAAGCGTCCTGGTCTCTTTCTTCCTCAATCAATGCATCACCTTCTACTGCATCCCATACACCAAGGGATCGTAGGATGATCTTCATTTTTAATGCCCATAGACCGTAATTCGTCTCTGTCAACATCGGATACTAGATTGGAATCCCTCTCATCAGCGATCATCCTATCGTCGATGTTTCGACAACGTTCATTGCTAGTAGTGGCGCCTCCTTCTTTGGTGACTTATCGCTATACATTGCTCATAACGATCCTTGCTCTGATACCAAGTGTTGGAACACAAACGCACAGGATCAATTTCGAACGCAATGATGTTTCTCTGAAAAGCGAAGCTTTGAACTTTTTGAACTTTCAGAAAACAGAGAACAACGAAATCAGAGAAACAAAACCGAGTTTTCCGATTTGCGCCACACCTAATTAGATGTGACTTTTCTGTTTTCACCTTTTTATAGATTTTCATAAAGAGTTACAATCCAAGTTTCAAACTGGTTCTAAACTGTTTCAAACTCGCTCGACATCGACTGATTTGCTACGATGCGTAAACGAAAACATAACTCAAATCAAACGCATGCACTCGAAACTGAATCAACAAAGTTGAATCAAAAACAATCCCAAAACAGAAATACTATAAACAAGTTTAAAACTAACATAAAATACAGCATATCTTATCATCCAGGAAGCTACTTTTATCGTTTGCACCGACAGTAATCAGCTAACACAACTTGATCATATATGTCCTAAATTACTTTCTTGCATAAATTAACAACCAGTAGCCAGCCCTACTTCGACTCGTAGAGATGGACTGGTAACCGTGGTTCAGCCTGCAAAATTAGTGGTTCAGCTAGTGCGAGACTAGTAGTAGACTCCTGGAGCGCAATTTTATCAACACTAGGGGGCTTGATCCAAGTAAATCCATGTAGAATCCTCGCGAATAACATCATTGTCACTGAAGTGCCAAGTGACACCCCTGGGCAACCCCTTCTCCCAAGCTAAACGAAATGAATCGCAAGTCCGCTCGGTGAGAACTACATTCGCATCATTCAAATGTCGCCGGCCGAAACTCGAGCGCTCATCCTGCATGGGATTCCGACCACCAATACGGCTAACAATAACTCGCTACCTTTGGGGATCACGTAGCTAGAAATGGTGGTGCCTTCCATGGCAACATGGGGTGGGTTGAAAGCGTGGTATGGGTGCATGCGAAAGGCTTCTCGGATACACGATTTGAGGTAGTTTAGTTGAGGAATGTCAGATTCCTTTACTAGCCTGTCTTTGCCAACAACAACATCGAGTTCATCAATTGCCTTTCGCATGACCTCTGGCTTGTTCATCATCTCGGCTAGTGCCCATTCCACTGCATTTGATGGATTGTCCACTATTGCAAACATTATTTCCTATATTGATGTTATGAAAAAAAAAACATCAATCAGTTTCACATTGAATCAAATAAAAAACAAGACACAAATTTCCCTTAGTCACTAGTGATTAGCACTATACTAGTCATCAACCGGTACACCTGCACGGGCTACGTACATGATCAAAGTATTGTTTTTTCATATTAAAGAATGTGTAGAATTCATAATGAAATAGGATTAAACATTAAAGACCACCTTGTTTTATTATTCCAAGCAGACCACACTTCATTTATGCGGTTACCATGATAGACTTCCAAGCAAACTTGATAAGCACTCTACAAACTTTATAAATTAGATTTGAAAAACAATGTTTAGTTTGGAATTTTAATTCAGAATTTTGAAATCCTTAATTTTTGAAAATCTTATTTAACTTTTCTTATGTATTTTCCCATGATAGTTTTATTTGTATTTAAAAATTTTATGTTCTAAAATTTTGAATTCGTAATATATGGCAGCATATTATGTGGAAACACCCTTTAGGGTGTAATCATATAAATCATTTTTGGTTACTCACCAAATCAACATAAACAATTCTGACAATAATCGTAGGTGTATCTATGGAGTGTTGTAGCACCCTCCTCTACAATTGTGACTTCAAACTAAAAAATATGCTTGAAGAAACAACAAAGAGATATTTGCTATGAATAGTGACTTTTGCAATTTTTTTGCTTTTCCTTTGGTTTATCTTTAGTTAGCAATATCTCATTTTTGTTGCTCTCAACATAGATTGAATTTGAACATTAAATTTTATGCATAGGTAGAGTGATACACGTTCAAATTAATTAGAATTTCAAATTGTGTAAAGCGTGGAAGATACATGATCCATTGATGCTTTATATGATTGTCCTTTCTAATACATGTAGCGCTAGTGTGATGTGAAGATACTGATAGAAGTTAGAAAACAAAAAACTGAACGTCAAGCGCCTCCCCACGGCGCTTTCCTTGGACGCTTTGTACATGGCCTCGTAACTCCAATTAATATACGTACATACATGGCATTAGAATAAATAGTAGTACATATTTTTGTAGGTATATGTACATATGTACGTGGTTCGTAGGCTGCAGAGGTCAGCCATGGAGTGAGGAGAGCTCATAGCCACGTGGCCGACAATGTTGACGACGACATCACGAGGAAGATCAACGATGGCAATCACCGACCTCCTCGCCTTGGTCCTCGCCGTCATGCTTCGTACGTGATCGCTGCATATACGTATGATCAATGCTGTGATCGTATATAGAGCGATGGGATCAAGAGGTTATATATATGTATAGAGTGATCTATGTCCGGATGATCGATCATCTTCGATGGCGGATTGATTAATATTCTTTTTATAAAACAAGGAATAAATTCAGCGTGTAAGACGAAGAGACGCATCGGGGAGTCGAAGCGGCATTGATGCGAGCGAAGAGACGCATCAACGATGACGGCGAACGAACAAACTCATCGGGGAGTTGAAGCGAGATTATCACAAACGGTTATAGTTAAAAACCGTATGTGAAGTCTACATAGATGATTCGTGTTCAGAACCGTCTGTAAAATATACAATTATCACAGACGGTTCGTGTTAAGAACTATCTGTGATATTACCTCTTCACAGATGGTTTTTAGCGCAACCAGTAACGCAGATGATCTCTAAATCAAAACCATCTGTGATTGCATGTAATACAGACGATTTTGGTCAACAGTCGATTTGGCCATGAGTTCATGTAGGTGTTGTATGTTTTTTACAATTCAATTCAAACTCTTATTTCTATTGCACGCTAGCTGTTAAAACAATACATGACGTGGTCACAAGAAACTTAATCTGAGCGTGAGATTACACCGGTACCCAAAGAATAGACGGTTAATATGTTTTCTTTTTCTTCAATTAATGTAGAAATTTCTAGCTATTTTTCTTTTTTCCGATTAATACGAGAATTTCTAAGTTTTTACCCTCTTAGGATTAATGTGGGACTTCTTTAGTAGCATCCAATTAGTAAAGATAAAGATAGTTTAGGGAGTAAATATATATTGGGTAAAAAAATCAATATTATATTTTCAAAAAGAATGAAATATATGTCTCACCGCTGTTTGTGCTCTGATCTCTTCAAACGACAGCAACGGCTGTCCTTCTGCATCATCCAGAGAAACCAGGACGTCCAAAAAGTCTCTGACCTCTCTCTTCGTACCACCTTTCCGAAGAGTTGACCATTCATGAATCCTCTCCTTTATGAGGGGATCATGCAATCGACTTAGAGTCTTCATGACACCCATGGCAACTTTCTCGTGGCCATCCAAGTCGAGACCAACGAGTACCGGGAAGTAATCCGACACACAGAAGCTGTATACACAGTTCAGGAGCGTGAAGAGTGCGCAGACATGCTCAGCTTCGTCAGGTCCCGGGCCACCAATCGATGATGCCGGTTGCTCACCGAAGTATCTCTTGCTGAAGACCAGCCTCCGTATCGTGTTACCGCAGAAATGCTGGGCTACGTGGCGCACGTCAACAGTGTTATTTTGTGTCCTGCTGCTGCAGTGGTTGTAAACGTACCTGACAAGGTGGTTAGCCTCCTCCTCCCGCCGGCACTGGAGTTGTTGTTGCATGGCCGGGGATAGGATCTCCGTAGTGATCACCCGCCTCATCTTTGTCCACTGCTCTCCATGCGGTGACAAGATCGAGCCCTTGTACCCGAAGCTGAACGCCCCGGTGGCGAACGTAGTGGGCCGTGAGGCGAACACCGCATCATTCTTACGCAGAATCTCGCGGGCGATCTCTGGGCACGTCACGGCAATGACATGAACAGCTCCGAAGCGGAGGCACAGAATTTCGGTGTCCATCTCATTTAGCACGCGATGGATCCACCGAAACACAGCCGGCTTATTCCAAATCATCTGGTGCATGTTACCGATCACCGGCAGCGTGGCCAGTCCTGGGGCAGCCGGCGTAGCTCCTTTTCTTGGACGTTGCTCTGTTCCAGTAGAACAATGCAAGCACTAGTAGGGTGGCCATTGTTACCAAGATAGTAAGAGCGATATTTGGAGAAGATATTAGGTGTGTGAATGCTAGCGTTTTGCATTCAGATGTTGTTTGTGGGCTCATATTGCTGCGCTGCACAAGTTGTGGAAAAGGTTGGGATTAAGGTAGGACGAAATGTTGAAAGATTTGTGTTCCAAGACACTCTTGTAGCGTCTAACTTACCTGGGGCATATTTATAGTATGCGAAGGCTGCACCTGCACGTGATCGAAGTCTTAAAACATTCTGTAAGCCCTAAGACCATAACCGAACACATATTACCTAAGTTTACATGCAGGACTCATCTCACAAAAAGGAAACAACCTGGTTTTCTAAATAAACAAACAAACTGACTTAATACTAATAACTTGGATGCGCCAACTTGATCCCGTAGACTACTCGTTCGGTCGTACATGCAGGTGGGTCCAACATAGATTGCACAAGGAAAGAACGAAACGTGGGCAGAAAAGAAAGGTCGATCCTATCTTCCCAAGCGCGAGCAAAGCTTGATCCTACACGCAGGTTGCTGATTTATTGGTTCATCTCTTTCGTCCTTAATCCTTATCTCTAATAGCATGTCACAACTTCGTCGGAAATCTGGTGGTTAAGTGCCAAAATAAAAGAAGTCTATCATTATGTCCGATGACTTCAACTGATAACAATGATGTTAGGGTTTCTTCAAACCCTAGATTGATTTTTGTGCAGTCTTTCTGGTTTACCCTCTATTCCTCTGTCTTTTCCGTTGTGCCGCTTATAATTGCATTATGAGGCTAGAGAGTAGGGATCTATTTATAGACTCCACTTTCAGGTGTTATAAATTGACCTACCTGTCTTCAGTACACCGTAAGATTCCTGAACCATGTCACCAACTATGATCAGACATGCCAGTTTAATGGGTCTAAGATATATTAGTCCCTAGCACACATGTGTGAGTCATGTGTCATGATCAGATTGTTTACGAGATCAATTCCGATTTGATCATTCGAGTCAACACTGCAGAGTGATCCTACAAAATAAACCCAGCTATTCCTCCCGGTGCTGTATCCAGATTAATCACATACATGCATATTAAATTTCAGTAGACTCGATCTCAATAAATATGTCTACCATATTCCAGCACAGTCGTCCTCATCACCTCGAGTATTAATTCTCTGAGTTAAATTCCGCATGAAATAATTCCCTATCACATATATCAATATTCCACATTGAGTTAAAGCAGATAATAACTACAATAAATGTTGAAAGTCACATAAAAATCCAACATCTCCTTGGCTGAGAACATTTCAATCAATAAACTGAAGCCCCATGTATTTAACATGTTTAGAAAATAATTCCTGACTAACTATCTTAGTCAGTGGATCTTCCTTAATGTGTTTACTTTTTCCTATGAAATTTAGTATCATTCGAGACCTTGATCAATGTCTGATTATCACAGAAAATAGTGACAGGTTGTGATGTACTTTTCACGACCTTAAGTGAAGCAAGAAATTTTCTCAGCCATACACCTTTCTTTGCTGCTTCAGATATAGTAATGTATGCAGCTTCCATGGAGAAAAGAGCAACTGAATCTTGTTTCCTGTTGCACTAAGAAATAGCACCTCCTACCAAAGTAAATAGATAACTAGAAGTTGATTTTTGATCATCAGGATCTCCTTGCCAATCAGCATCAGTATAACCTTGTAGCTGAAGATTATGACCATTAAAACATAATGAATAATCCATAGTTCCTTTGACATAACGCAATACATATTTAATTTGTGTTCCAGTGCTCTTCCCCATGATTCTTTTGATATCTACTAAGAATTCCAATGGCATGACTAAGGTCAGGTCGTGTGAATAACATAGCATACATAAGACATCCTAAAGCTAAAGAATAAGGAATACCATTCGTTCTAGCTTTTTCCTCAGGAGTATTTGGACATAATTCCTCACTGAGTTTAGTTCCCTTCATAATAGGTATATTAACAGATTTGCTTTTTTTCATAGAACATCATTTTAAAACACTTCGAAGGTATGCCTTTTGGGACAACCCAAGAAACCTATTATTTCAATCTCTATGTATTTCAACTCCTAAAACATAGAAAGCTTCTTTCTTCCATATCTTTCATATAAAATTTAGAAGACAACCAAGCTTTCACTTCCATCAATGTATTTTTATCATTTGAAGCAATGAGAATATCATTAACATATAAAGACAGTAAGACAAAACAATTATCCATAACTTTTGTATATATGCAATGATCACCTTCCGTCATTGAAAAACCATATAACGTGATAGCATTATAAAAAAGAATATACCATTGACGTGAAGCTTGTTTAAGATCATAAATTGATATATTCAACTTGTAAACCTTATTTTTATTTCTTTTTTCTCCATAACTTTTCGGTTGTTTTATATACATTTCCTCCTCCAAAAGACCATTAAGGAAAGCAGTTTTAGCATCCATTTGGTGGAGTTCAAGATCATAATAAGTGTCAAAGCACTCATAATACGAATTAAAGTAAACTTTGCAACAGAGAAAAAGTTTCTACAAAATCAATATCTTCCCTTTGTGTAAAGTCTTTAGCAACAAGCCTAGCCTTATATTTTTCCACTAAACTGTTGTATTTAATTTTCTTTTAAAAATCCATTTACAACCTATGGGTTTACGTTTGTTTGGTAGATCAACAAGTTCCCAAACTTTATTCATTTTCATCGAATTTAATTCTTCCGCATTGCTTCCACCCATAGTTTTGATTGAGAGCAGCTTATTGCTTCTTTATAAGTCTTAGGTTCTTCCTCTAAATTTGAAATTTTAGAGTGTACTTCCCCAAGAACAAGAAATAACCATCTAGATATTGGGGTGTACTAAAATTCCTCCCACTTCTCCTAAGCATGTTAGTGTTGGGAGTTAGGTTTGTATTTTCTTCAAAAGTGAACCTCTTTCATCGTGAGAATCAATACCATGTATGCATCTATGTTTCGTGGAGTTGCCAATAATTCTACCCTCGCCGCTTAGCATAGCGAGGTGTGTTTTGATCTAAAATATTAAGTATCCTCGCTTTCCACCAGTTTATCCTTTCCGATCATAAAATATGTACCCTTTGATTCCAAAGAATAACCAATAAAATTCTCAGCGTGCTTTTGTAACATCCCAAAAATGCTTAAATGCAAAAATATGGGATTTTTATAACTTTTTATATGATTGTCTGTTGCCATCATCTTTGCCTGCATTTTCGGGAGTTATTTGATCTACTTCTTCTTTGTCTATACGGGTTTAAAACAGGAAACCCTTAAAAACATAAAAAGCCTAACCACAAAAACCTTAGAAATAAAAGCACAATTCAAATTCTTTAACAAGAATCAGAGTTGTCTATCATCACATGAGAATCTCTTAGAATTTTAGCACACCTAAAATTATGCTCTCTTTTCGATTTCCCCAAATGCTCCTGATCTTTTCTTTCCTCTTTCTACTGGTTCATCTCGGTCAAACTCAGGCCTGCCTGTAGCCTCTACTCTCATCCCCGGGGCCGATGGCGTGCGGATGCGAGGGGCGGGCAAAGACAAGAAAGATGCGATGGTGGCGCGGATGCGGGTGGTGTGGCGGCATAGATGTGGTAGGGGTGTGTGGGGACCCCGGAGTTATCTCCGTAAGACCGAGACTAATCAAGGTCTTAGGAACATAACTCTAGATCTCCATAAATGAATTCCAACTTAACTCACCCAAATGAGAGGCTTAAATAAAATCTAGAGCCCCAACGATCATGCACGCCGCTCCTGCGAGCACTACATGATTGTCGGTTCTTCAATCACCAAGCACTACACTTAGCGAGTTAAATAGGAAGCCATGCACAGCGAGCATGACCTATATTGGCTCCCAAGATCAGCGACCAATATATTCATACTCTTATTACAACATCGATCAAATCCATACAACGCTCATACATAAATAGTACAAAAGTTATACATCACGCTTCAAGTTTACAACTACATAAGTGGTCGACCGCCAAATTAAACGAGTTCATAGCGGAAGCAAGTAAATAAACCAAAATGTCTCGCAGTGGTATGCCACATAACCCATCGGCAACCGATCGGGAGCTAAAGATAGCACACTACTCATCGGTGTCGCCTAAATCGACACCGACAAGCTCGCTTGTCTCATTATCCTCCTTACCGTAAAAGCCAACAAACATCCGGCCGAGTACAAAGAGTACTGCAAGTCTTACACAAATAAAAATATTTATGCATAAGGTTATTCAAAGGAAGGGCTCATATTGGCTTAGTTGTGCGAAAGAGACGCAATACTGAACAACCTACACATACTAGTTTTTCAAGTGCCATTTCAAAATCAGATTTGAAGTAGAAGTAAAGCACGTGAATAAGTAATGAATTCAATAACAAATGAATCATACCAACAACAAAGTGGCGGTCCACTTTGATACAATAACAAGCATGAACATCCCATTCATGTCAATACCAAGTTATAACCACAATTTTAATTTCAAGTCTAACCATAAGCAGCCACAAGTTTCAAGCGGTCGTCCATAACCGTGGACACGGCTATTCGAATAGATTATACCCTGCAGGGTGTACTACTTACCCACACGACTTGATTAGCCCGTAAGCCTCCGGATACCTCCGAATATAGCATACTTCCTAAGGTATGCGGCCGGTAAATCAAGATACGGTCGTTTTAGCAAGAAGATCCCATTGAGCTAAGTCCTCAACCCATCGCTCCTAGGAAACACGAGACGTTAACGCCCATCCTATATATCCTAGGAAACACAAGGCGTTAACGCCCCCATCCTATCCGCCCAAAAGGAACACGGGATTTCACGGTCCCATGCCCTTACAATTTCACCACCGTGGGACTCAACACAATAAAATCTCCCCCCTACTTAACCATACGACACCCATATACCGCGAGTGATAGCACGAGTTTTGCTTGAATCGCAACAACCCAAAGTTCGGTCCTTAATTGTCCAGATAAGCCAAACCACATACCCAATTCTCGTGCACGAAGGCATCATCACTAACCAACACTTGTCCAGACCAAAAGCTCATTTAAAAATGACAAAATTTCACTTATAAAACAGATACGAAGATCTGAAACAAAAGTATTTCAAGAGAGTTGTGTTTGTCCCATAATTGTCGGGTTATTCCCGACAATCAAACTACCGGTTCTAGACTTGCACGACTAAGCAAACTCGAACAACATTACTTGACTCATCCTACCATAGCATTTCAGTAATGGAATAATTCATGGATAGCCTCAATGACAAGATAATAGGATGTGTCTAACCATTCATAACAAAAATAGCGACAATATAAGACTATCATGCAAGCAATTATCATTGCATCTACCCTAACAAATCTGGGATCAAATATGATGCAAAAAGAAAGTTCAAAGGATGCTTGCCTTGCTGGAAAAGTAATTGCTCACTCTCGGTCGCGTAGGAGTCGATATCAATAAGCTCGGAATCTAGATAAATACAATACCGAATAAACATCGAGAAAAACTCCAAAAATCAAGATGCTCAAAAATGCATGATTTTTCTATAGTAGCTAAGTTATGATTTTAAGTGATTTTTGGTGAAAGAATTATTTCATTTTGATTTAGTATATGATAGTTATCGTGGTTTGAATTTCAGATTTCAATATACCTTTATTTATGTAATTTTAATTATGAGGTGAATTTTTGTAAAATAGAGGTGAGTACATGGATTACATGGATAAATAGGCAATATTATTACAAGTTCAAAACAGTTGAGTTTGCCTCAATTGGAGTTTTCATGATTTAGTTATGAATTTTCAAAGTTATCAGTGTTTTCTTTTGTAACAATAATAGTGTTGATAGCTCATTTTCCAAAGTAATACTCTCTGTTACAGGGACAAGTTTGAAACCAATTTTAATATACAGTTCATTAAATATGAAAATTATCAGAAGTGGTTTCATTCATTTTGGAGTTAAAATGATTTAGTTATGCATTTTATAAGTTAATACCAATTTTCAGTGTATATGTTAATAGATTTCGAATTTCGTAAAGTATTTAATACTTTTTCTACCGTCCTCACGCTAGCCGCAGCCGATTGACAAGCGGCCCCAAGACCAGTGTTGACTCGGTCAACTTTGACCCCGCTTAGCCGAACACATGCCGGCGTGATTTCCGTAAATACGCCTTCCCAATCATGCAAACGATATTAATTTTACAATGAATTATTACGTGTTTCTTAACGTAAAGCGTAAACTCTAAACTTACACAACCACTTAACAGTCATACGGGCCAACGAAGTGATGGATCGATTACTTTAAACCTTAACACCTAACTACGCTATTAGCCTTAAGCGCCTTGCTACAGGACTTTTGTCGGACGACCCGACAACAGCGCCCCTCCCGCGTTCGCCCGGCGGCTTGCTGGAGCGGTGGTCCACGGCGGTGCAAACCGAAGGCTAATATGGGTCCACAATAGTCCAACGGTCCTAACGGTAGCCGGAATAAGGCCGGCGATGATCCATAGCGGCGGCGCGGCAAGAACAGGCGGCGGCGCAACTACGGCAACAACAGCTACACCGATTGGAGAATGCTTTACGCAAAAACACGATTGCTTATGCTCCTAGGGAACATGAGGAAGCTACCTGAGTCGAAGGGAGGACCGGAGAAGTACTGGAGCTCGCCGGCGACGTATATCCGAAAAACAGCAAAGAGAGGCTCACGATGACACGACAACCTGAGTAAGGAATCACACGATGCGTGGTCGGACTAGGTCACTAATGCCCATAAGCTCGCCGCATAGAAAGGAATTGAGAAGAAACTCACTCGGCAGGAGATGGAGACGAAAATGGCAAGGTCAGCCGTGAGAACGCAAAACTTCAAACTTCGAAGATCCTGATAAGCCATTGGTTCAATTAGATGAGGGGTTTTGACCCTTAGGACCTAGCACAAGAAGTGACGCGCAAGAAATGGAAAAGAGCTCACCGGAGATGAAGATGACACCGAGGTGGCTTTCGGAGCGTGCTCTGGAGCTTCCAAAGGCACTATTATGGTCCGGGAGCTACAAGAGGAACCAAGGTCCAAGATGAGCAAAAATGGAACTGGCATGGATCAGGGAGGTGAGGGAAACCACGCGGAGGAAACTCACCTGTGAAGAGAGCAAGAACAAGCCTCTCTTTCCTCAGACCCGAGAGGAAAGATGAGGAAGGAGGAGGCGTCGGGGTGACTTAAGCTGAACCGAGGGACGGAACAGAGGCGCGTCACTTGTCCAAACTCTAGGGATGGTCAATTGGGCGGTGGATTCACGGCGTGAGCATCGCCGTTCTTTGTGCTCGCCGGAGCAGCGCGCGCGCGTGGCGCTAGCTCTCTGCGCGCCGCAACGGGAGGTAGGAGAAGGCTCGGCAGGCGGACCCACATCGCCGCCGACTCAACGCGCTGAGTTGTGTTTAAGTGAGTCCACGAGACCGTTGGATCCCCGCGACGGCTTGGATCCGGAGTGCAATCGAACGGTCGAAGGGTAGGCGATCCGCCGTTGATCTTAGATCTGAAGGTCCACAAGCGGAGGTGCAATTAGTCGACTCGACCGAGTGAAGAGGCTGGGTCTGACTCGAGTCAAGGTGCGGTTTAGGCCCGAAACAGTGCTAGGGTTTGACTGATTGAATTTCTTTAGATTCTAGTTTGACTGAGGTCTTAAAATATAAATAAAATTCCTAAAATCATGAAATAATTTATGGGGTTCCTGGGATAGCCTAGTGTCCATAAAAATTATTGAACCCTACTGTTCATAATATAATTTGTAATATATAAATTCAAACTTAGATAAGGTCTTTTAATGGTGTTTGAATTTTCATAGGGTTAAGATCAGTTCCAAAATTGGGAAAAATTACATTAATTCGTGATAATTAATATAGTATTTGAATAAATTATTTCCACAGATACTTCAGTAGCATTTATTTCTGTTTTGAGTTTGGAGTTCAATTTAAAGTGTAGGTTTCATTTATATTTTGAGATTTTCCAAGTACAATAGGTACACAAAAGTTTAAAAATCAGATGCATGCTCATGAGATGCATAATTAACCACTTTATTAAATTGGGGATGTGACAAACCTCCCCCTTACAAAAGATCTCACCCAGAGATCGATAGGGCTGAAGTTGGATAGAAGGTTCTAAGAGAAAACAAAACATCTGTTGTCTTGATTTCCTTCAAAGATAGTGCCAAGATATCTTTGTAGGGTTACAAGGAATGGCTATTACATTTTTCCTTCCCATTGCTTTGTTTAAACTTTCCTTTCTTGATTCAAGACATTTTAAGTAGAAGGAAAAGATCGGGATAGCTAGCTCGTAGTTGATCTTCACGCTCCCAAGTTGCTTCATCTTCAGTATGGTTGCTCCATTGAACACGAATTTGATGTTGCGATTTCGCCTTGCGCTCCTTTTCTTCAAGAATGCGACCGGGTGCTCCGATAGGAAAGATCGGGTTGCAAGTCAAGTTTTTCCAGTTCAGTTGCTTTGGTAGGGATGCGAAGACACTTCTTCAGTTGTGAAACATGGAAGACATCATGTACATCCACAAGCGATGGTGGCAACTCTATTTGATAAGCCACCGGTCCCAACTTTGCTAGAACTCGGAAAGGTCCGATGTAGCGAGGTGCCAATTTGCCTTTGACTTGGAAATGATGTGTTCCTTTCATTGGAGAAACCTTAAGATAGACATGATCATCCACCTCAAAGCTCAATTCACGACGACGACGGTCGGCATAGGACTTCTGACGGGATTGAGCCGTCCGAAGTCGTTCGCGGATGACACGAACTTGTTCTTCTGCATCCTCTACCAAGGTTGGGCCATAAAATGGCCTCTCCCCGGCTTCGGACCAGTTCAAGGGTGTCCTACAAGCTCTTCCATATAATGCCTCAAACGGGGACATTTGAATGCTTGATTGGAAGCTATTGTTGTAGGAGAACTCCGCAAATGGTAAACATTTCTCCCAGCTTTTGCTATAGGATAGCACACACGCTCGGAGAAGGTCTTCCAAAATTTGATTCACCCTTTCAGTTTGCCCATCTGTTTGCGGGTGGTAAGCGGAACTGAAAGATAGATTGGTCCCCATTGCTTTATGTAAGCACTTCCGTAAGTAAGACGTGAACCGAGGACCTCTATCTCGAAATGATGACCTTTGGTACACCATGGAGACAAACAATTCGGAGATATAAAGCTCACTAACTTATCCCCATGGTAGGTGGTCTTGACAGAATGAAATGGGCAACCTTCGTCGACGATCAACAATCACCCATATAGAATCGGACCCGCTTGAGTTTTTGGAAGGCGGTGATAAAATCCATGCCAACTTCTTCCCATTTCCACTTGGGAATGGGCAGGGGTTGTAGAGTGCCCGCCGGTTTCAAATGCTCACCTTAACTCTTTGGCATACATCACACTCGGCAACAAATTGAGCGATGTGTTGTTTCATTCTGCTCCACTATAGTCGCTTCTAAGATCTTGGTACATCTTGGTGCTACCAGGTGGATGGAAAACTTAGAGTCATGGGCCTCCTTGAGAATTAGTTCTCTCAAGGCGTGATCGCAAGGCACCACCAACCGGTTTCCAAACCATAAGGTGCCTTGTGCATCTTCTTTAAAGCACTTGGCCTTGCCTTGCTTCACTTCCTCCCGGATCGAGCTACTTCTTCATCAGCCTTCGCTTTCTAATCTGGTCCTCAAGTGTATAATTCACACTAAGGGCAGCAAGGGAACCTTCTTCAATTATCTCCAGTGCGACGTTGCATCGCAAAGACACAAGCTCACAAATGGGAGTTACCGATAAACAGCTTGCACCGAGACTTTCGCTTAGGCATCAAGAACCACATTTGCTTTTCTGGATGATAATGGAGTCCAAAATCATAATCTTTGATCAACTCAAGCCATCTCCTTTGCCTCAAGTTCGATCAGCTTGGGTGAAGATATATTTAAGACTCTTGTGGTCGGTGTAGATTTCGCAACGATTGCCGATGAGGTAATGTCGCCAAATCTTGAGAGCATGAACAATCTGCGAGCTCCAAATCATGAGTGGGATAATTCAACTCATGTGGTATCAATTGTCTTGATGCATAAGCTACCACTCGGCCCTCTTGCATAAGAACACAACCGAGCCCATGGCGAGACGCATCACAGTAAATGTCAAAGCTCTTGTGAATGTCGGGCAAAATGAGTACTGGAGCTTTGGTCAAGCATTCCTTTAGGATCTGAAAGCTCTCCTCACATTCAGTGCACCATTCGAACTTCTTTTCTTTCTTCGTGTTGAGTCATTGGCCTTGCAATTTTGGAGAAGTTCTGGATGAATATGCGGTAGTAACCCGCAAGTCCAAGAAAACTGCGAATGTCAGTAATGTTTCTGGGTTGTCTCCAATCAAGGACATCTTGCACTTTGCTAGGATCAACAGCAATACCGCCCTTGGATAGGACATGCCCCAAGAAACTAACTTCACGGCCGTAACTCGCATTTGCTAAATTTGGCATAAAGTTGATGTTGACGAAGCTTCTCCAACACAAGCCTCAAGTGTTGCTCGTGTTCTTCATCAGACCTTGAGTAGATAAGGATGTCGTCAATGAATACAACAACAAACTTATCCAAATACTCCATGAACACTGAATTCATAAGATTCATGAAGTATGCTGGCATTCGCTCGCATCAAAAGACATGACAAGTTGTACTCGCATAAACCCGTAACGCAGTAGAGAATGTCGTCTTCGAATGTCTTCGGTTCGAACTTTAATTTGATGATAGCCCAAGCGCAAATCAACCTTGAGAATACTTGGGCTCCACTCAATTGATCAAATAAATCATCAATCCGAGGAAGCGGATATTTGTTCTTGATAGTGACTTCATTTAACGGACGGTAGTCAACACACATCCGCAAACTCTTGTCCTTCTTTTTGACAAAGATAGCCGGGCATCCCAAGGTGAGGAGCTCGGCCTAATAAACCCCTTTGTCTTGAAGTTCTTGGAGTTGCTTCTTCAATTCTTCCAATTCATTAGGAGGCATCCGTATGGCCGCTTTGAGATCGGCAAAGATCGGGTACAAGCTCGATGACGTGCTCGACTTCTCGATCGGAGGCATGCCCGGGAGTTCTTCGGGAATACATCGGATATTCACACACCACGGCACTTTCTCAATTTCAAGAGAGGTATAAGTTTCCAAGGCATAGAGATGAGAACCGCCTACGAAGGTGCAAAACGACTTGATCTGCTCTTCACTAGTGACAGAAATAGACCGCTGAGCACAATCGATCTTTCCTGGTTTTTGACAGCCAATCCATCCCGTGATTACATCAATACCCGCTGATTTTAGCACAATTAAGTTTGCCAAGAAGTTGACATTTGGAATTTCCACTTTACGCCCCAGCAGACTGATCGGTTTGGAAAACCGATCCGCGATCGGATTTGATAAGGTGGCTGAAGTTTATGTATTTCAAAATGATTAAGTGCAGCATATTCTTCTTTGATGAATGAATGAGATGCTCTGAATCAAATAAAGCGATGCCGACAAGAATTAACAAGAAGTGTACCCAAACGACGCCCGAGCGCCGCCTCCTCGCCGTGACGTGGTTCACTCGGCCACATGCGGGACCCGAGGAGGGGTAGATGCTGCCCTGGGAGGTGGTGTAGGTCTTGCCACAGCCGGTGGTGTAGGAGCTCGATAAACTCGAGGCATTCCCACGCATGGCGAGGCAAGAAGAAGCATAGTGGCCCTGGCGACCACAATGAAAGCAGGTGACATTAGGCTTGAATGTACCACTGTTTTGGGAGTTCTTACTCCCACTGTGCCACTGCCCTGTAGGTGGAGAAGGTCATGCAGGCGCCCCAGAAAGCCTCGATGGCACTGGAGCCTGAGGACGAGGTGCCTGAGGCGGTCCGGTGCGCTGTCGAGGGAAACTGCCACTAGCCGAAAACTGAGCGGCCTTCTTTCTCTTCCTGGACTCCTCCACAGCCACACTCTTGTGCTCCACTACAATGGCCTTGTTCACCATGTGCTGGAAGTTCCTGAAGTCATGTACAGCTAAAGCCAGCTGCATCTCCTCAGTCAAGCCGCCCATGAACCGGCGCTGGCGGCGAGCATCTGTGGAGACGTCATCCGGGGCATAGCGGGCCAAGGAGTTGAACTCCTGAAGATACTCAGTGACAGTCTTCCTTCCTTGCTTCAAAGCAAGAAACTGTTGCTGCTTGATTGACATGACCCCATCCGGAATATAGGCCTCCCGAAAGTCGCCAAACTCGCTCCATGATGGAACATCTCTCGTCGAGTTGCATGGCGGAAAAATTATCCCACCATGCACTAGCGGCGCCTTCCACCGATAGGCGGCAAAAGAACTCTCTCAATGCCCGCATCGAGCAATGGCTAGTTTCTTCTCCACATCCTCACCCAATCTTCACCTCCATAGGGTCTCCAGACCCGCAAAGTGGGAGGATTTGTTCGCTGGAACTCGGTGAGACCCCACGTTGCCTCGATGTCCTCTCCTGCCGCAGGAGCAGGAGAAGTGTTGTGAGCTATAGCCTCCGTGATCCTGGTCCGTCCATCCTGCTCCTCTCGACCGAGCCAAGACTTCCGCCATAGTGGGTGGCGGAGGAAGCACTTCTCGGAGGAACCGTCCCGCGGACGTCTGCTGCCGAGAGGGCTCACCCTCTCTCTCGCGGCGTAAAGTTCTGCTGCAGCAGAACGAGTGCCCAGGGTGGAGATCCCCCATCGCGCTGAGCTCTAGCACGAGTGTTGGGGCCTGACATCCTGGAGTGACAAGGAATGTTAAAAAGAGGCCAAGATTGAGGGAAAAGTACGAATAATAAAACTTTGGACAGCAAGCACAAAGTTCTTAATTAAGCATGCATAATGATATAAAATGCACCAAAACATAACACCAAAAGGGCGTACAAAGGCACTAAGGCCAGTACAAGATTCATAACTTCAAATCATAATTTTTCCAAAGCAATTACATTCATAGGGCCCGGGGCGAAGAGCAACTACTGGAAATATAGTTCTTGTAAGAGAAACATTAAGAGTTCAATTATTACTAGCCTATTACAGGAAATCAAAGATACATGCTTGCCCAAAAGCTTACGCCTACAACATCCTAAATGTTGTTCCGGTCAAAGTTTACCAAAACTCGTCGAAAGATGTGCCTCGTGGATCCTGATCATCGGGTCTCCAAAATTAGGAAGACGCAAAGGGGAGCCTTGCTCTATCACATGGCCTCAACAGGTTCCATCCTACGAGTACGAGCAAATCCAACTGACATGCGGACCTGGCGTCTCGTCCCATAGTTGGGTACATGCCCTGGCACTTCCGGAAGACGGTACATCGGTGGCGCTGAAGCATATGGGGAAATCTCATTCGTGCCATAAACCACATGGCGGTCAATAATCCCCATGTTACACATGAGTTGTAGGTGCTCTTGGGCCACCACGAGACGCTGACGAGTCTCGTACAACTCATACACAGTGCACCGATGGATTTGATCCATGATATGAACCAATCTTGCCAACTGCCTAACCTAGGGATCTTCCCCAAACTGAATCGGGCAAGGTGTCCACCTCAGTACCACGCCGCACAAAGGAAAATGGTAGTAAGGCGGCCGAGACAACTCCGTCGATCATAACGGAGATGGCTCATAGCCACACGGGCCACTTCGAGAGCCATGGCCTCCGGCGCCACGTGCTCGAAACAATATGGGATACTCCCGTGACTCGCCCGCGATAATGTTGATCACGCCGTATTCCTCCATGCCGCCCCTGTCGCGCGATAGATGGCGTAAGATGGTCGATAGGTGAAGTTCGCCTCCACATCATCTCTGGAGAAGTGCCGGTATCCATCCACGTTCTCGACTTGAGTTTCTTTGACCGGTATTGGCGACTCATCTAAAAGCAAGAACAACAAGGTAAGACTTCTTTAAAATGAAATAAGGTGAGAAAGGATACTAGGATGGATGAGGAATAAAAGATATTCCTAACTTAAACTTTCTGAAATTAATTTGATAATTTCAAAAATAATTTGACTCAAGAAGGCTTACTAACTCTAACGCCGATGCTATCTCTAACCTACAATAAGATGGCTCGATACCAATTTGTGGGGACCCCGAGTTATCTCCGTAAGACCGAGACTAATCAAGGTCTTAGGGACATAACTCTAGATCTCCATAAATGAATTCTAACTTAACTCAGTCCAAATGAGAGGCTTAACTAAAATCTAGAGCCCGATGATCATGCACGCCGCTCCTCATGCGAGCACTACATGATTGTCGGTTCTCCAATCGATCAAGCACTACACTTAGCGAGTTAAATAGGAAGCCATGAACAGCGAGCATGACCTATATTGGCTCCCAAGATCAGCGACCAATATATTCATACTCTTATTACAACGTCGATCACATCCATACAACGCTCATACATAAATAGTACAAAAGTTATACATCACGCTTTCAAGTTTACAACTACATAAGTGGCCGAATCGCCAAATTAAACGAGTTCATAGCGGAAGCAAGTAAATAAACCAAAATGCCTGCAGTGGTATGCCACATAACCCATCGGCAACCGACTGGGAGCTAAAGATAGCACACTAATCATCGGTGTCGCCTAAATCGACACCGACAAGCTCGTCGGTCTCATTATCCTCCTCACCTGTAAAAGCCAGCAAACATCTGGCTGAGTACAAAGAGTACTCGCAAGTCTTACATAAATAAAAATATTTATGCATAAGGTCATTCAAAGGAAGGGCTCATATTGGCTTAATTGTGCGAAAGAGACGCAATACTGAACAACCTACACATACTAGTTTTTCAAGTGCCATTTCAAAATCAGATTTGAAGTAGAAGTAAAGCATGTGAATAAGTAATGAATTCAATAACAAATGAATCATACCAACAACAAAGTGGCGGTCCACTTTGATACAATAACAAGCATGAACATCCCATTCATGTCAATACCAAGTTATAACCACAATTTTAATTTCAAGTCTAACCATAAGGAGCCACAAGTTTCAAGCGGTCGTCCATAACCGTGGACACGGCTATTCGAATAGATTATACCCTGTAGGGGTGTACTACTTTACCCACACGACTTGATTAGCCCATAAGCCTCCAGATGCCTCCGAATATAGCATACTTCCTAAGGTATGCCGGCCAGGTAAATCAAGATACAGTCGTTTTTAGCAAGAAGATCCCATTGAGCTAAATCCCTCAACCCATGGCTCCTAGGAAACACGAGACGTTAACGCCTCCATCCTATATATCCTACGAAACACAAGACGTTAACGCCCCCATCCTATCGGCCCAAAAGGAACACGGGATTTCACGGTCCCATGCCCTTACAATTTCACCACCGTGGGACTCAACACAATAAAATCTCCCCCCTACTTAACCATACGGCACCCATATACCGCGAGTGATAGCACGAGTTTTGCTTGAATCGCAACAACCCAAAGTTCGGTCCTGAATTGTCGAGACAAGCCAAACCACATACCCAATTCTCGTGCGAAGGCACCATCACTAACCAACACTTGTCCAGACCAAAAACTCATTTAAAAATGATAAAATTTCACTTATAAAACAGATACGTAAGATCTGAAACAAAAGTATTTCAAGAGAGTTGTGTTTGTCCCATAATTGTCGGGTTATTCCGACAATCAAACTACCGATTCTAGACTTGCACGACTAAGCAAACTCGAACAACATTACTTCACTCATCCTACCATAGCATTTCAGTAATGGAATAATTCATGGATAGCCTCAATGACAAGATAATAGGATGTGTCTAACCATTCATAACAAAAATAGCGACAATATAAGACTATCATGCAAGCAATTATCATTGCATCTACCCTAACAAATCTAGGATCAAATATGATGCAAAAAGAAAGTTCAAAGGATGCTTGCCTTGGTGGAAAAGTAATTGCTCACTCTCGGTCGCGTAAGAGTCGATATCAATAAGCTCGGAATCTAGATAAATACAATACCGAATAAACATCGAGAAAAACTCCAAAAATCAAGATGCTCAAAAATGCATGATTTTTCTATAGTAGCTAAGTTATGATTTTAAGTGATTTTTGGTGAAAGAATTATTTCATTTTGATTTAGTATATGATAGTTATCGTGGTTTGAATTTCAGATTTCAATATACCTTTATTTATGTAATTTTAATTATGTGGTGAATTTTTGTAAAATAGAGGTGAGTACATGGATTATATGGATAAATAGGCAATATTATTACAAGTTCAAAACAGTTGAGTTTGCCTCAATTGGAGTTTTCATGATTTAGTTATGAATTTTCAAAGTTATCAGTGTTTTCCTTTGTAACAATAATAGTGTTAATAGCTCATTTTCCAATGTAATACTCTCTGTCACAGTGACAAGTTTGAAACCAATTTTAATATAAATTTCATTAAATATGAAAATTATCAGAAGTGGTTTCATTCATTTTGGAGTTAAAATGATTTAGTTATGCATTTTATAAGTTAATACCAATTTTCAGTGTATATGTTAATAGATTTCGAATTTCGTAAAGTATTTAATACTTTTTCTACCGTCCTCACGCTAGCCGCAGTCGCTGATGGGCGGGCCCCGAAGACCAGTGTTGACTCGGTCAACTTTGACCCCGCCCAGCCGAACACATGCCGAAGGCGTATTTCCAGAAATATGTCTTCCCAATCATGCAAACGTATTATTAATTTTACAGCTGAATTATTACGTGTTTCTTAACAGAAAGCGTAAACTCTAAACTTACACAACCACTTAACAGGTCATACGGGCCCACGAGTCGATGGATCGACATTACTAAACCTTAACACCTAACTCGTATTAGCCTTAAGCGCTTGTTACAGACTTTTGTCCGACGACCCGACAACAATAGCGCTTCTCCCGCTCGCGGCGGCTTGTCGAGCGGTGGTCCACGGCGGTGCAAACCAGAAGGCTAATATGGGTCCACAATAGTCCAACGGTCCTAACGGTGAGCCGAATAAGGCGGCGATGATCCATAGCGCGCGCGGCAAGAACAAAGCGGCGGCGCAACTCACGGCAACAACAAATACGCCGATTGGAGAATGCTTTACGCAAAGACGATTGCTTATGCTCCTAGGGAACATGAGGAAGCTACCCGAGTCGAAGGAGGACCGAGAAGTACCGAGCTCACGGCGACGTATATCCGAAAAACAGCAAAGAGAGGCTCACGATGACACGACAACCTGAGTAAGGAATCACACGATGCGTGGTCGGACTAGGTCACTAATGCCCATAAGCTGCTCGCATAGAAAGGAATTGAGAAGAAACTCACCCGGCAGGAGATGGAGACGAAAGCGGCAAGGTCAGCCGTGAGAACGCAAAACTTCAAACTTCGAAGATCCTGATAAGCCATTGGTTCAATTAGATGAGGGGTTTTGACCCTTAGGACCTAGCACAAGAAGTGACGCGCAAGAAATGGAAAAGTGCTCACCGGAGATGAAGATGACACCGAGGTGGCTTTCGGAGCGTGCTTTGGAGCTTCCAAAGGCACTATTATGGTCTGGGAGCTACAAGAGGAACCAAGGTCCAAGATGAGCAAAAATGGAACTGGCATGGATGAGGGAGGTGAGGGAAACCACGGGGAGGAAACTCACCTGTGAAGAGAGCAAGAACAAGCCTCTCTTTCCTCAGACCCGAGAGGAAAGATGAGGAAGGAGGAGGCGTTCGGGGGTGACTTAAGCTGAACCGAGGGACGGAACAGAGGCGGCGTCACTTGCCGAAACTCCAGGGTTGGTCAATTGGGGTGGTGGATTCACGGCATGAGCATCGCCGTGGCTGTGCCTGTCGGAGCAGCCCGAGCGCGTGGCGCTAGCTCTCTGCGCCTGCAACGGGAGGTAGGAGAAGGCTCTGACAGGGCGGACCCACATCGTCAGCGACTCAACGCGCGCCTGAGTTGTGTTTAAGTGAGTCCACGTAGACCGTTGGATCCCCGGCGGACGGCTTGGATCCGGGAGTGCAATCGGAACGGTCGAAGGGGTAGGCGATCTGGGCCGTTGATCTTAGATCTGAAGGTCCACAAGTGGAGGTGCAATTAGTCGACTCGACCGAGTCAAGAGGCTGGGTCGGACTCGAGTCAAGTTGCAGTTCGTGCCCGAAACAGCTTCTAGGGTTTGACCGATTGAATTTCTTTAGATTCTAGTTTGACTGAGGTCTTAAAAATATAAATAAAATTCCCAAAATCATGAAATAATTTATGAGGATTCCTGGATAGCCTAGTGTCCATAAAAATTATTGAACCCTACTGTTCATAATATAATTTGTAATATATAAATTCAAACTTAGATAAGGTCTTTTAATGGTGTTTGAATTTTCATAGGTTAAGATCAGTGCCAAAAATTGGGAAAATTACATTAATTCGTGATAATTAATATAGTATTTGAATAAATTATTTCAGAGATACTTCAGTAGCATTTATTTCTGTTTTGAGTTTGGAGTTCAATTTAAAGTGTATGTTTCATTTATATTTTGAGATTTTCCAAGTACAATAGGTACACAAAAAGTTTAAAAATCAGATGCATGCTCATGAGATGCATAATTAACCACTTTATTAAATTGGGGATGTGACAGGGTGAGGCATCGCGCGGCGTAGAGCGGGTGAGGACAAGGGCATCACGGATGCGAGTGGCGTGGCGGCATAGATGTGGTAGGGGTGAGGGCGTTGCGGCGGTGCAAAGGCGAGTGAGGGACGAAGGCGTCATGGAGGCAATGGGTGAGGGGCGAGCCGAGGGCGTCTGGGAGATGGGCGTTGAGGCGGTGAGAGGGTGTTGAGGTGGAGACGGGTGAGAGGCGATGAGGACAATGGGGAGGCGAGGGGCGAGGAAGAGAGCATGCCGCCTGGATGGGAGGAGGACTAACCCTCCTAGCCTCTTCTCTAACCTCATAATCTGCAACAACGTGAGTGTAGGTCGATGGGTCATAACCATTCCAACCGATGGATGAGGCGCCCCTCCACCTAGGCAATCGCCTCGAGCTTTCTGGTTCACTGGTTGTGGCCTGGGCCTCGTGCTGGCGGATGGGCTGCCCAGGCTTTCTCTATTCCCCAACCCTAACAGGCCAAGTGCCAACCCCAATTCCCAAATCACAAGCACGAAGCGACATGCTGTTCTCATGCAAAGACAATAGAGTAAAGACGAGCGGCGGCCGACGGGACGGTAGGCAAGCACGAGCGGTGGCGGTGGCCTACTACAGGCAGCTAGGTGAGCACTGAGAAATCATCTTCTTCATGTTTTCTTTCTTCACCTCATTCCTCATTCCCCAATCCCCATTTCCTCTCATTCCTCATTCCCTAATCCCCATTTCCTCTCACTCTATCTCTCCCATTTGCTTCTTCTTTCTTGGTTGTCTGCTCCTGGCCAGAGCTCCCCATGGCGTAGCCCCGACGCCGTCGGCTCCCGGCTGCCTCCCCGCCAAGATCGCTCGCCGTGCCCGACTGCTCGATCCTCGCTCCGCGGTGAATGCCACATAGTCGATGAGTTTTGAAGATTTGAGAAAATGTTGGTGATTAATCGATATACAAGACCACTTGGAGCTACAATCACAAGAATACAAGATGTAAATGAGTGCCACAAGAAGAATCATAGGTCCAAAGAACATGATTTTTCTTCTACCACGTAATCATAGATTGTGATCAATTGGCGTTGCAAGGAGGCTCCTCTTAGATTCTCTCCTAGCGATGATTATATCTAGGCTATGTTATTTTCAGGACTCATAGGTTAATCTAGTTTTTTAGAGCTGGAAGTCTGAAACCTGCAAGTGCTCTTTCTTGGCATCTTCTTGGTTTCATGCTAAGTTTATTTTTGTGACTAGAAGTTAATGTGAGTAGTCATGTTCTGTGCAAGTCAAGTTATGTGAATTTGAGTGGCACATGTATGTCGAATCGAATGTCATTTTTCAGTTCAGGTTTGCAAATGGAGTGATTGCTGAATGTGCTGTAGTTAACTAGCTAGTTGTGCTGGTCAATAAAAAGTTGTGAATTTGTGATCTTGCTTACTTTGCTATCCGAATGAACATGGCTAGCTGCCTAGTTTAATGAGATGATGAGAATTATTAAAATTTTAGAAATAAGGAGTTTTTTGGTTGACTCGAGATGCTTACCACAACCGCAATCACAAAATTTCAGGTTTGTATCTTGTTTTTATTTCCATCTATGAACATTTACATTTGTTTGTATCGTATCCGCTTTTTACTTTAAAACAATTGTGGATTTGTGTAATTATGTATCCGAATATCCGATGCTTGCGGTTCTCAATAGACTATAATTAGATACTTAGCTTGCGGCTTGTCCAGCTTTAAACTCAGCCATCGATTCCATCGACCACGCTTCCCATCATAATCGAGTTCGAATGACTCCACTTTCTCATCTGGCGCTATTTTCGTGTTAGTCCCTTTAGCTCCACATTTCGAGGCCACTCCATGCATGACTTGTCATGAGTCATGGCCCCACAGCTGGAACATTAAGAAAAGTTCTCTGTTAGACATGCTGGACTGGACAAGTAAAAAAATGGAGGGACAAAACCAAAACATGGTAAAAGCAAAGCATTTTCTCCGGTCTGAAAATCTCAAACTTAGAAAGATCAAGATTCAAGCCTTGATTTCCCTGATTGGGCTAATCAGATCAAAATCAAACTATAAGTAGATTCTGAATAACGAGACAAAGCGCTGATGTTGCATATTCACACATCCTGACTACTAAATAGAATGTCTAAAACTTTATTCGCAAGTCCCAGTTAGCACCAACAATGCTGAATCCGAAGAGCCAGAATCAAAGAAAAATTCCCGTCGTCTCCTCTGCTTCGATCAACGTGCGAAGAAAAAAGAAACCGATGCACTAAGGCTTCGGTCGGCGCACGCAGATCAATGTGCGTAGAAAAAAAAATCTGAAGGTTGGGTCACGTAAGAGAGAAGAGACGTCTTCGTTTCGATGAAAGCGACGTCAGCACACCCAACACGCCATTTTTCCTTTTTTCCTTCACGAATCCAGGACAAAAAAGCAAGAAAGTTGACTCTTGTGAGGCTTATTGATTCCGGTGCTAGATGAAAAACGTCGACCGATGACGTCGGCGCCTCAGGGTGGACTGCGACGATCGACGAAGAGAAAACCCGAACGAAGAGAAAACCGGCGTATGCAACGCGCGGTTCCAGAATAAAGTGACGCCGACTGCTTTTGATGCGAACGAGATGGATAACGACTTCGTCTTGGGACACAGACTATTGCCGTGCACGCCTACGAATCTTGCTCTGATAACCCTAGATTAATTTTTTGACGTAAACCCTAGATTAATTTTTATGTAGGGTTTCTGATCTCCTATCTGTTACTCTGTTATTTTGGTAGTGTCCTCGTTACGAGCCTAGAGGGTAATGGATTTATTTATAGACTCTATTTTCAGGTGTTATAAATTGAACTATCTGTTTTCGGTACATCGTAAGACTCCTGAACATATTACCAATCACGATCAGACAGACCAGTTTAATGAGTCTAAAATATATTAGTCCCTAGCACACATGTGTGAGTCATATGCTATGATCAGATTGTTTATGAGATCAATTCCAATATTATCATGTGGGTCAATAGCCTACAGTGCTGATTCTGCAAAACAAACTCAGCTATTCCGCCATGTGATATATCCGGATTAATCACATGCATGAATATTAAATTTCAGTAGACTCGATCTCAACAAATATGTCTACCATATTCCTATACAAATCCATTCTCAAAGACCTCGAGTATTAATTCCTCGAGTTAAATTCTGCATCAAATAATTTCCTATTACAAATATCAATATTCCACATTGAGTTAAAGCAGATAATAACCACAATAAATATTAAAAGCCACATAAAAATCCAACATATTCTATATGCTCCATCACGGAGCCCCCCTGATCCTTGATCCAACAGGTTCCTGTACTCCTTCACGAGTTGGACTTCTATTATTCCTGGCTCTTCTATATGCACTGTTTGATGGTCTTTTCCTTGTACATCCTCCATCCGTAACTCATGCATGCACAACTGAATTTTTGGCCGTATTGGCACCTTTTCGCATCGTATTTACAGGAATGACTGTCCCCAATTTTTTTTTTTTTTTTGCAAAAATAGCCCCCTACCGCACGACCACCGTGCAGCAGGCCCTCCTCGCTCACCATGTCGCCGCTACCGCATGGCCACCATGTGGTGGCGCTGCTGCACGGCCGCCTTGCGGTGGCCCCTCACCGCCCGCCACATGTCCTCGGAGATCGAAATTAGGGTTTAGGCTGATTAGGGTTAAAATATAGCAAATGAGTTCAAAAAATTATGAAATTTTATGTGGAGCCTACCGACACAGTGTATTTGCTTGTGTAAATTTGCCAAAATTTTATTCATTCAGAATTTTTCTCGCAATTTCATATAAGTGTACTGGTTGTACAGATTTGTAAATGTAAAAAATGAGCTCAAAAAAATATGAATTTTATTTTGAAGGCTCCTCACGCAGTGGACTTGATTATGTAATATTTTGATAATTTTATATGTGTTCGGGAATTGTCTAAAAAATTTAGGATTTAGGTCACGAAAATTTGGATTGTAGGTTTCAGAAATTAGGGTTTCATGATTTCATGTGACTTGGAATGTATAGAAAAAAACTTGCATTGCAACTCCATTGGAGATGTCCGGGCAGCATAGGAATTTTATGTTACGTTTGGATCATTCATTTTCACATCGTCATGAAGTCCGTTTTTTGTACGAGCCTTAGAGATTACATATGTACTCGTACTAATGAAATTTTTCGACCGAATGTAAAGTGCGAGGCACGGAACCGTAAATACATTAGAGTCTCGCAGACGTAGCATCGCTTACACGTGGTGACATGGTATGATGGTTCGCTAATTGCTTTAGTCATCCTCGCTGCATCTGTGGTACATCTACACAAGTATCTAGACCATGTAAGTATACATCTCTTTAGGAGATAGGAATAACATGGTGGGTAAGAAGGGGACTCTCGCAGAATGGCTCGACCATCCATGGTGGCCCGAGGCCATTTGCACTTCCTTGTAAGCTCAAAGATTGTACTCCTCGCCGGCCGCCATGTTTACGTAAAATACACCGCCATATACTGCTGCTATTTCCCAAGCCTCCCAAACATGGATTCATGGATACACTCATACACTCATATACAAGTACTTATACACTAACAGATCAATCATGGATTCATGGATACACTCATACACATACACCGCCATTTCCAAGTCTCCCAAACATGAATTCATGGATAGCCAACAGATTAGCGACTTTGACATTAGCATCTTGGGGTGACGACACGCCTTCCTCACTAGGTGCGTGATGAGGCTTGCAACATATGTGGAAGTCACGCTCTAATGATGTCGCAGGCTCGCTAAGCTCGCAAGTGTGGTCGATCGCGCTTGACCTTTGTGAGGACCGAGGTATTTAACTCGTAATACTTAACCTCCAAATGGTTTAGTATTACCAATTAAATATCTTAAGCCTTGGTGGACATGTACTTCCCACAAATGCACGACACATACACCTTTACAAAATAATGCATCATTTACATACAACTTACAACACCAAGTCTAGCAAAAGACGTACATAATATAGAGTTATTACACAAGAGCCGACCGCCAAATGACAACAAAATAATAGACTAAACAAGTGGAAGCAAATGCCATAAGATGGCGATAATAAAAGCCAACCGTTAGTCAATAACCCACAAGGCAACCTACCGAGCCGCAGCTAGTCGCACCCACCGCAGCAAAACTCACAAAAGTCAATCCCTTGGGATCAACCTCCTCTGCAACAATTAAGCAATGCAAATGAGTACAAAATATAGTCGCAAGACTTACGAGTAACAAGTCTATACATAGCTACATGCAAGCTGGAACAAAGGAGATAGTCATATGGTTCATTGGACGTATAAAGCAATTTTCATTTGCAATAATGTAATAGATTAAAGGCAATTTGTCAAATCTGTCTTTAATTGTTGAAATAATACCGAGGCAAAGAATAAGTAACATAAATAATGCCTAAAAGTGACTAACCCAATAGCCACCACAACATAGCACAAATTCTATTCGTACCACCCAAGTCAAGTTTTAGTGAAAAGGTTATGATCTAACTCTCGAAAGACCTCCCAAGCGTGTCCATAACAAAGGACTTGGCTATTCGAATAGTTTGAACCCCAGAGGTATACCAATGTACCCACACTCTGCACCACCTTTTTCCACATGATTAAGCACACTTCCAAAGGTATGTCAGCACGGCTAAGTCCTACGAGACGTTTCCAATATTATGTATTAACCACGAGTCGCCTGTATGGATAAAAACCCATACATTGCATCGAGTCATTATAAAGCCGGAGTCAACTACCCATAGAGGGTAAAACAACTGACAACTACAATGCCCTCGGTGTGGAAAACCTAGAAAGGATTCCACCTGCACACCATCCTCATTTTACCACAACACAACACACACACATCCTCCTCGCTACTCTGAGCCAACACACACCAAAGTACTAAGTCAAGAGAGGTCTCATATCCTCTAGCGTGATAGCACGCAAAAATGCTTGATTTAGTGTAACAAGATGTTCACCCATGTTGACTTCTGCACCAACCATTCACACCCAAAAGCACACCATCTTACCATGTGCCCAAGTCTAAAACATTTTGTTTTCAGTTTTAGTTTCTCAAAGTAACATAGCACAAGGTCCTGGACACACAGTCATAATAAGTTTTTGTGTGATTAAGGTTACTTGACTATGTCGATAACCGCCCAATTCTACCGCTCTAAGTATTTTGAAGCAATAACAACTCGAGACTAGAAGCTAAGTGATAATGGGCTCATCCAACGAACCCTAAATCACAGAGGACATAATCCTAGGCTCGTAGTAGAGGATGAATATTTGCCTATAGATTATGCATCTAAAGGATCAACTAACCGACAATAGTTTAACAAAGAAAATAGTACATGCATACGTGAAACTTTGCAAACAAGATATTAGACTTTGAAAATAATAGGAGGAATATGATCAAATGAATGCTACATCCGCTTGCCTTGCTGGAGATCACAATCTTGCTGCAGAGGATCACTCTCGTTCTCAATAAATTCTTCGGAACCTAACGCAAGAACGAGAAAAACCAATAAGAACGACGAACCCCGAAAAAGATTCAAAATCCAAAGTCAACAAAAATCCTCAAATTTACACAACAGCTTAAAGCAAGAATTTAAATGAATTTAGCAATAAGAATCAATCGATTTGGACTAAGCTAGCAAAAGTTACAACCTAAACAATTTCAATCACTGAAAATCAAATTTAATAGTTCTTTATTATCATATCATTGCGCAAATTTCCAGAGGGTTTGTGAACATGAAAATTTTATGCTAGGCAGAACATGATATTCTAAGCACAGCAAAAATTAGTTCACTTCATTTGGAGTTAAAATAATTTTCTTACGATTTCTCTAAGTTATGAAAGTAAGGCACAAGATTTTCAGAGGTAAAGACATATTTAAAACCTATTCCACACTACAACATATTAACAGAGGAATCTAACAAATTTTAGTTTGCTCAATTTTGAGTTACAGAGAATAACTTATACATTTTACAATTTTTAATGAATTTCTAGAGTAGTAATTAATGCTAAGCAAGATAATATAACTAACACAATTATTTTTGGTACGAACAAGGTTCAAACATATTTTTAGATTAAAGTTCATTAAATGTAGATTTAACAAAATTTGAACCAATTAAATAGGAGTTAAAACAAAATACTTAAGCACTTTTAAATTTTAAAGCAATTTATAGTTCACAAATAAAAGATAATCGAAGTTTTCCTATTAACTAGTGACGTGGAAACACAAGGACCATTGAGATCAAATCAAACAACCCAAGCGCATGTGGCTAACGGCCATGCGAACGCCCAACGAACTCAGGGCCGTTGGATCCATATCAACTGGCCGAGATGAGAGTGACATTCGACTTCCAAATGCCTCAATCAATCCACGTTGATCCATAGGTGGACGCCCATAATGAAAGGAGCCGCTCGAGAGGTCCGAACGCTTCAAAAGATCTCGAGCCGAGATCTAAAATGGACGGTCCACAGGACCGAATGGTAGAGCTCCTAACGGCCGAGGAGGTCTAGACTATTAGATCAAGATCTCGGCATACCGTGCTCTACCACAGGAGGTACTAAGGTTTAAGATCTACAAGAGGAGGTCCTGGATGGCTCGATTTACAAGAGGAAGTCCTTGACGGTCAAGATCTACAGAGGAGGCCCTAAAGGTTAAGATTTAAAAGAGGGAAGGTCTCGAACAGCTCAGATCTCCTAGGGAGGTCCCGAACACTCTGATCTCTACTGGAGGTCTTAAAGGTTATCTTTACGAAAGTCGACTGGGTGGCCTTTGCAAAGAGGACCCAGAGGTGGTCTTTGCAAACTACCAGGGTGATCTTTTGCATAGAGGACCCCGAGGGTGGTCTTTGCAAAACAAAAGGAGGTGGTCGTGGTTTACGACAACAGACTTCAAGCACCCGCGTTTTGCTCGAGGCTCGCCGCCGCGACTGGGTCACACTGCACAAACCAAACACATAAATGAGTTCCCTAATAGCAACACACAACTATCGGTGGTGGTGGCGCCACCGCAGGAGGTCCACACTGGGCTAGCTTCTTAGAGATGGCGCAAAGTACAGTGTACAACAAAATGTAAAGCGACAAGGAGCTCTGCATTGTCCAAAGAAGCGGGTGCTCACGCAACTAAGGACCGACAAGAATCTACCGAGCACAAGAGAGGTCTCAAAGAAGGTCTGAGAAGTTCTCGCGACGATGACCTTCACCTGGAGTTGAAGAAGACAACGTGGGGACGAAGGTCCGAGCAATACGAAAGAAGAGAAGGGTAAGGATAGCTTGAGTAGGTCTCATAGGTGGTCCATGAGCAATTAATTGAAGAACAGAGGTCCTTATCTGGAGTTGAGGATGAAGGGGATGAACTTTACGCAAACTAAACAAACTCAAAATTAGATGAACCTCCAGAAGAAAAATCCAAGATTGAGTTAGGGGAAAAGATGGAGGTGATAAGAGGTACACAAGCGCAAAATAAATGGTTAGGGGACCACTAGAGCAATCGCGATGGAGGAGGTCCTTCATAGCCGACAATGGCGATTTTGGGTTCTTTGAGGTATGAGCACAATTGAGTAGAGCAAAAGCTAGAGAACAAGAGGCGGTGCTGGAAAAGAAACAGAGAGGGAGGTCCAGGCTATTTATAGTCGGGGAGGAACGCGGCAACGAGAGGACACCTTAGGGGTGAGCCTTGTTCACGATCGCCAGGCGAGCTTGAGACGATGGGGAGCAATTAAGGACGACGACCTTGAGGGCGAAAACGCACTGACAACATTAAATGCCAAGGACAAGGAGCCGTTGAAGGTGACGCACAAAGTTGACAAAGGGGCTCTCTCCCATGCCCTGTTCTCACACACTGGCACAAGCACGAGCGCAAGGAAGAAGATGATGACCAGGACCAACGAGGGCCCACCTGTCATCGAGAGAACCAAGGGCTCAGGTCAAAGAGGAACACAAGGGTAAGGTTAAGTCAAGAGATCGAGTTGGGAGGTCTTTACAGTAGAATTAGAAATGGACGGCTTCGATTAAAAGTAACGTTTAGAGGTCCCGAACGTTCAAAGAAATCTCGGCAGTAGCGATCACGATCGCATCGACTAAAACGAGTGGCCTTCTGGAGGTCTCGAACATTCACAAAGATATGGGCTTGAAATGAAATCCAACGACCCAAAAGGAACGAGCCCTAAGGACTGAGCCCGAGTGCGCTTAAGAGGTTGGGTTCAGCCATGAGGCTCGAGTCTGACTTGAGGCCAACAGTGACTTAGACCAGGGTTTGAAATTGAACTGAAACTTTGAGGAATTTTTTTAAATGGAGCTACACAATTCCAAAAAATCCAAAATTTTTACAAAAAGGTTCCCAATTCTAGGATTGACCTTGTATAAAATTTTCAGAGGTTTTCATGCAAACATTTTTCTTCAAAAATTTCTTAATGTACTTATTTAGGGTTTGACCAATAGTTAAACTGGTTTGAGTGGCCCTTAAAATATTCAAATAATTTCTAAAAATTATGAAATTTCTCAGAGGAGTCACACAACATCCCTAGAGCCAAGGAAAAATATTTCCAGAGGATAATCACAAGATTATCCGTAAAAGTTTTAAAGGTTCAACACTTAGGTCAAAAGATGCTTGTGATTTTGAATTTTTCATAATTCCTTTACAAGAATTTTCGTAACATTCAAACAACAACAAGATGCAAGAAAAGTTTTAATTTCCTCACATTTTCTTACATTTGAAACACAAGCCAAGATTTGGGATGTTACAAATCTCCCCTTTCAAGAATCTCGTCCCGAGATTCCGCTTCACTGAGAAGAAAGACGTAGTCCACACAGCATCGATATTCCTGCTCCCAAGTTGCTTCATCCACGGATTGATTTGACCATCAACTTTAGGAACTTGATGGCACGATTCCTTGTTCTTCGCTTAGCTTCTTAAAGGATACGAGCAGGGTGCTTGTGGTAGGTCAAATCTTCTTGAATATCGAGATTTTCCAACGGCCTCCTCGTTGGAACACTAAAGCACTTCTTCAAATGGGACACATGGAACACATCATGTCCTCGAGTGCAGCCGGGTAACTCCAACTTGTAGGCAACAACTCCTACCTTTTTGATGATGCGGTAAGGCCCAACATATCGAGGAGCTAACATGCCCTTGACGCCAAACGTTGATGGCTCCTTCGATGGGAGACTTTGAGATAAACAAAGTCATTGGGCTCAAAGCTCAACTCACGGCGATGAAGACTGCATAACTCTTTGTCCGGATCGCCATGCAAATGATCACGATAAGTTCGAACTTGGCTTTCGCCTCACTCGATCGATCGGGCCAAAATCGCTTCTCACCGACTCGGACCAATTCAACGGGGTTTGGAACTTTCTCCTGTACAAGGCCTCAAAAGTTGCCATGCCGAAACTGGCCTGGAAACTGTTGTTATAGGAGAACTCGGCGAACGGCAGGCACTTCCCAATTCTTCCCATAGGAAAGAACACAAGCACGAGTATGTCTTCCAAAACTTGGTTGACTCTTCTCCGTCGGCCATTAGTTTGGGGATGAAAAGCTGTGCTGAAGGAAAGACGAGTCACCATAGCCTCTTGCAAGCTATGCCAAAACCGGGAGGTAAAGAGCGCACTACGATCGTAAACAATCGTCTTTGGCACACCATGCAAACTCATGATCTCAAACATAGAGCTCGCTAAGAGACCCGCACGGCCGAGTCTGACAGGAGGAAATGTGCCACTTTAGTCAACCGATCAATGACAACCCAAATGGCATCATTTTTTGGAGGTTCAGGCATCGGGTGATAAAATCCATGCCGACGTAATCCCACTTCCACTGTGCACTAGCAAAGGCTCAAGAAGACCCCGCGGATGTCGATGTTCGCCTTAACACGACGACACACGCCGCACTCGGCAACAAACTTTGCGATCACACGCTTCATTTGGGTCCACAGCAATCTCTAACGGTCTTGGTACATTTTTGTGGCCCCGGATGAATCGACAAGGAGAATCATGGGCTTCGTGGAGGATCAAATCCTCAATTCCACGACCTTAGGAACCACAAGGCGTGGTCCAAACCACACAACACCATGCTCATCTTCCGAGAAGCACTTGGCTGTCCCGCTCTTGATGTTCCGCTTGATTTGGTTCACCCAATGTCCGATTGCCGCGCAACCTTGATCCGATCCACCAAAGTTGGTTGCACAACCAAGGTAGCGAGGAACCGTGCTCAATTAAACCCAAATTGAGTCGCTGAAATTCTTAAGAACGGGCGGGTTGCTAGAGACTTCGTTTATTTAGCTTGTAATGCTTAGTCATCCACCGACTTAGCATCACAAACAAAATACACTGCACTCAGAAAATGTATACTTCCAAATTGCAGATACACACCCTTTTACAAAACATTGCACCAATTCCATACAACACATAGATCCAAAGCTTAAACTTTACAGCGAAAGGCATACATAATAGTTATTATAAAGAGAGGCCAACTGCCTGCATAAGCTAAAAGAGTTAGAAATAATAGCGAAAGAAAATGCCATAAGATGGTTAAGATAAAAGCCAACCGCTTGCCATACACCCACAAGGCAATCTGAACTGACCGCCAAGCTAGTCGCCCACATCGCGTAAACTCACCCAAGTCAATCCTTTGGGATTAACCTCCTCTGCAACAAATAAGCAAAGCAAATGAGTACAAAAATGTACTCGCAAGACTTACGGGTAACAAACCTAGATACTACTACATGCAGGCTTTAATCAAAGGAGAAGGCTCAAAGGTTGTTTTCAGCATAAAGCAAGTTTTATTTGCAATAAGTAATAATTTGAAGGCAGTTTTAACAATCTTAATTTTATTTGCATAAATAACAACGAGACAATAGTGTAATAACATAAAGACATCCTGGAGATGGCTAACCCAATAGCCATCACAACAATAGCACAAATTACCATTCGTACCACCCACGTCAAGTTTTAATTTTAAAAGGTTGTAGTCTAACTCTGAAAAGCTTACCCAAGCGTGTCCATAACCTAGACGAGGCTATTCAAATAGTTTAAACCCCGCAGGTGTACCAATGTACCCACACTCTGGCATCGCTTTAAGCCACATGATTAAGCACACTTCCAAGGTATGCGCATCAGCTAAGTCCTACGAGACGCTTCCAATATTGTGAATCAACTACGAGCCGATCGTATGGACTAAGCCCATACGCTTACATGTAAAGCCGAAAGACAACTACCCCTCTGAAAAGCTTGACAACTACAATGCTCCTAACACATGAACCACCTCATTTTACCACTACACAACACACACACACCCACTGCGACTCGTAGCAACACACGCCAAAGTACTAAGTCAAGAGAGGTCCCATACCCTATAGTGTGGTTAGCACGCAAATATTGTCTGGATAACAGGACTCACAAGATGTTCGGTCCTTAATTGACCTAGGCATCAACCATTCACACCCAAAAGCACACCATCTTACCGTACCAGCAGTCAAGTCTAAATTATTTTGTTTTTATTTTTAGTTTTCACAAATAAATAAAGCACGAGGCTAAAACGTAAAGTCATAATAAGTTTGTGTGATCACTGTTATCGACTAAGTCGATAACCGTCCAATTCCTACCAAGAACTCAAGCATTGCTAAGCATCATATCGTAAAGACACTAAAAGACCATAAATCATCCACCGGCTCTAATTCACCAGTGGAGGATACAAGTTAGGGCCGTAAGCAGGTGAACAATCTAAGGGAAACTATGCAATGGGACTAACTCACTCTAAACGACAAAAATTACTTTGACACAAGAAGCATGCATACTTAGTTTTTGCAAACTAGATATTAGCCTTTAAAAGTAATAGGAGCAATATGATCAAATGATGTTACACTTCTTGCCTTGTTGGAGATCACTTTCTTACTACAGAGGATCACTCATGTAATCAATAATTTCTTCTGAACCTATCACAAAAAACGTGAAAATCCAATAAGAATGAAGAACGCCAGACAACCCTCAACAACAAAAGTCGCCCAATTACTTACGAAATTTACACAGCAAAGAAGGGTACAATTTTAGACAAATTTAGCAACAAGAATTATTTGATTTGGATTAAAGATGCAAAAGTTATAGCTAAATCAATTTCAGCTTGTTGGAAAATTCCAAATTAATTACTATCTCACATCGTTCATGGCACAAATTTCTATAATGATCTAGAACCTGAAATTTTTATGGTAGGTAGAACATGGTATTCTAAGCACAAAGAAACCTGATTTACTTCATTTGGAGTTAAATTGAATTTATTATGATTTTTTGTAAGTTGTGACACTAGGGCTTATCATTTTTCAAAGGCAAATAAATGAAGAAAACCTATCCTATATTGAAGTACATTATCGTGAGGAATTTAACAGATTTTAGTTTGCTAAATTTGGAGTTACAGGAATTACTTGTGTCATTTACAAATTTTTAAATAAATTTCTAGACAATATTTATACCTAATCAAATCAATTCAACCTAAGTAT